>WAAF01010444.1:443038-615952 GCA_013400475.1 Tricholaema leucomelas | reverse complement strand
TCATCCCATTGGCCTCTGCCCACCCATCCAGCCTGTCCAGGTCCCTCTGCAGGGCTCTCCTACCTTCCAACAGATCAACACCTGCTCCTAGCTTGGTGTCATCCACAAACTTACTGATGCTGGACTCAATCCCTTCATCCAGATCATCAGTAAAGATATTGAACAGGACTGGGCCCAGCACTGATCCCTGGGGAACACCACTAGTGACTGGCTGCCAACTGGATGTGGCACCATTCACCACCACTCTCTGGGCTCGGCCTTCCAGCCAGTTCCTGACCCAGCACAGAGTGAATTTGTCCAACTTGCCATAAAAATCCCCAAACCCTAATTATTAAAAAAAAAAAAAAAAAAGAGGTAGCAGCTGAAAGAAAGTATTTTTCCCCTTGTCAAAATCATTGGTCTAAGACAGAATAAAAGGGTAATCTAAGTATTGACTGAAAAACAATCCCACAAGTCCCCAGAGTGGGCTCCCAGGCTCAAGAAGTAGCATAAAAGCAGCAGCACTCCTCAGCTGCCCCAGCCTGACAGCAGCTAGATGTGGATGAGGTTGCTTCTGAAGCAGAAGACAGCTAGCATATTTCAGCTGCTCCTGCACATCTGCTTAGCATTAAACTTCCTTCTTGGGGATTTTTTTTTTCAAGATATATTCCAAGACGCTTAAGCTCTAATTGCTACCAGCTTCTAAGAGGTTCCCCCTACAAATAATAAAAATATCAGACATTAGTGATGGATTCCACTTCACAAAAAGCTCAAAGAGCTGTGGAGGGAGCCACGGTATGGGAAGGAGGTCAAAGGCCCCAGAAGCACACTGTGCCCAAGCCAGCAAAACTCAAGCTGGTTTCGCCTTTAGGACAGTTTTACTGGAATCCTGCATGGGGTTTGGAGCTGTTTTCCAACCAGATTGGCAATGGTAAATGAACAAACCCTTGCTTCCTGCCTCTCCTCTCCCCTGTCGCTGCACAGCTGATCATTGGCTGATCTCAGATGATTTTGAGGTGGTAGGGGGATGGTGGAAATCTCAATATTTGGAAGAGAAATTAAAGTGGCCTTCTCAAAGCAAGTCACTCTTAAGGCAATGGCATTCCGATTCTGCTCCTAACACCAACTCCCCAGCCCTTGCTGCCAGCTTCAGCTGGAGTCAGAACAAACCTCTCTGACCAGAATTATTTTTAAAGGTTTGAAAAAAATATGGGTCTGTAAGTTACAGCTAAGTCATGAGGCCAAGTCAGTTGTGAAGAATACAGAGGAGGTTCACTGCTGGAGCCACACTGCACAGAAATAGCAGCAGAACAGGCGTGTCACTGGAAGTGGCTGCTGAACTCCATCCCATCCCATCCACCAGAATGGAGATGGGCATTCCCCAGATGGGTCTACTGGACTTCTCATGTGAGGAAGGAAAGTAGGAGAGGAAGGAAAGGAGTAGGGGAGGGAGGGGGAAGAAATGCTTTAAAGATATAATGAAACTGCTGTTGTCATAAGTGAAACATGTGAAATAGATTCCTTTTAGATTTTGCCAGAAGCTTTTCTGCTGCCAGTGAGATGGATTTGTTTGCTGCTCCTCCCACTACTGGCAAACAAACAGGTGCCAGACTGCTGGAGACCAACTTTAGGCTTGTGATACAACCCTACTCATCTCATTTTCGCAGCAGCCTATTTATCTTGTGTTCAGCTATAGCAGAATGAGCTTCAAAGAACACCTACAAAAGCTAGCCTAAAGTTGACTGCACAAGCCCAATGCTACTGGAGTCCAGGGGATGCCATATTCATGATTTGCACCAGTACTGCATATACCACTGGATCCTGATCCAGCAAGTTCGGAGAAACTGGAACAGACTGCTGAGGGAGGTTGTGAAGTCTTCCTCTCTGGAGATATTCAAAACGTGTTCCCATGCGATCTGGTATAGGTGATCCTGCTCTGGCAGAGGGGTTGGACTGGATGATCTTTCAAGGTCCTTTCCAGCCCCTGATGTTCTGTGATTCTGTGAAACTCCTCCCCTAGTGGCATTTTAGCAACAGCTACAGATGCAGGTTTCTTTTTGTCACTAACCATGCTTAAAATGTTCAGTTCAATGTTGAGTCTGGCATCCATTGTTTTAATACTGCTGAAAAGACCAGAAGGAACATCCTCCAAAGGAGTCACAGGTTCTGCACTGTCAGGGCTACCAGGGACCTTAATAACAAACTTTGTTTTCCCCAAACTAGTGTCTGTATAGCTGGCTAACCAGTTAAGCTACATATTGCACAACAATACTCCTGCAGGAGCTCTGGGGAATTGGATCACACTGGTTATAGTTATTACCATATGTGCTTATAGTTCTGGCCATGCAGTCCTTGCCCAGAATGATTTCTGCACATAGCTGAGAAGTTAGCATGGGCAGAAGACAGGTACCAACAAGTAATATTTATGTGGCTACCTTGCTTCGTAAGGGCAAAAAGTGTTTGTTATACAGGCATGACTTTATCTACAGAAGTTGCCTTCCATAAAGGAGAATGGTCTTAGGTCCACTTAATAAAACTTCTATTCTCATGAAACCCTACCTTAAAAATCACATGGATATACTGAAATTTGCCTGCAGGTGTTAAGGTGCACATTAAAATACTGGCAAAAGGATTGTAAGAACAAGTGGCCATGCTGAAGAGATGCTAGCATCTGAAAGACTGCCCCTTTCCAACAGTGGTCAATGTTGAAGGTCATCATTCCTTTCCATGATGGGGTACTGCTGGCTCAGTTATTCAAGGACCACAGCAGCTGAGCATTTTGCAGATTCACTTCCCAGATATACACCCTTCCTGTCTTAATGGGGAGGGTGGAAAGAGACTAAGCAGTACAATCCTAAAGTAAACTGAAACTATACTGGCTTCCTGGAAGTCAACAATCAGTGCACTACTCCAGAGAACTTCACTGGTGGTCCAGTAATTGGCAGTGATTCTTCAGGCTGGAGCTAGGGAAAGTAGATGCTGCTTCTATTCATCACTATTGAAATGAAAGCCATTAGGGGAAGAATGGGAGAGCTGTCATTTGAACAGTGGTATTTGATGAGTCAGCAAGAAGGGGGCAGAGCAATGTGTACCTTAGATGCAGCCCAGAGCCTTGTTCACTGCAACGTTTGTCACATATGGTGGAAAAGAGAAACGGAGCTTTATTTCGGTCTCAGTTCTGCAGACCAAGCCTGCCAAGGAATTTCAATGCAATGCTGTGCTGTAGCTCCAGGTGCTCAGGTGGTGCACCTTACTGCTCAGGGCAGGTAGGGAATCCCAGAGGGCCAGCCTCATTCTACTCGACCCCTCCTCCAGAGCTTCTTGCTGGGATTTTGTTCGTTACTTCTCCCATCACTTCCTTTCAGACAAGAGGAAGAACAACCTCCTTGACTAACAAGGCAAGGTTGGCCATCCACACAACCAAGAGCAGGAATCTCAATGAGGACCCCCAAAATTGTGAAGATTGTTTCTGCTGCCATCTGCAGATCAAGCACCATGCTCAGTGTTTCCCCCATATTCCTGTGAGCCATCTCCAAAGCCCTTCACCCACTAGACTCATTGACCATCCTTTGCCTGCCTGTTTCCACTTTTCCTCTAGCTCCTTTTCTTTCAGCTGGGGCTTGATACTTTGGTTAAAAGGGAAGGCAACAAGATGCAACAGACTAGGGGACAGAGAGAGGAATACTTGGTGTTGCTTATCTCCTCCAGGAACAGAAGTACTTCTGTCAGAAAATTACTTATTGAGTCTACACATAGGCATATTGTAATACGGCTGTAAAACAGCTTGGAAAGGAAAAATGCAGATGAGCCTTAATCTAAATTGGAACTATTTTCACACATTGCTGGCTCGCACAATTAGCTCATTCAATTAGGCAGAGTGCAACAGATAGCCAAAGAAATTGGAGGCTGGCACAGAAAGGTTGCAAGTGTTTTGATCTATTTCAAGCATGACTGTTCAAGGCACCCTTGTTAACTGTGCCATTGATGTTATTCCCTCCAGGCTCCACAGGGGCCTAAACAAAGACAACATTTGTGTCCAGTGCCTGACCCAGAGTGGGCCTAGTCAGCCATTATGCTTCCTAGGTACCACAATGACAGATTTATTTGCCACTGTAATTGCTGGGCAAACAGCAGCCACCTCTGTCCATCACCAGAACAGCTTAAATAAGCTTTCCTTGCTCTTATGTCTGTGAGATGGAGATACATCAAATTTAAAGCAAGCATTTTAAGGCAGTACTTGAAGGAATACAGAGACACATTACATTTTTTTTCCCACTGGGAGACTGTTTTAAAGCAAACCTCTCATCCCTGCAGAGATACCTCCTTTTCTGTACACTTGAAGCAGAACATCACCTTCATTCCCCATGCCATCCACTGAAAAGCAGTATCTTAAGGGGAGACATCTTGAAAAAGTATTTGACTAGTAGATTATCAAACTTACAAACCCAGCTAAATACGTGAGTCAGATAGCTGGCAGCAGGCATTAAGTAAGGCCATTAATTTTAGTCCTATTCACTGAGCTCATCCCCATGATGAACAGCCTTTGCAAGGCTTGCACTCAGGAAGGGCTGCTGCATTTGTGCAGGAATGGGGGTGAGGGGCAGATATGCTGAGTTGCAGCAACAGAGCCCGGCAAGCACCTTCCCATCCCAAAGGAAGCAACCGTTCCAAGAGCTCCCTAAAGGCTCCTTGCATCCCCAGCACCACGCTGCAGACCAATCTCAGACCACTTCCACTTGCCACGTAAGCAGAGCTGCCTGGCTTATGCTAGACCCACACACACTGCTTGGAAAATGTTCACATCTGGCTTTCACGTGACTTGAGCATGCCTCAAAAATTCATCATCTGGATAACTCACTCCTTCAGGGGAGAAATCCACAACCAGAGAGTCCTTTCCTGAGTTGGAACAGAGCAGTGGGGCGAGAGGATCATGTGGTTGACAAACTGCACAGCAACACACTCAGCAGCTGCATTTCCACAGCCTCATACAGTTCTTTGTCCTTTTTAAAAGTACAAACCTGAAGAAAACTGAGTCCTGATTTTCTACTCTGCCTATTTCTGCAAATGTCCATCCTAATGCCATTCACAGACCCAGAAGTATCCAGAATTGTTTAGTTTCTGTTCTGGCAGTCATATATGGTATTAACTCTTTCCACGTGGCAAGCAAGGATTGCTTCCCAAATGCTTACTGTTGTACAGCTTCTGCACACACACTTTTGCAGCAGTTCCCAGCTTTGCTGTGAAGTGCTGAGAATATCTGAATGCTAATTGACATCTACAGCTGTACAAACTGAGAGCACTGACCCTCTGAGGAGAAAACTAGCCTCCAGCACTGCTGACAAAGGCAGCAGAGAAACTCCAGCCACTTGGAAGGTCAGAATTACATATACAGACTAGGATTCATGCATGGTTCAACTGAAAAACAACAACAACCACCACCTACCAGGAAAAAGAGTCAAATCCCAACTGCAAAGAAGCCACACTGCTGCCAAGCACAGAAAATGTACTGCCGCACTGGCATGTCCAGGCAGCTTGTTTTAACTGGCAGCAGTCTGAGCTGGCCACTTGTTGCATACACCATCCAGGGCAGACTTGTGAGGATTTTGCCTGTCACACAGCCTGGATGCAGGCCAGCCAGAACGTGATAGATATAAAACCACGCACAAAGCTGGAGGCACTTAGGGAGCACTGTTTTAAGAGTGAGTGCTCTTAATGGTCTAAGGACACACACACTGCCATCCAGGGTTTCTTCCCATAAGACAGATTCGGGTTTCAGGTGTTCAACAGACTGGGACTAAGTTATCTGAAACACCCAAGTAAGACATCTGCCCTCAGCCAGCCAGCCCTGCCTGTGCCATGTATGGATTCCTGCAAAGGCTGAGGATCATCGCCCTCTACTCTAGCTCCCAAGTGCATTTCTCACCTGCCTTATCTAACAAGCCAAATCAAAATCTGATACCACACAGTTCTCTCTGTGCCAGAAAGAAAAAACCCACGCAGGCAGTATTAATACCATCTGCCAGCAAGAGACTAAGGAAGGCAGAACAGGAGCAGATGGAGAAGAGAGAACTCCTCGAAACCACAAGAAATGCCATTACATCTCCTAAGGTAGTTTCTCGGCACTCAGCTGAATGCTCTCTGAAGCCTTCACAAGGGTGCATGCTGTTCTGCCATGGCTGTGCTCAAGCCACACCTCATACTTGCAGTCCTTCCCTGCCTGCCCAGCCTCCCTACCCTTTTTTCTCCCTGACACAGGCCTTTGTGCAGCATGGACGCTGAACTGAGAACGGCAAAGAGCACAAACACATTCCTTTCCCTAATCCTGCACCCTGTCCCCACACTTCAGTTTCAAAGCCAAGAAGCAAAATAAAAAACCCACACAGCACACAAACAACTCTTCTCTCTTATCCTGCCTTCCTCCCACCCCAGCATATGGGCCACCCAGAAGATGACAGTGATCCTATACATCTAACTGGCCACATGTCATGTCAGCAGAAAGCTAAAGCAGTGCAAATAAAGTCTCCTATCTGCTCTTCTCCTCTGTAGCTGCAGGCAGAAATCCAAAGCATTTCAGTTTAAACAGTGACATTTCAATTTAAACAGTGGGTGTATAAGGAGAAGTGTCAGATCACTTTCCTCCTGCCAGAATACCACAGGCTGGATTTGGAGTGTGGGATTGGAGTGGACAGATTCACATCTTGACTGAAGATGAAGAAATGGGTCACACACACAGATGCTGTGAGGAGATGAAGACCGCCTGACTTAGCTGAAGTTCAAATGCTGCTCTGCATCATCACACTTAAGCATAGAGCAATAGCAAACAAAACACAGGGTATCACTCCTTCAATGACAGGAAGAACTTGCCTACTCTACCCGTTTCTTATCCTCCTATTATAAAGGGGGAAGAAAAAAGGCTGCACTATGTGAGAACCAAAATGTTCTGCCAGAATCTGCTGTTTTTAAATTCCATGCAGTAATTAGTTGATACAGCCAAGAAGGTTAATCACATGATGGGGGAACAGATCCCAATTTCTGATCAAGAGCAATCTTGTTAGTACATGCTTGTGAAATCACAAAATAACAGCTGGCAAACTACCTCACCCAGCCATCCTCATCAGCAGGCCAAACGGCACCAAGGAGCAGCTCCTGCGCTAATTGTAGAAAGCAATGCAAGGAAGGGAGCATGCACATGTGATTCATCAGGGCACAAACAAGAGCACATGCCTCAGTCTGCAGGGATCATCTCATACCAAAGATTTCTGACAAGGATTAAAGACACCAAGCCCAAGCTATATGCTTTAAGATGTTCATGGGAGCTTGCCATGGGCTTGGACAAATTTACAGCCCCGTTAACCATCTTGAAAAAGTTCTTAAATTTAACCTTGCAAACGGAAGCTTTCCTTTTGTATGCAGCACAGGGAGGCAGACCTCAGAAAACACATGAGAGCAGAATGATTGGAACTAAGATTTGAGTTAAAAAGCACATTCAGCTTTGTTGCTATCACCTGGGCTCTCAGCCATTAAGCAAATCCAACTGCCTGCTTAGATATTCCTGCACTTAACACAGGTAGCCCTAAGACATCTACTGCAATCACACCCTGACAGAAGATCTCATGCTGGGATTCACCATGTTAGTTAACTGGATTTTTCCACATCTTTAGCAACACAATCTTAGATTGGCCCCTCTGAGAACCCATCTAAAAGTTCAGCCTTCCTCTTGCTGAGGGAGAAGAATTGAGATGGGTTTAGCAGTCAGCTAAGTTTAAGGTGTGTCCACAGCACAGTTGCAATTGCATTCACAGTTCATCTAATATTAAAAAGGCATCGGTCACTCCAGGTGACATCCCATTAACACTGCCACAACCTCAAGGCAAATGAAAGGCAGCACTACGTCTGTCTTGGAGAGGTCCTTTCTTCTCCTTCCACTGAAGTCATCTCTCACAAATATAATAAACTGTCTGCCAGGGCAGGAGGCTCTACGTTCCTTCCCTTCCCTAAGTAGCTACCATGTGTAGCTAAATGCCTGTTGCAGAACTATGAAACTGGCAGACAGATCCACCTTCAGTTGTATCAACAGAACTTTGTCTCTGGGTCAGCACTTCAGTTCTGCAACAGCTAGAGACAGCTCCAGCCTTGCTGGTCCAGTTAATGGCTCACATATTTGTGACCCTGTTCAGTGATTAAGTAGGGTAGGGCTAGTACACACCATTAATTTTCCTCATATTGCCTCAAAGGAGGCAGTTCAAATTGAAGTTAAGAAAATAAAGCTCATTTATAAAAATAATGTGAGACATGCCATGGAACTGTAAGTGCAGGCTAAACACGTGCAGTGTGACAGAACTATAAAGGTTAGGCTCCAAAGTAATGAGCATAGCTCAGCTGTAAAGATAGCCAAAGCCAAAAGTTAAGCTATTGCCCTTCAGCAATTACAAAGGAAGCATCAAAATATAACTGATAACTCAAAGAAAGAGCATTTAAAGCAGCTCCCTGAAGCTGACAGCACATATCCCCAGTGTGCAGAAGGGCTTCCGCAGTAATAAAGGATTAGGCAAAAATCCTGCTCCTGCTGTCAACTCCACCCACAAGCCCAAGGCAGAAATCCCACAAAGTGATCAGCCACGAGGACCCTTGGTATTATTACAGTGATATGCTCATTTCTCACTTGGAGCCTCACCTCCGTCATTGTCGAAGCTCTCTCTACTCAATTTCCCCATTGAGGGAAAAGAGCATTACAGATGTTTCTGCAAAACGTTTGAGAAGTAGCTTCCAAAGGACTCTGAAGTTTTCATTTATTTGCCAACAGATACATCCTACCTAGTTTTAGATTACAGGAGGGAAACGAAGCAGAGATTGTTACTAGAGTGCTGCCACAATCTGCTACTCCAATAACTGGACATGAGATACAACTTGAAGGACAGTTCTGTCTGCTGAGGAAGCCAAGCCTCATCAGCACCTTCACCGAGGCAACACTTGCTTGGACCAAGTGTTAGGTTAATACTCTTAAGTGCTCAATTACAGGGGCTATTTAAATAGACTGCAGCTGGCAGACTCCGTGAAAGTGCAGCCAGCTTGGTGCAGGCAGTAGCTGATCAACCAGAAAAAAGACCTTGCAATACCGAGGGAGACAAACTTTTTTTTTTTAAGGTCTATTCATCCTCACAGGAACATCCTACTGCATAGGAAGAAGGTGCCAGAGAAAGCCAGTGAGCTTGAAGCCAGCTGTGGTCCCAGCATCAAGCAGAGCAGTCAGAGTAGTGAGCAAGCAGTGAGGGTCTTTTATGATTTCAGAAGGAGATGGCCAGCACTGCTCCTCCTAGTGCACACTGAAAGCATAGCTACCTACAAGGGAGGTGGCAGAGATTAATCTCTTAGCGGGGGCTGACTCCACCATAGAAAGGAGAACCCTTTCAGTAATTGGGGAACAGTGAGACTTAGTGTGAAAAAGCTGCAGAGCCCATACCAGCTCCCTGCTGCAACCAAACACCAGGCTCCATCTGCTTGCTTCATCTTCATAACTGTAAAAGTGGCAATAATTTTGGTATGAAACTGCCCAATAAATATATTTATAATAAAAATATAATAATTTTGGTATGAAACTGCCCAGGAAAAGGGCAAAATCATCTTACTCCAGGAGTATGAAACTTTATCTAGACAGCAAAGGTAGGGAGGAGGATGGAGGAGGAGTATAGGGGATGTCTCTGGGGTGAAATATACTCCAACTGGTTTTACAAGCCACATCAGGATTAGCAGATGTCTCAAGGGTTAATTAGTTCACCATGCACAGATGGTAGCTGGTAGGGTTTGCAGAGTGGATTAACCTAATTTGTGGTTTGTAATGTACCATGCAAATATCCATTAGTAGACTTGTAGCACTTAGGCCCTTGTTTTGATGTGAGGAAAGGAGAGCACACAATGGATGCTTGCATAGAAGTAATGCTTGTTTTGAATGACAAAGGAGTTACTGTTCATTGGGTTAATGCAATTGACAAATTGGAGTTTGAAAAGTGATACCTTCTCTTCTTACTACAGAGGGTCTTTAAGAAGACCTAGATGAGACCATTTGTTGCAAGTGTAGGGAATATGCCCACAGTAACCACTTCTCACAGTTGTGCTGAGGTCTTTTCAGCACTGACAGATAGTTAAAGAGCACAATTCAATTGCTTGGAAATGCAAAGGCAGCCTTCTGATGCAGCTCTGTAGCATGTCAAAGTCCCACAAATCCAAGGTAACAGTTCAGGCCACAGCAAAGGCCACAGCAACCACCATGCCTACTCAAAGCATCAGTTGCTTCAGTGAAGCTCTGAGCTGACTGCAGGTTAAAGTATTCATAATCACATATCCAAGTAAAGGGCTGTGTGTTTATATAGCACTTCGCACAAGAGGAAGACCAGCTCAGGGCTGGCATACAGAGATGTCCCAGGTCAATGCAATCCTCCCTTCTGTTTAGATAAGGACATGCCACAGTATTGCATTTGGTTCAGAAGGTCTCAAATGTTTACAGCCAGCATCAGCTGCAGTGGTAAACATTTCCATAACACCTATTAAACGCTGAACTGATCCAATTTCTCCCTGCTCTAAGGGGCGAGCACAGGACTAGCTAGACTTGCACTCTGGCAAGGCAGAGGTCAGGGTAGAGGTGATGCTGGCTGTCAGGGGCATTCTCCAAATGTTTCTGCAATCAGCCATGTCCATGTTGTGCTTGCACATGCCCGAGCTGCAGCAGCTGTGAGATTCCTGCTGGACAGCGTGGGACAGCTTTGCTCATGCCCAAAAGCCTCCTTCCAGCATATCTTTGGTCAAGATAGAAGATGTGTTCACAGTCTGATTTTTTTGCCTTTTACTGCCTTTAAACAAAAGAAAAACATGGACTGCACCTACAGAGAAAGCTACCTTTCAAAGCTGTGTGTCATCTTGAACTCACAGCACACAACTACCAACTCCCCTGGCACATTCCTTTGTTGTGTGCATCCCACAATATCCAGCTCCAAACAGTAGGAAGCATTCCTCTGCTGCTCTAAAAATCAGGCAGGAAGATAGCTGAGAAGAGAGTCCCTTTATGCAACTCACTTTGGCCAGAGAGATGCTTCGCATTCCTCTTTGTATACAGTAAGCAGAGGAAGAGCCTCCCTGAACTCCACTGTTTCCCTGCCCTAGCTGTACTAGGAGCCAAGCAACAAGAAGCAAAGAAGAGGGAAGAATCTCAGAAGAAAACTCCGTTCCACGTGGAGGTGGGACAGCCAAAGGAGAGCAAAGAATGAGCATTCATCCTATGCAGGGATGAATGAACTTGTCACTTGGGATGTTCAGGGCACGAGGCCAACAGAGAGTCCAGTAAGACAGCATCAACAAATGGCATCTCAGCTACACTGACTCAACTTAATCCCTCTTCCTCCAATGTCATGGCAGATCAGCTCCAACTTCGCCCCCAAAGACACAGGGAGAGAGAAGTAGCAGTTTTCTCACTCCCAAAGCAATTACTCATATCTCTAGCAGAAGTATTGCAGCTCCTGTGTATATCAACTGCACATTGAGCCCAAAGCTCTCTTGATTTTTCTAATGCTGTTCTAGGTCAGTGCTAAATTAGTCTGCCCTGGAGACTGCTGTAATGTTTTTCAAACGTCTTTGCATGGCTTAAAAGCCCTCAGGTGCTCAGGATGTGGCACTGAACCAGGAGCTCCAACTGCCTACTGAGTCACTTGGACCCTTACAGTCGGCCACTCCAGAGGAAGCACTGCTGCCAATGTAACTCATGGGCCATTGTGACATTTAGGAGGTCCTAGAAGTGCAATCCAGACAGAAGGTTTGTAGATTAGGAAGATGAAGTATGCTCTAGTTTCTGTCAGGACAGCACCTTGTACCACACTGGCCTCTTCCATTACCACAACCCAGCTCAGAGAAGTTCAGGGCAAGGTTACCAAAAGCACTGGCCTGCAAAGGCAACAGCCATCTGATGCACAGGACCTCAGGGTCAAGCAGCACCTTTGCTTTAGTGAATCATTTAGCTTATTACAGGACTGCAGCTTAAAAGCTCTCATAATTAACCAGCAAATCAAACCAGGCATTTATTCATAAGAATCCAGTACATTGCATTCATCTTCCCTTCCTTCCCAAGGGCTAAGCCGTTGCAGCATTTCTTCACCATCTTAAAAAAAGCAAGAACAAAAAAATTCCTCTTTCCCCCTGCACACAGGTCGCAGTTTTCCAGGAGTTGCTGCTATTGGTTTGGAAGGCCTCTCTGGATGCCCTGTATGCAATTTGGCGCACCCAAGACTCCAAACAGAGTCAATGAGAGTTGCAGGTGCTCAATGCTTGCTTGGGAAAAAGAGGGAAAAAAAGAAAAAAAAGGAAAAAAGAAGAAGAATCAAAAAAAAGAGAAGGCCCTGACACATCCAGCTCAGAGCAGCCAAACCTAGAGGTCTGTAATTACATGTCCCTACTGAAAACACATCTGTAAAAATCACTAAGAGCTACAGGGGAGGGAAAAAATTGGATTTATATAGTTTCAAATCAGGCTTTTCTAGGACATCTGAATCCAAGATCTTAAAAACAAAAGGCTAAGCTAGAGCCCTTGAGCCAGACACAGGCACTGAGAACATTTTGCATCAGAAGCCTCAACAGAGTCTTTTGGAAAAAAAGGGAAAATAGAGAGAGAAAAAGATTCAGAACAGAAAAGCATTCCATTTTCTTACAGAAAAAGGACCCCAGCTCTTGAGCTGCATTTTGACTCATGTAATGATTAACTTCAGTGAAAAAAAAAAAAATCCAATGAAAGAGAGAGATTTAGTACAATTACCCTCTCAGAACAGAAAAGGAGCTTCACAAACACAGTCAGAAGAGAGCAGTCATTTTAACTGAATGCAATGCAAGGTGGGTTTCTTCTCCACTTTAGGAGGAAAGAAACTGATGCCCGTGTCTCTAGCAGGTTTCAGCAATAAAAAGTTAAGCTGCTGCAGAATTTCATGCATACACGTTTTCATGCAACACATGATAAAGGAAGATTTAGAAGGGCGTGGGGGAGAAGGATCTCTCTATAATCATGCAGTGCATAGAAAGCCTGGTATCTTACCTGATTTTCTCTTCGAAGAGCCATAGTCCCTGAAAAAAAGACAACAACAAATAGACATGGTTAGAGCTGGAAATGGTGGTGAGAGAATGGGTGACTTCCAAATTTCCACCCATATGTTCAAGGGCTCATCCTGCACACTCCCTCCTTTAAAGAGGAGGTGAGAACTGTAAGGCATTGACAGGCAGGGGCCGGGACGGATCCTGAGTAGCACCGGCTCATCAGCAGCAGCAGCTGGGGTTTCTGCAGCACCAGGGGCTCCGGGAGCATGTGATCAACGAGACAGAGCAAACCATCCACAACCAGCAAGGCAGGGGAGAAGGGTGTCATTTTTTCCCCTTTAAATTGAGCTATTAAATGCAGCTACTGAATTAACCCCTAACGCTCCCCTGGAGAGGAAAGGGAATATTAACTGTTTGCTGCAGGGGTGCGGCTGCTACAGGCTTATCAGGCATTGCTTGAGGTCCTCTTCTTTCAGAGGTTAATTAATTTGTGATTAACCTCCAGACCTTTCCTAGTTATCTCTGGCAAGCACTTGTCTTCCACGAGGTGAAAAAAAACCCACAACAAACCTCCAAACTTCATCCTTTCTTCCAGGATGGGGAATACACCCTTAGTTTTTTGTAGTGATCTAAGGGGTGCTGGCACTTCTGCTGGTGGCAGAACAGCTGAAAGCTCTGACAGCTGCTACAGCAGTGGTAAGGAATCACAGAAGGGAGCTGCAAGAACTGATTTGGGATAAGGAAAACAGGACAGAAGTATTTCGCTATGGCTGTGCTTCCTCCTGGTGCTCTCCAGAGCCTCCCAAACCCATCTCTGAAATGGTCTGCACAAACAGGAGAGCCCAGGCAATGACAGATGGAGACAGCATCACTGTGTGGGCACAGTGCTCTTGGCATGGTCACACACCGCACTCGGCTGTGTTAATGTTGGGAAAATCACCTGATGAACCCAGTGCAGAGGCAGGCTGTGCTTGCAGGAACCCCATCACAGCCTCTAATTTTTTTTGGGGGGCAGGCTGTCAGGAGTGGGGTTGTATCCTTTGCAGTACAACATATACTCCACAGGGATCAGAGAAGGATTATCTCAAACTATTTAATTTCAAAAGAATTTGGGGATCACCTAAAGAAATGACACATCTTGTGGGCAAAGGTATTTGTACCCATAGATTCTGTTTCTGCCAGCACTTTCTGTGTATTCCATGCCATACATCTGTGAGATTTGCTTGCAGCAATTAATAACTATTTTTTGGAAGGATTTTTTGGAACCTTCATTGAATTTTCCATTGTCATTTCTACTTCAGTTAAATGGCTGTGTTCTTGGCCATGTCTGCAGTTGCATTTGATACAGAGATGTCCCTGCTCATGGTAGGCTGCTTCTACAGAAGTGATATCATCTGCAAATACACAATCATAGAATCACAGACTGGTTTGGGTTAGAAGGGACCTACAAAGGTCATCTAGTCCAACCCCCTTTCCATTAAGGAGGGGCATCCTCAATTAGATCAGGTTGCTCAGAGAGAGCCCTGTTGAGCCTCACCTTGAATACCTTCAGGGATGGGACCTCAACCACCTCCCTGGGCAACCCGTTCCAGCATTCCACTACCTTCACGATAAAGAACTTGTTCCAAAAATATAATGCCTGCTATATGGTGCTCAACACAGAGATGCCTCAGAATGGAAGGCACAATCCCCAGAATGAACAACCTCTGCTCCCATGCTAGCCTGGACCTTTGTGGTTGCTGTCAATACAACTCTCTTGGCATGTGAAAGTCTGTGTTTGGTTCTGTCTTGAACTGCCTCTCTTCTGACAGTGCCAAATGGCAATAAAGTGCAATCCTGCCGAGGTTCACACAGGTACTTTGCTCTAGCCTAGTATCTCCACTGTGCACGTGCTTGATGATCACTTTAAGTACTTTCTCAGTGCTACATCTTGGAGCTGGGTTCAGCTAGGATTTCCCCTTGCAGCATGTTGCATCTTCACTTTGTCACCTCTCTCTATCTTGTGCAAAAAAAGGCTGTACTCAGCTTTTGTGGATGTTAACAGCCATGAGGCCCCTGGGAGTATGGTGTAGCTAAGCACCGTCCTTATGACACGAAACCAACCATCTTTCCAGTCTTTGCTAGAACACCTTCAGCACACATTTCCAGAGCAAACTCAAGCCAGCCAACCATGCTGGGGACACCCCATAAGCATCCTAAGAGAGGTCACAGGTGAACAGAGCAGGCACAAAAGGGTGGAGGTAAGTGCCATTAGGCAGAGGTGAAAGAGCTTTCAGCCTAGGGTTGCAAAAGAAAACCCAAGTCCTTTTAATCATTAGAGGAAAAAAATCACCAATTTACACAATTAGAAGTGGGTTATGGATGGATTGGTGTGATTAATAAGCAACCAAACCCAGATAAAAACACCAAAAGAGGCCGAAGTTGGTACCTGAGTTTGGAAAGTACAGTAGAAGATGTGCTCTTGTTTTGCAACAGTGGCAAATGTCATGAACAGCTCAGAATTCAAACCTTCGTTCTGGGAGCTCTCCCACAACTTCCAGCCCAGTCTCTTGCTGGTTTTAAGGCTTGTGTGAGTGACTGCAATAAAATGTGGCTTGTTCTCTTAATTCTAAACCATGACTGGTCCACACAGGTGGAGATTACTAAGGAGCAAATTTTTCAAACTGTTTTTTTCTCTCTACAGGCAGATCATGGCATGGCCAGCAGCACCTCCTGCTCCTTTCTTTTCTCCTTCCATGACAAGAGATATTACTCCACAAAGATCTTTTTCAAGTTTCAAGCATTCCCTCCGCAGCAAAGGCACATCCTTTATGGAAGTGTTTCCTCAGACAAATTCTGCAGTAGGCAGATATGTTCCATATCACACCCCTAGTCCAAGCACAGAGTCCTCCTTATAATGAGGAGATATTTCTGGTCAATGGCCGACATGATGCCAACAGAGGCATTAAGCTGATCTAGCAAACCAAATCATCGCTTCTCACATGGTGAAAACAAACCTTCAGGTTGGTTTGAAGAGGGGAAAAGCCCCTTACTGTCACTGCGCAGTGCAGAGCTGAGCAATTTAGGGTCAAGCACAAGAGGATGAAGCACCAAGAAACTCTCAATGATGTCCCTTTGAGATCAGGAGGGTAACTAGCATCGTCAGAGCATCTAGTATGCATTCCAAATCTTGAAGGCTCCTGAACATACAACTTCTGGTCCTAGTTTCTAGTCTTAAGCACAAGATCATCAAGAACTAATTAACTATTTAATTACAAAACACTAATCACCACCACCTCTCAACTCTTGAGGCTCACTGGGAAAACACCAAAACAACCAGCAACCTATTGGGCAAATGTTCATATTTTATTTTATTCTTTCTTTAAGTTTCAAAGTCCAGTTGTATCAGGTCCTGATTTTGGAGTTCCTGAAGTTCGTGTATCCCATGTCTCCCTGTTTTGTCACTTCCTCTGAACACCTACATTTCACTCACAAAATCAGGGCAAAGCAGAACCAAACAAAATGGATCTTGGTATATGTGCTAGTTTGAAGCTAGCTAGAATGTTTTGGTGAGAAGGACTAGATCATAGGCTGTGAAATGAGAACAATGGTGATGTCTACTTCCCTCACACTCTCGCTGAGATGTATTAGAATTAAAAGCAAAACATAGGTAAGGTCACTTCGATCTGCTCTTTGCTCTGGGCTTTGCTCTTGGCTCTTCTCCTGCTGCGGAGCTGGGGCTGCTGGCTGAACTCCATCTTGCTTTCTAACCTCACCCTCCATTTGCTTTGGCTGATTCACTTTGCTTCTTAATCCCCCGGCCGAACCTCCATTCTTCCTTGGGACTGGGGTAAGGTTGAGAGGGGTAGGGGGAAGGTGAGGGGGTGGTTGAGAGCCCCTCCTGAGGACTCAGGTTTCTGGGAGGGGAGTTGTGTTTCTGTATTACCTTTTTCTTACCTTGTATATTTCTGTCTATAACTGTATATACTGTAAATACCTGCTTGTAAATTGTGCCAGCTGTAAATATAAGCTTCATTCAAATTTCCAGAGCCGGCTGAGTCTAGTCTGGGTGATTTCTAAAGAGGAGGGGGGTGGGGGACACCCAAACCACTACAGTATAAAATCCTCATCTCCTCAGTAAAACCCAAAACTTGTTCCCTAGGATGGAAAAAAAAAACCAAACCAACAAACACTGCTCAAATAGAAAGCAAAGAAGGTATAGCAAATAATCTCTCCAGCTCTGTGAAGAGTTCTTTGTATACATACCCTTCTCTTTTCTGCTAATGAAGAAAGCCTGCTTTGCAAATGCAGCAGTGAAGAGTCCTCCCTGACTCCATGTTTATTTGTTATGTCCTATTATTCTGCATGTGATGCTTTGATCCCTTCTCCCTCTCCCAAGTTACAGCCTAGAAGGTGAATACCTCTCAGCCTTACTATTTCCAGATGAGCATTAGTGTTAGGCTGAACAAGATTGTTCTGTCTACAGAACACTAAAGGAAATGATTTAGTATTTTTTCTCTTAACTAAAATAACTTTCAAGTAGAACTCTGATCTTCTCCTGCAAAACAGAGTGCAACTGAAAACACTGCTAGCTCCTAAATCAGACAAGAAACCTGCTCTTGCAGAAGAAAAACTTTTCTAAGGAAAGGTACAATGGGTGTACCTACATTGTATGTGCAGCTACATGGGTAAGCTCACTTTCTCTTCATCTCTTGCTCTTTTTATCTTATGTTTATACACACACATATTTCCATCCTTATTCCATTTCTGTGTATGAACAGACATTGCTATCCTAATTTCCCTTCCAGCCTTATAAGACCAGCAGTGAAACCAAAGGGTGGGACTGAAAGTAGCTCTGGCAGGTCCCTGCTTCATTAGCCAGGATGGCTCCATACTGAACAAATGCCTTTCACCAGAATAGTATATTTCTAGCCTTTTTTCTTATTAGTACATAGCAATATTGTCTAAAGTCTTCCTGTGGGGCACTTTAGCTGACACCGAACCTCATTACTGGCAAGGCAAGTATTTCCTGCTGCTAACCATATTAAAATATCACTGGTGCCAAGCACGCCACACAAGCTGGACACACTCATCTCTAATGACAAAGGAGAGGGAGGTCAGATCTCCTTTCTCGTCAGCATTACACCAGGATAATATTACTCATTTGAAATCTAGCAGTGAAAGTGAAAGGAAGACCATGAGCATTGCTACAGAGCTGATTGCTTTGTTACTACGTTAAGCTATCCCCAGTCAGCCTGGAAATTTGTGAAAGATAAAAATACTCTATGTCATGGAGTTTATGCATCACTTGCAATCTAATTCAACTATTAAGGTTATATTACCAGTGTTATGGAAAAGTTTTACAACACATTCCTTCCATGTGTCACTTGCAATCTAATTTAATTATTAAGGTTATATTAACAGTGTCATGGAAAAGTTTTACGGTGCATTCCTTCCTTAGGAATTGACTTTGCTGCTGTATTCAGTGAGAGTATTTAATAAACACTGAAGTGTGCATGCATGTGTTCTCATCTATCTAAAGGCATACAGATACACACAAAGAAGCAGTGGCACTATGGGAAAAATTTGTAACAAATGAAGGATATCCTGACATTCCTTCCCAAAAAAAAGGCCTAAGAAATGTACCAAGTGGAGGAGAGAACTGGAAGGAGGTGACTAGGTGCCTCTGCAATGGACTGCCTGGCTCTTTAGCTGTACTTCTAACACAGTTTTGATTTGTACCTGCTCCAGATGGTTTCTCCTGCATCTTCCATGGAGATCCATCAAGTCAGTAGAAGCTTTTGGCAGGAACCAGGAGAATTTGCGGAGCAATACTACATCAGCAATGGGGTTACAAGACTGCAACTTGGCTCCTCTACAAATTCTGATCAGAGGTGATGTATTCAGTCAGGGGACCTTGTCCCTGTAGTACCCACAATGCTACAGGACAGCAGACCCGGCAAACTCATTCTGTGGCATTCCTCCCTTCTCACATGCATCATCTTTTAGCCCAGGGCCTCTGTCTGTCAATAAAGCAATGCCTAGCTTCAACTCTCTTAGGAAAGATTTTAGACAACTTTGAGTTTCAAAAATACAGAAAACAGTACCTGTAAAGCATGAGGAGCTCTCAGAACCACAGAATCACAGAATTAACCAGGTTGGAAAAGACCTTCAAGATCATTGAGTCCAACCTATCACCTAACACCTAATTAACTAAACCATGGCGCTAAGTGCTCCTTTTAAACACCTCCAGGGATGGTGACTTCACCACCTCTGCAGGCAGCCCATTCCCATGGCAAATCACTCTTTCTGTGAAGAACTTCTTTCTAACATCCAGCCTAAACCTGCCCTGGTGCACAGAGGAGAACAGCCAGGGAAGCTGCACAACAGACATCTCATCAGACAACACAGAAGCTAAAGGAAAAGTAAATCATCTTTGTCACTGTTCCTCAGTGTTTGCTGTCCAAAGGAAACACAGAAGCTAAAGGAAAAGTAAATCATCTTTGTCACTGTTCCTCAGTGTTTGCTGTCCAAAGGAGATGAGACAGTGACCAGCTCTTGAGTAATGGAGTTTAATATGTGTCCTCTAGAGTATTTTCATGCATACATTTAAATTGTTCTGTATTTGTTAGCTTTTGCTAATTCATGTGCAGATACATTGTAGGCGTTTCTGTTCCCATGCTCCTGAATTCCTGTAAGTCTCCAGTGGTGTGGGCAGGCTGCGGTGGGGTTGCATGACATTTCAAACAAACTGCTTGGATTATTATTTAATCACCAATGATTTGCCAGGCAGATTGAAAAGCAGAGAAATGTTTTAACAAGAAAGTCCACTCTCTCCTTCTCAACACTCATATGGTTTGCAGTCAGTAAATGAAGACTGCTTTTTCAAGAAGTGTTTTCTTAGTGTTGCTATCAGATTCTATGACTGTTTTTAAAGTAAATCAGTACAGAATTACTTTACTACTGCTCTTTACATGCACAGAAACATGACCCCTGAGAATATATTTGCATCTTGGAACTCTCCTAACCGATTTTCCTCACCAGCAAGACTTAGATTTTGTACTTGGGACAAGGCTCAAAATCAAGAGTTATTGAGAACTGTCGCTCAGTGCCTGCCTGTCAGCAAGGCCTTAAATAGAGGAGTTGCCTTTATTATAATTGCCTTTATACTGTATAAACACACAGCAGCTATGTGGAGAGTGCAGGGTTAAAATTCTCAAAGTGCAAAAGTTTAACTATGTGCATGAAGACATCTTGATTCCCATTGAGCTCTGAGACCCATGCGACACATACTTAAGCAAAATATAGGTCATGCATTAGGAACACAAACTCCAACCCATGGATACATCCAGCTATACATCCTCTGAAATCATAAAAGCATAGCTGATCTCCTCCTCAAGCCAAATAAACAGATGCAGGCTTTATTCACTTTGCTTTTTTTTTTTTTTTCCAGAAAATATTCTACTCATTTCCTGATATAAATCGTTGCATTGTGGAACCCTCTTGAACATGAATCTGTCCTTTCTGAGTAGAGGTCGAGCTTTTCAGTCCCGTCAAAAAGGACTCCATTGTGGCAGTCCCAAGACTCCAGAATTCCTTGCCGCAAGCAAAAGGGACTTGAGGAGCAAGAAGAAAATCTGGTGACATGACTTCAAACCCAAACACTTCTTGCTGGCTGGAAGCAGTCTCTACTTGCACTGTTGTGCTTCTTTAGAGAACAGAGACAACACAGGACTTTTGCCTTTGTACCACCTTTCTGTTGTCTTCATAGTATGGCTGTAGTGCTGCCATAGAACAGGCAGCACAGCTTTATGTACTTCTGGTTAGGCTGCAGTGATTTCCTCTGCATTATGTAACAACAGTGGCTCAGTTTGGGTCACTAGGACCCAGCTAGAGATCCTGTTTTAGTGCTGACTTCTGACAGCTCTCTTGAACTCAACAATGACAGACCAATTTCTCCCAGAGAAACTCCAAGCACAACATGGAAGCTCATCTCTAAACGCAGAAGAGATCTTGCACAGAAAAGAGAAGGATGGAAAGAGATGACATTGCCTGCTCTCCAACAATACTCCCTGCACCTAAATCCATGGATATTTATCATGAAGGGGAGGTGCAGGACAAGGAAAACCAGTGTACTTTACTCAGCACTCAGAAAATCCTGGAGTTTAGCCCTGCACAGCAAAACTTGAGCTCTGCCACCAAGTCCAAGAAGATGCAGACAGCTCCAAGATAAATGACATCCCCATGGACCATCTCAGCCCCATGGCAACTCAGAGTGTTTTGGGTCAGCTGTCATAATGTCTTTGTGTACAAAGGATGTAGAAGGACAAGAGAAGAGTTCAAGGTAGCCTAGTTCTTTCCTAAATGATTGGGGAGTGTCACAGATTTCTGTCTCAAGATTCCTCAGCAGTGAAGTTGATCACTTGGCTCTAGAATGCAACTTCAGTATTTGGCTCAGGATGAAGAAATGCAGAATTAGCCTCTCGCCTTTTCCACAGTTGTCCTTTTTTACGATGAAATTATCCTCCTGGAGGAAGACAGGACTTTGGAATCACACATTCAGCATTTCATGAGGCTGTGAGACACAGGGCAGGGTGGTCTGACAGCAAAGCCTGACCTTGCTAGTGCCAGGGTGAGATGGCTTAGCGCAACCTGGAAGCTGCAGGACGCTGGGGCAATGAGCTAACACCATGTGACCATCCACTGCAAGGCTTCAGCAGCCTTGAAAAAGACAACAGAACTGTTTAAAACAAGCTTTTTTCCTGGACAGAAGTATAAACACAAGATCTTGCCCAAGAGGGACATCTTCATCTGTTCTTATTTTACTTTATTTATTTCTTCTGATGGCAAAGTTCTCCATCAGAAAGATAAATGTATTTACCTTAGCAAGAGTTCTGGGTGGAGGTGCTCTTCACCTCCTCTAAACTGACCTTGCTTGTCCCTTGTGAGGAGACCAAATTTATCTCTGTCTTACAATGACCAAGCATGTGTCACTTTATTATGACCTGTACTGCATAAATGCTGAGTGATAAAAACAAGGTAATAAAAACTAATCAGTCTCATGTGCAGCTATCCCAGTTGTGTTCTTCACTTTGGGATTTTATTACATGCATCTACATGCAAAACCAATATATGTTTAAAAGATGCATCTAATCATAGTTACAAATTAAGTACTGGATATCAGAATCATAAATCCAAATGGATCTTATAAACCACTCAGGCTAATGAGCTGCACATACATCATATGAATCTGATTAAGACCTTAAGAAGGCAGCACAGGCTTATTAGTCCTTTTTCTTTTNTTTTTTTTTTGGTGGGTGGGCCCCTTAAATTCTGGTTTTCATAGGAGATTTGGGTCCAGCCTCTGGCTAGCAGCCATATGGTCCATCTGGGTTTCTCAGTTGCAGCCCAAATGGTTGAAAAGGCAGAGATTCCTTTTGCTCTCCCTCTCCAGGAACATCTTCCTTCTGCTACTTCAGACTGAATTTGCTTGGAGCTACATGTATGGTGGACAGCCACTGTCTCCTTCATCTCATGGTGGCACTGTTCCCTACAGATAATCTCCCTAGAAGGACACATGGCCCACTGCCTGACAAGTTGTGCCTCCCCACAGGAGGCAGAATACCATCGCTTCACCAGAGACTATAAATGTTACCCTCCAAACTCTTGTGCTAGGGAGTCCTAGACAGAGAGAAAAGAAGAAAGAGAAGAAAGTCCTGGACAGAGAGAAAAGAAGAAAGAGGAGAAAATCTGGCAGATACAGATTTTCGAGCCTCAACCCCATGCCCAGGATTACCCTGTCCAAAAAAGTGTTTTGCTACTGAACTTTTGCACCAGAAAGAATAGTTGGAACACAGCAGTTTAAATTAAACTAAGAGAAGAGCTTCTGCATGCAATACACTTGAATCATGGTACTCACTGGTGTTAGACTTTGCAATCACCCAAACTAGGCATGGGTTCAAAAAGCAATGAGATAAATTCATGAAGGAGGGATAAATGGTGGCTTTTGTACTCCATGCTCTGGATGCTTTGACCCAGAAAGTCCCATAATTACTGAATGCCAGAAGCAGAGAAGATACACAAGGGAAGCTCGCTCTGTATTTGCTTTGTTTCTTGTATTGGCTGTAAGCCACTCTTGGAGACAGGAGGCCAGATGGGGCCCTGGCCTCACCTAATTGTGGCCTTATGATATATTCTCCTGTAAAAGATCAGACTGGATTAGGATAAATTATATCCAAATCACACTGCATTACTCAGCATATTAAACTGTCCTTAATGACATACTTCAGTGGTCTATATCCCTGTTTAAATTTACCTCCTGTGCCTATTTCTGTGCCTATTCTATTGAACACACCACTGAATTTCAGCTGTACATAACCAGGCTCTAATGAAAAGCCAATAAGGCTCTTTGATCAAGCTTTAATAGGACTCATCATGGGGACATACTCTGCTGTGGCAAAATGGTTTCCTCATCCTGTCTCTTTCAGAAATGTTCCGTGAGCCTTTAAAAGCAATTCAGCTCTGATTTATGTTAGCTAAGCAACTTCTGTTGCAAATATGAGTTAGAAGAGAATGGCTCTCATCTCAATTTGCTATCCTGCTCAGGAAATCAGTTATAAATGCTGCAGTGCCTTCAGTGTCTCTGACTTCAGTACAGCGGAAACTAGCAATCTGAGTAAATACTGCATCCTTCCCAGTTCTCCCATCCAGCCCATCCTCTACTTGACAAGAGACAACGTATAGCACAGGGTTTTTTCATACAGGGTACTGAGCTTCCTCTGTCTCCCCTGTCTAAGCTGTTTCCAGACGATATTCAAGGAAAGAAACACAAAATTCATTAGTAGAGAGCACATGAAACGTGTTGATGACAATCTAATAAAATCAAGCATGCATTCAACTGGAGTGAGTCACTTCATCACAAGTTTAGAGTTGAGGGACATAGAAATGGTGACTAAGCAAGCTCACACAGTAAGTCGGCAGTGCAGCAGCAACCCAGAAATTTTGATGGCCTGACCTGCCAGTGGCATCCAAACAGCCCTGGGCATAGGTTACAGCAGGTCTCTTCACACCAGGGAATAGATACCAGTAAGATGGGAGCCATTGTGAAGTGCCTATAGCCAGGAAAAGTATTGCCAGTGGTGCTAAATGCTACTGTCCGTGCTGCTTTGCTTATTTTCTCCAAGAAAGTACTGGTGGTGCAAATGACAATGGTCTGGGCTTCCTTTCTCCTGCTTGTGGGAAAGCCCTTGGCATAAGCAATCCCCCTTGACCCACATAACCTCATCAGCCACATCCCACCTGTGAGCACGATTCCTTATGACAAATCTGCAGGGGCTGGTGACACCAAGCCCTGGGGAACTCCAGAGGAACTAGGCCCTGGAAGGAGCCCTCTAGGAAGGTAAAGCAAAAGAGCTTCCTATTTGCCCTTCCCCTCTTGACTGCCCAAGACACGATATCCTGTCACAGCCTTGCCTGAACACTCTCCTTTGCCCTGTATCAGCCTCAAAACCACTCCGCAGTAGATGCTGGGTGTCAGTGTCACTCCCTGAGATTCCCCACAGTCCATCCCAGTGTGTGTTGCAAGAGCTGGCATCAGCCCACACACTGGAAGCTCACACGTGGAATTCCCAGGCTGCCACTGGCATTTTTGGCATTTTAAAGGCTCTAAATTAGAAAAGTAATACATTAATTACAGGCATTTCCAGACATGGTCCAGGCCCTACTAGTTCTCTGAGTTTCCAGTGTAAAAGAAAGGGTGCCAGATGCTTGGTATTAAATAATTCTGCACTCCTTTCTGGTGCTGCTCTTACAGTGTTTAGCACTTCTGCATACTCATCTGCCTTGTTAGCAACATGCTGCTTGGACCTCTCTGTATAGCTGTTCCTGCTGTATGTCCAAGGGTATCAGGACCTGAAAGATTAAGACCACAGTGTGCATAGACAGCAGATGGCTATTGCATCTGTATTTACTTTGCACTGCTAAATACCCTATTGCCCTAGCTAGTTTTACATCCCCTTTTAGTGGTAGATCCCTCTCCCGACTTCTTAATATCATCTGTTGTACATATGGCCATAAGAACGGTAAGCATTTTTTCCAGGAGAGGCAAAACCTTAACAATGCACATGGGAAGACAAGATTAAGCCCACAGTATGAACTCCAACTTGTTCATGTGGAGACTGTAGTCTTTCCTTTCCTCATAACATTTCCTCCAGTTAGAACAATGAGATTAAAACATGTCTGATTCCTAAACTTGCCTCAGCAGCATGCCCTCGGTGTCTTGCAACATCAAATGTTTTTCCAGCGTACTAAAAAGTAATGTGGTTCTCTATAAGACACCAGTTTTATATACCTAGGAATTGTTTTCTGCCTCTTTCTACAAAGCAGCACATGGAAAGCTCTTTCAAGTCATGAGGTTCTTTAATTTACTAGTCAGAGACATAAATCACAGCATGTAAGATCTATTGCGAGTTCATGAACTCTAGGAAATTTTTCTGATCACTGCCTTTTGAACTGAGCTTTCTCAGAAACTATAAAACTCCAAAACATATCTAGTAAATGCAACCAGTAAATTCTGCTGGATTGGCAACTACTAAAAGCAGTCTTGTCTTTCCTCAGTACCTACCAGCAGTAGGCAGTCTTAAAACATCCTCTGTGATACTAACACTGAAATATAAAAGACAAAAAAAAAAGAAGTCTTGAACTTGTCTTGCCCAATATAACTGCTGGGATTCATGAAAAGATTCCAAATTACCATTGGCAGGCACCAATTAAGCCAGAAAATGGAAGACAACTTCCCAAAGGTAAAACCTTTCAACTACTAGGGTTACTTTTCATTGTCATGACCATAGCCCCTTTCAAATGTCCAGTGTCCTCTGATAAGAGGTCACATTCTTGTCTGCTCCCTAAAAGGTTAAAGAGCTAAATTATGTGGCATTTGCAAAGCATCACAAAGTTTCCTAAGTACTCCACCCTTGGAATTATCAGATTTGCTGAAGAAGCATTTATTAAGAACCCATGAGCAAATGCTGATGTTATATTTCATACTGTGGGCATAAAATAACAACAAAAAAATGCCCTGTACTTAAGATGGAGTAAGATTGCTTGAGTCTCACTGCTTATTACATTTTGGGAAAGGAACAAAGAAAACAGCACAGATGTTTCAGCCTGGGTCAGTATAAGATTCTTGAGACTAGGGATGGACAGATACACCCTAAGATTTATATACCCATACTCAAAATTATCCAAACCTTTAGACAGATGGGCAGAGTCCAATGGGATGGCATTCAATAGCTCCAAGTGNGAGAGGCCTCGAGCACAGCCCTACGAGGAGAGGCTGAGGGAGCTGGGATTGTTTAGCCTGGAGAAGAGGAGGCTCAGGGGTGACCTTATTGCTGTCTACAACTACCTGAGGGGTGGTTGTAGCCAGGAGGAGGTTGCTCTCTTCTCTCAGGTGGCCAGCACCAGAACGAGAGGACACAGCCTCAGGCTGCGCCGGGGGAAGTTTAGGCTCGAGGTGAGGAGAAAATTCTTCACTGAGAGAGTCATTGGACACTGGAATGGGCTGCCCAGGGAGGTGGTGGAGTTGCCGTCCCTGGAGCTGTTCAAGGCAAGGTTGGACGTGGCACTTGGTGCCATGGTCTAGCCTTGAGCTCTGTGGTAACAGGTTGGACTTGATGATCTGTAAGGTCTCTTCCAACCTTGGTGATACTGTGAGACTGTGATACTGTGATACATTGTGTTTGGCTGGTAATTGACCACACAGAGATTATAATACTGAACTCAAAACTTGCTTTGCAGTGGTAGAAGATATTTTTGCTGGTAGGTGAAGGGATCCATCCTAATACTTCCTATTGAGCCTTATTCAGGCTAAGGGCAAAATGCTGACTTCAAATATATGCCTATATACTTGTTTCAGAACATCTCAGATCATATCAAATGACTTTCTAAGGTGATAATAATTAAATATTAAATTAATAACTCTGAAAAGCATATATAATAAAACAGTTGGTTTATGTGCATTTGAAGCATATGCAGACTGTAGACTTCATGGCACAGAATGCCATCAAGCACCACAAAACAGGGCCACGTTTGAGCAGACCAAATATTCTGCAGTCCAGTTCAGATACGAATTTGGACGTTTTTCAGATCAGCTCCTGCAGAAAAACAGTAAAATTCTCCTTGTTCCTTTTATGTAACTCCTGTCCAATTCTCAATCCAGACATTAACCTTCAACTCACCTCCTACATCTCCAAAGGGTGTGTCTGTGTGTGGTATTTCCAGTATCTTTTTCCATGTTCTGTGTTCATAAAAGTGAAGAGGCGTAAGGAATGAATTCTATTATTTCTATCCATTCAGATGGTCATAGATGATGTTTCAATTCAGCTAAAAGAGGAATTACTCATTCCTGCAAAATTATCTCTGATAAGGAGAGTATTTTTGACCTGCTACACATGAAGGACCTCTGTTTTCAGAGCTAAATGGCCATTGGCAGCTTATTCCCGCTTTAACTGTTCAAGTTAACTGATACAGATACCACATGTGGACGAATGCCACGGATAGTCAGGAATTACACTCCCCTTTTAGTCTGTTGATCTCACTCACTCGGGAATTTACAAGCTCACAATATCAGCAAGGTTCTGTAAACGTTGTGCCCTGCAGTCAGCTTTTGTGCGCTATTTTCTCTCTTTGTTACCTGAAATGCCAAAAGCTGGATGAGAAGAAACCGCCCTCTGAGCAGCAACATCGCCGTTCCCATCAGAGGCGTGCCATGCTACGCCTGGTGGTGAGCTCCTCCCCGTGGAGCTACATCTACCTCAGGATGACAAGAGCATCCCCGAGGTTCTGGGGAGGTTTGTGTATCCCGAAGTCCACGCTGTGTTGTCCAACCAAGCACATACACTGGATGTCATATTATACCACCATTGTGCTGCGTAAAACTGACTGTAACTGTGAAAGGTCAGCACTGCTTTTAGCTCCTATTACTGAGCCTGAATTCAGGGCTATTTTGATTAATCTCTCATGGCCGTAAAATGCTGCAAGATTCAGAACTAGGATTTGGGCACATAAGCCATGAAGGGATTATGAATCAGAGCACAAAGCAGAGAGTCCTGCTGCAAATAATCGCTCTATTAACCATTTTTAACCCAGCCATCCTCTGGGACTGAAGCTAACTCCAGGAACCTTATGTTTTGCCTTTGCTGCCGCTCTGGCACCAGCTAGCTACCCATCCTCTCCTCACTGCTTCTGGCTTCATGCCTTCCTCCTCTCCTTATAACAGGCACCTCATCATAATGAAAAATTTCTCTGATCACTACATAAATATCTCAGGCCCTGCACAAAACCTAACTCAGACCTATCTAGCAACTATGTGTGCAACACTATAAATTCAGCTCTCAGTCTTACCAGCTAGAGTAAAAAAACATTAAAGCTCTCCTCTGCATCCTATCCATTAGTGGTGTCTGGGGAGTGGTGCAGAGATGTACTTCATGATTAGATAAAAGCTTTCCCTTCTAAATCACTGTCCAGAAGAAACCAAGGGTCTGGAAGAGTGGACTCCAAGCACATTAGAGGCTGGGTACATTCCCTATGCTGGTTATTTATGTGGTTTTGTTTCAGGCTGAAGAATGCAAGTTTTTATGGTAAGGAATAAGTTGCATCATTTATTTACCATGACAGTGATGCTGAGACCCTTTTCTCTGTAAAATAACACAAAAAAGGATAAGTGCTCCAGTTTAACCTGAGGAGAAACAGCTCTTTAAACAATATTATGAAAATCTTTGAGCCTTATACATACCAAAATGAATCTGTGATTGTGATGAGAAAGAAGGTCAGAGGTCTTTTGTCAACTCTCTGCCCCTACTTCCCCAGAGTCTGTAGGTCACTCCATGACCAACAGGTTTCAGAAGTGCTCTAACCAGTTGAAAAAGCCAACATTATACCCTGTCCCTGATTCCTCTTTCACCTGCCTTGAGGGCCTTCCAAGCACAGGCAAGGGAGCTGAGAAAGCAGATGACCTCTCAGAACACAGGGCATAATGCTGTGCATAGAGATGGGCTATACCAAGTGCACATCCTGGGGCTCATCACCAGTTTCAAAAGAAGCCCAAAGAGGACAAATAACGATGCCCAGAGAGCCGCAATGTGTCTCCAGGTGCAGTTTTGTTCAATGCTTAAAGTCAGGAACATCTCAGGAGGAAAAGTGCAGTTCAGGCTGGGAACAGACCTCAAAGACTTCAAGAGTACCTGGTTATTAAAGCAACCACGGCCATGTTATCTCCACAGCTGAGCATCCAGAAACTTGTGTGGATTTCTCTCCTCAGAACTAGGGACAATATGCCAGAAGAAAGCTGAACAAAGAGCTCCAGGTCCAAAGTCACAAAGAAAGAATGGAGGCTGGGGTTTAATTTCCCTTAAAGACTCTGATGGGACAAACTTCAGCTCATGCCACAGTGTAAGTTTAAAAATACATCACTCCTCCTGAGAATCTATCACAGCACTTAAAGGCAAGAAAATCAGGTTGTGGGTGGGAGTANGTGGAGTCACCATCCCTGGGGGTGTTCAGGAAAAGACTGGATGAGGCACTTAGTGCCATGGTCTAGTTGACTGGATAGGGCTGGGTGGTAGGTTGGACTGGATGATCTTGGAGGTCTCTTCCAACCTGATTGACTCTATTCTATTCTATTCTAAAGAGAGAGATATGTCTATATATATGTATTTTTATTTTTATTCTGAGTAGGAAGTAGTTTAAATTCCACTTTATGAAACAGATACTTTTAGCACTTCAGAAGTCAAACAGTTATTATCAAAGGCTGGAAGCAGAAGTGTTTTACGAGGGTAGGGGTCACTTTCTATCCATTTTCTTAGGAAACACACTTTTTCTTAAATTCTGTTTTTAAAAGAAATAATTATTTAATGCTCAGTCACAGCTTCTCACTGCTAATGTCACGCCCAATTTAGAAGATATGAAGGCTAAGTGATTTGGCACAGGGATATACTCAAGCAAAGGAAAAGGAACTGCTCACAGTTTCTGATACGCTTCGATAGCTGCGATTTAAAAATGGCAGCGTTTCATTCCAGTAAATGTTACAATAACAAGCACAAGACTAATGACCTGATGCTTTGTCAGAGATCTTCACAGGTCAGATAAAACTGCCACAATTACACCTGCAGGATCCAGACTCTCAAAGACAGCCCTGTTTGAGCTTCTCCTGGGCTTTGATCCCCACATGCCGCATGTCAGCACTATCCTCCCAAAAGCTGGGCTCACGCTGGGGGTTTTTCTGCTGACACACTTTCAAGCCTCTGAAATACATCCGGGCTGTCCTACCTCCCATCCGTGGCCATCTGAACCACTTGAGCCGTTTCCTGCATTATGAGGAAGGAGTGAGAGAAGAAAACATTCAGCCCACATCAGGTTTAGCCAAACAGCTGGCGAAGAATAACCTTAGAAAAACTGATACTTAAGCAACTGTGGAGATTTGTCGATTTAAAAGGAGCAGGGTGAGATCATCTGTTGCCTTCTGTTGTTTTTTGGTTGAAAGCAGCCAACGGACAGCTGGATGGCCCCTGATCCCACACTTAAACACAGATGCAGAAATATTTGCATTTCATCATCAAATTGCATTTTTTCTTTTCTTCTCACAGACCTTCCCTTAGCTCGCTCCAGGGTTTCCAAGCCTGTATCACGTCCCTTCACACCTGCTGGGATCTGTACATATTTAACACTGAGCAGATTCTGTGAGGAGCAACAAATATTCTTCTCAACATATTTAGTATCTCCTTCATTCAATAAGGTTTGCAAATTTTTTCCGAGTTCCCCATTACTTAAAATTATTAATTACATAATCTGGGGCTGGTCCATAGGTAGGATGCTCTGAGGATATGACTGCAGGAGCTCAGAGGTAGAGAACTGTACTAACACACTGCAGCATGGACTTGGGCTGGTGATGCAGGCAGCATTTCAGCAGCACCTGCACTTACCAGTCACTTCATTGGATACAGAAAAAGGCTTAATTTCCCAGGGAATCCTGTGGCACTGGGACTCCCCCATGGTGACAGCATGTGCTGCCCGTAAAGGTGCTGTACAAGGTCCATGCAGGGAGCCCTGTGTGATGTGAAGACAATTACTGTGATTACTTAAAACAATCTGACAGAAAAGTGAGGTTTTGCTGAGACTCTTCCATCTGTCTTTGCATGACCCAGACCATCACAACATGGTTGGAATTCCTCCTTGGGTGCTGCAGAGTGGCAGCAGCACTAGTTCCAGCCCTTTGGGGTGAACTGAAATCATGTCTTCAACTTAGGCAAATTGAGTTTTGCCCTTCATGTCTGACGCGTGTCCTTCCAAAAGAGAGAGACACATGTACAGGATGCATTTGCATGTCAGTACTACACTGATATGTTGGGTATCAGCACATGTGATCATTCCAAATCCCCCATTCTTGCAAGAACAACCTCTGATATTTATAGAATCATAAAACCATAGATTCTGCAGAGATCTTCACCTTCTCCCTTGACCCACTGTGCAGAGAGCCTGTCAAGACACAAATGTCTTCTCTTCCTCCTGTGAGATGCTAAAGAGCAGCTGATGCCTTAACAAAAGCAGGTGGCTTAGGCTGCCTTTACATCCAACCTTCATCAATGGGGCTATTACTAGGAACTCTTGCAAGAAAATTCAGCACTTCATTTCATTATGGTCCATCTGCTCCTTGTGGCTCATTTCCTGTTTTCTGCTCGACACTACAGCATGACTTGGAAATGACTGCAAAACCAAGGACAGTCAGGGGAAATCTGTGCAACCCTCAAAATGGGACAGTAATCCTACTTTCCTACAAATGTCCCTTAGAGCAAGGCACTCGAGGAGAGACACAGAGTTGGGGTGCAAGGTGGGCTCTGAGTTCCCCCAGGAGCCATGGTTGAGCACAGTGCATGACATGCTGCTGCCTGATGAGGGTGGGGCATGATCACCATTTCTGTCTGACCACTACAGCTGCTGACAAACACAAGTCCCCTCTTCTGGCAGAAGATTAAATTTTCCCTGTTGTGATACACAGGCTTTTTAACCATGTGTGGCCAGCTTCTGCTATGACCAGCTTGCTGTGATGGGTAGGTTGTAAATGCACTTTATCCCTGTTCCTGGCCATAGCCTCTGAGTCTCTGTTGTGTGTGGAGGGCACTGACCTTCGCTCTCTGCCCACTGAGTCCCACTGGGGCTCATCTGGTGCTGGTTTCTGCTCGACTTCATTTTTTTTGTTTGACATGCTTCTCCACGCTTCCTTGTCTCCAGTGAGTGCTCTTAGCATGGCTATCCTTGGTTTTCAGATCAGGTATCACTTTTTAGGAGGTTATGGCTCACAATAAAATCCTGGCAGCACCCAGCTGTCACAGGACAGGCACTCAGGCCTATCATCATCTTCTGCATCTTTTCCCTCTCCAACTGGAGCCAGCCACAATGTGCACAGGCCCAAGCCAGCTGTATGAGGACACCAAGCTTGGGTTCAAGCCCAGACACAGAGGCTCTGCTTTATCTCTGCCTCAGAATAGAGCACAGCAAAAATCAACTCTTGGGACACTGCAGTGACCTATTAAAATTAATGGGGTTAAACCATCCTGGTGTGAGCTACCAACTTCAAAAGAATTACACAAGGGATGAATCTGGATCCATTATTTTTCTTCTTTGTGCCTTTCAGAAAGATAATCTACTTTCCAGACTGCTGTACTCAGTCCTTCTGACTAAACTAATCATCCTCTTATCAGTCTCTTACTCCATGCCACAGTCCAAGCAATTCCAAGAACTGCTCACCTGCTCTGGTTTTCCCCATGTGAAACAGCCCCTGTATACTTTTACCTGGCCTAACTGATTTCCTCTTTCAGGGCCAAATAAAAGCAACACCAAAACAAAACAAAAACAAACAAACAAAAAAAGACAACCTAAAAAGCTAAGTTTCACCAGGAAAAAACAAGAGAGTTAACATACTCATGTGGCACATTTCTTCTTTACCCTAACTTGCAGCAACAGGTAAAGGAGCAGATACAAGTTTGACAGTGAAAAGTACAGTGCAAAAATGTGAGCATGACTGATGTATGTCATGTCTTTTCCTGTGATTGGAAGCACTTGTGTGAGCCAAAGATATGCAGGAGACCAACAAGACAGGCAGAGAAACTTGACATGTGAAAGACACAAGCTCCCAGCTACTCTGTGATCTGGAAGCCAGTCCTGCTTCTGAAGTGACTCATTCAGTAACAGTATCAGTGGAGATGCCCTTCAACTCTTTCACAGAATCACAGAACCTTAGAGGTTGGAAGGGACCTCCAGAGATCATCGAATCCAACCCCCTTGACAAGGCAGGATCCCCTAGGGTAGTTAACACAGGAATGCATCCAGGCAGGTTTTGAAAGTCTCCACAGAAGGAGACTCCACAACCTCTCCGGGCAGCTTGTTCCAGTGCTCTCTCATCCTCACTGTAAAGAAGTTTCTCCTCATGTTGAGATGAAACATTCTGTATTCCAGTGTGTAGCCCTTGCTCCTTGTCTTACTGCTGCTGACCACAAAAAAGAGATTGGCCCCATCCACTTGACACCTACCCCTCAGATATTTGTATACATTGATGAGATCTTCTCTCAGCCTTCTCCAGATTAAACAGCCTCAGGTTTCTCAGTCTCTCTTTGTGGGGAAGATGCTCAAGTCCCCCAGTCATCCTCATGGCTCTCCACTGGACTCTTTCCAGCAGGTCTGTCTCTCCTGAACCGGGGAGCTCAAAATTTGACGCCATATTCCAGGTATGGTCTCACTAGGGCAGAATAGCGGGGAGAAGCACCTCACTAGACCTGCTGGCCATCTTGGCCACAAGGGCACATTGCTGGCCCATGCAGAACTTGCTGTCCAACAAGACTCCAAGGTCTTTCTCCATAGAGCTGCTTTCCAGCAGGGCAGCCCCCAACCTATACTGGTGCCCGTTGTTATTCCTCCCCAATTCTTTCAGGAGAGAACTCAGTAACCTTAAAGCATGAATCAGAGCTGTCAAAAACGGCAGATGATTTGACAGGAATAAATTGCCTTCTGGGGACTGCTTTTTGTTTGCCTAGTTCACTCAGATGTGAATCCACATATGGATTTCTAACCTATGCAGGTTTCAGTGGTGATTACAGAAGCAATTGTGGTATGAACCATGCTAGACACATTATTTTGGGAGAGCTGAAGCATTAAAGGTAGACGGTGAAAAGCTCATAGTGTATTTTGTCTGGGAGTTAACCCACCTCCATAGTTCCCAGGTACTGAGCTTTCGGGGTTTTGGCACAGGAAAAGACTTGAAATTCAGCTCCTTGAATTGCTTTCAAACTTTGCTGACAGTCCGGAGGTGTCTGTATCTGGGATTCTGACTAGTAGCTCCCAAAAGAGGCTGCTAATTTCTCAGGGTGAGGCAGCAGAGGATGGGAGGAACTAGTGTTATTTCGCTTTGCTCTAAAAGCAACACAACCATCTGTGCAGCTGCTAAACCACAAGGCCTTGAAGGAACTACAAAATAGTGTTACTGTAAAGTCAGTCACTGAGATACAGTCTCAGCCGGGCTGACACGGCCTGCTGGTCCTCCTCAAACCCTTGGAAGAAATGCTGCCTGACAGCTGCTTTCTATCTCCCATGCTTTGGCTCCATCGTGTCCCCACCAGCATCTTTTACAACCCTGGTAAGACATATACCAACAATGTATCAAGATGAATAACGGACTAAATCCAAAAATACAGAGCCATCAGGAGCTGCACAAAGCTGCTTGTAAATCTTCCACAAGTGGCATGTTTCCATAATAAACAATCTGTTATCGCACTGCTCTGTTCCCACTTAGCAGTCTGCCGAGAGAAGGGAAGAGAGAGGCCTGCTCGCAGGGTGCTGCGTTTAAGACAAGCAGGCAGCCTGCAACGGTCCACACTCCCTCTGCCGGCTGCATCCTTTCTGGGCTCTCAGAAGTGATGCTTCTTGCTCTGATGGAGGTCAGGCATGACTAATTCTTACTTGCACTGTGGCAACATCTGTGCAGGCACCTTCAGTGAAGTGAGGTGCCTGCTTGGATTTACACAGATAAAGCAGATCCACTCTGCTTGGATTTACACAGATAAAGAGTAGAAGCAGCAGTGTGAAAGATGCTGAGCTCTGGCTGGCACAGGGCTGCGAAGAAACAGCCTCCAGCTGAGATCCAGAAGGCTGTGCTGTTGTCTCCATAACGGGATCCATCACCAGGCACAAAACATGCACAAGGCATCCTGGGTTCCTGGGTGGCAAGCACGCTGGGAACCAAAAGGCTTACAATTCTGTCACAGGCAATGCTTTCATTTCCCTTGCCCTGACATCTTTTCCCAACATCCCTGGACAAGCAGGGCTCCTTAACTGCAAAATCCATCTGCCTGCCAAAATGTCTGTTGGCAAAATGTATTCTACAATACCTGAAAATACAAAGGTATAGGGATACATGCAGGTGGCAGAGTCAGGGATGAAGCATGTGTGTATGTCCTTGCATTTCAAGTTCATAAAATATGTATTTCCACGGCACAAACTTGAAGATGTTACCTTGCCATCAGCAGGATTTTGGAAACACTGAATCAGAGAGCACAAAATTGTTGTGTCACCCATCAGCTACAGGCATCCTCTACTGGGAGTTGGCCTGAGAGCTAAAATACAGACTGTGCAATGCACAGGGAGATGAAGGAGCCCCTCTAAAGCAAATCTGCAGCAGAGAGAAAATCTGAATCCAGGACTTCATAACCTTTTTTTCTCACTCATTCCACAAGTCCTGCTGCAGTTCCACCCAAAAAGGCTCCCTCTGTGCTGGCTATCAAGAGCCCATGCCCATGCAATAGCAACACACACCGCACCTCCACCAGCCTGCTTGCTTCTTACTCATTACATCTTGTAGGCTAATTCCAGACTTATTTTTCCTATGTCACTTTTGATATAATGGGGGGCAAAACAGCTCACATCCTAGTTTTTAAGCTATTAATTTCTTGCTTCTGAGCAGACATAACACTTCTGATGTCCTGCTCCATGTTTTAAAAGGATGTGGTAATCATGGCAGTTTATCAATGTGCATGCAATTGTAAATGCCAATACAATTAACAGTGAAAGACTCATACTTGGATCACAAACCCAGTTCTCTTCTGACTCAAGCCCTCCTTGTAGGCTTGCAAGTAAGTGGGTCAGGTAGCAGTACAAGAGTCCAGATAAAGAAAACTAATGCTTATACGTAAAAAAAGACCAATGAAATTCTTCAAAAAGCCCTGACTAGGCACTGTCAGATTAAAGATGAGAGCAGCTCCCTAGCTATTAGATGGTTGGGTCAAATTTCATGTAGGACAGCCCTGCCTTGAGTTACCCTGGGGATGTGAAGGATTTGGATCAGCAGTGAACTAGGAGTGGGTTTTACCCCTGTGCTGAGTGCAGCTTCAGGATTAGTGTCTGTACCCCCTGCAAGGTGCACACTCAGACATGCACACAGAGCAAATGATGAAAAATGCATATCAACTTTACTGCAAAACTCCCACCAAGGATCAAAGCTGCTGCCCCCAGCAATACTCACTGGCCTCAGCCAGCTTCTCTTGCTGCCTTTCTGAATTTTCTAACATGGGAAAATACATCAAAAGCCTTGAAAGGCAAAAAGCGCAACACCAGGGAATGGCACCTTAAGCAGGCAGGCAGCATTGCAAAGGAAGGGGATTCTGTCAGCACTCTGCAAATACCACGAGCATAAAACCAGACAGTTTCCCAGAAGAGAAAGAAAATTCTGCATGGCCCAATCCAGAAACAATTCACCCAAGCACATCCCCTTTGAGGTTGTCACTGCAGTAAAGGGAGCCCCAGGCACAGATGGGAGTGCTCAGCACTTCTGAGAACAAACTAGTTAGTATAAATTTAACTGATTTGAGTACCTGGACTGAGGCTGGTGCCTCTTCTCAAAAGCCTGAGGAAATTTCTCCTCCCAGGCACAGGGCATTGGCTACAGGCAGCTGGCTCAAATCAGAGCCTGGTTAAACCACAGGTCCACAAGCTGGGTCAGAATCTCCATCACTTGGGGCTGTTCCCAGATTTTCTGCGCTTTCCAGGTCACTGCCCCACCTGCATAGAGTAGGGATGCACCCTGACTAGGAACTGCAGCCTCAACTCCTCTCCTGCTAGGAGGAACCTCATGGCCAGGGCAGCAGCTGCCCTAAGAGGCTCAGCTGGGAACTGCTCTAGGTGCTGCTGACTGGTGGGAGGCTATTGAGAACAGCAGAGACCCTAAGTCTCCTAACAGCAGCTGGTCAGGGCTTTAAAACCTTGAGAGCTGTTGCTCAGGTTTTCCATAATTGCAAATGTATTTTCCTCTTAAAACCATTCCACTAACAGTTCATAACTCTGTGGCTTGCAAATTGCCTAGCTCTGGGTCAGACAGTAGCTTGCAATTGCAAAACATCAGAAGTTGCTTGATTAAATCAGGTTAAAGAAGTCCCAGGCCCCTTGCCCTTCCCCCAGGAGCAGTCATTCTGTTCTTTACTTGATCACTTAAATCTTTTTTCTTCACCAGTCCTGCCTTTACACCGAGTCTCCCATTTCACCTGCAAGTGAAGAGCAGTTTTCCTTCAGAGCAGCATTTGGAGGGCTTTGATGAAGAATCTGTCTTTGTTCCATCATTTTTCAAAAGCTTTGTAGTTGGAGCCTCCTTCACAATCCAGGTTAAAAGGAGCACTGTAAGGCAGGAGCAGGGCCTGGCAGGGAATAACTCAGCCTACTTAAGAGGTTATCAGCTGCTTACTGCCAGATTCCTGTAAGGACTGTATGTGGTCTGCAGACACCACTGTGCTGGAGAGGGAGGGAGGGATGGAAGATCAAATGGGAAGCACACAGGACGAGCAGGAGCAGTCCCTGACACCCAGTGAAGAGCTGTGCCTGGGAAGCTGTGAAGGTAAAGAGCTTCTCTGAGCTTAGTTAAGGAGCATCAGTGAGGTTAAGCAGCAGCCCAAGGGAGCCTCAGCAGATACGGGGTAGGGTTTAATCCTTCCTGGGCCAAACAGGCAAGCCAAAACCTGGATTAATGCAGTGTGTCAAGCTGCACATGCAATGCACTGGCAGAATTATATGGAGAACAGCAAACACCCAGATTAATTGCTGACAACTCCCTAACAAGATCATGCAAAATCTGGCCATTAAGAGCTGTCACTCTGACTTTCACAGCCAAAAATGTGAGCAAGCCAGTGACACCTTCCACAGTGAAATTCCACTGAGTGCCCTTGCATAGCCAAAGCTGTGGATGAGAAAGGCTTCCCTTTCCAAGTTGGCTTCCTACCCTAGTGGAGCAGAAGCAAGGAGAACCTGGTGACCAGCACAGCTTCCCAGTCCTGGAGAGAATATTCAGTCCAGTATTAAAGTGACAATTAGATAATTTTCTGTCTCTTCTATATGCTTACAAATGTCTGTTCCAGGTGTGGCTCTAGAGTTATTACTATTAATTTCCAAGATTGCACATCTGCCTCTTTCCCATTCCCTCCTCAGATGCAATGTAATTAAATACAAAAAAACAACCATCCTATGACCAAAGGAAAAAGGTAGAGCTGTAACACCGAGTAAGAACCCAGGTCCAAACACTATTTTCTGTCTGTTCACAGCAATGTCACAGCTTTCCCACTGTCCTAGAGGAATTCCTGCTCCCTGAGATGTGAGAACCAAGAGAAAGTCAGCTTCACCAGATGAACACGGCAAGGGGGTGAGGCAGGGCACATTTCTGGAGAGAGCAGAACACATATCCAAGATCCACACAAATAAAAGGCATTTTGTAATGGTTCAGCCTGTGCCTTCTGCGGCACCGTAAATGCATGCAAAGCATCATCTGCCCACGATGTGGCAGTAGCTGCTTGCAAAGCTCCTAAGAGGGCCTTCCCATGCCTGGACCTGTGTCACCAAGTGGGGTTATTTATAAAGGCTGCAACAAGCTGTGCAACAAATAAAGCTTTGGAAGAGGACGGGAGAGTTCTGCAAAAACATCAAGTGCAAGCCTTAAAAATGTTAATCTTGCACATCTCATTGATAAGTGCTTTCAGCCAGCCTGATCTGCAGGTTGCTTGTGAAGTGTGAGCACTGCCACTCTTAAACAGAACGGCAGACACAGGGGTGCTGAGCAATGGCTGTGGTAGAAGGACTCCACACATCTACAGGTCTAAACACATACAAAATACTGTTCCCTGCGTCAAACAGCTTCTGACGTATAATGGACCTTAGGATGTTTTGTATGAAAACCAGCCAGAAAGGGCTGCCCTCTGGGGCAATGCTGAGCACAGAGCATTTTGTGCACAGGGGGTGGACACGCCTGTTAACATCCCTACTTGCCCTCCAACATGATGAATTGTGCTGAGAAGTCCCTCTTCTCACTTTCTGGGAAGGGAAAGACACTGGGCAGGTGAAGACCTGTTTACCACCCTGGGAGCTCAGTTTGCTGTGCCTGCCATTGCTAGGGAAGGACAGGGTATCAGAGTGAAATAGCCTGTCCATGGGAAACTCTTTGTAAAACAGACACTGGAGGCAAGGAGACCCTAGACACCAGCTCAGCTTCACAGCAGATCAATGTAGTCTGCAAGTATAAAGAACAGGATACACTGAAAGCTTGTGCAAGGACGAGAAAGGAAGCTGTCTGCTCCCTAGTGATGCATCCTTCTGCTGGCATAAAAGTCCAATTAATTCCCTGGCACCTGGTCTCCAAGAACACAGCTTTCGTGCTCTTGATATTCGGGCTGCTCTCCCTGTGAGTCCTGCAGCAGCACTCATATGACATCAGCCCTCTCCTGACACTGCTGCTGGATGACATTTCAGCCCATCTGTACCTCATGCTGATGATCAGTGCCCATGGGTGGTCCTAGACAGGATCTGCTGGGAGACCAAATGAGTTGTGCCACTGCTGACAAAAATAACTGTTGCAATGAGAGAACAATATAAAAAAAAGACAGTAGAAGAGCCAAGGTGTTCATCAAGGGGGACCCAATGGCAGCAGCAAGTCACATTAGATATTAGTGCAGTACACATTACAGATGCAGGATTCAAGAGCCATCTTCAGCCAGCAAGATTCAGGAGAGGACCTACGGACAATCCAATGTTCCTCAGGCTTGGGAAGCAGTGATGTGCAACCAGCATCACCACCACCTTGCCCAGGTGCTGCCACTCTCATACTGAGGATGCTGTCACATGCTCCATCTGCATGATCATTTAGAGCTAGGGAAGCTTTTGGGGCTCCATTCTTAGACCAGCAATGCGCAACTGTGCAACACAAGGACTGCTTTGCCCTCAGCTGCACCTTCCAGCCCAGTACAATTCACTTCCCAGATCCCATGTATCCTGCCTCTCAGGCAAGGGGTACAAAGGAACACATGCTCCTGTCTTCTTCCACTTCACATTGAAAATATGAACAAGGACTGAAGAGTGTTGAGACAAAACTTGGGTAGGGTTAGCCCTATGCATTGGCCTCTGACTTTTAGAGGAGAACGGGGTCTTGCCCAAGAAGCTGCCGTTCACAGCAGGTAGAGCCCAGACAGGAAGCAAAGCTGCTCATCATAATACACACAGTCCAATGAGTTCCCTGGCAGCACAGCTCAGCTTTCCCAACACAGTACCTGCAGCAGCAGGAGCCACTCCGTGGGCAGCCAGGTGCTAGCTTGCCTCTCCTTGTCATGTGCCTTGGATGGCATTTCCCTCAGTGCTGCCAAGCCATGAGGCCCTGTCTACCTGGGATGCATGGTAATCTGCAACCAAGGCTGGCAGAGCCACATGCTGGAGTCACCCAGGCTCCTGTGCCACTGGCAAGCCGTGGAGTGAGCAGTACAGGGGCCTCAGGAAACCAAGACAGGCTCCCCTCCAGCTGCCCTCATCAAGGCTGTTCTCTTGTGATAAGAACCGACCTTCATGTTTGGGTCTGCTGCAGGAATTTTGTTCTTGTCACCCCATTTTCCACCTCACTCCTCTCTCCCTAAAGGCTGGAAGGTCACAGCCCTAGGACATGCAGAGGAAGGAGGCATATGGGAGCAGGCTGCTTTTGCCATCCTCTCCCTAGCCAGCCCCTGGTGTCTGTGGTGGGAGCCACCAGCAAAGCATATACAAGGAGGAAAGCCTAATGGCAGCTCTAGTCGTTTGGTTCACCTTTTGAGCACAAGCCTGCAGCAGGCTGATTGTGAACAAACTAACCATCCCTATTATAAATCCTTTGTTTGCCCCCTTTCCTCACCCTTTTGCCCCTGGGCTGTGTGGGGATGCACAAACAGCTGATCCCACATCCAGAGTGAGAGGGGAAGAAGTGGGAGTCCTGGAGCCACACAAAACTGCCGGCAAAAAAAGTTTCTCTCTTCGGCAGCTCCTCTCTCAGCATATCTCCCTGAAAAGCAGATCCTCTGCATTCCCAGATGGTCTTTCCTGTCCTCTCTTTGCTGTTAAGAAAACAAGTGGTGGGGATGATCCTCCTCAAATGATAAGGAAAGAATACATAGCTTTAAGCAACCCAAAAGCATTTGGAAACAGCTTAAGGGGATACACTTCATGCTTACATTCAGACCTTCTACTCTCACTCCTGCCTTCACACATGACTGATGGGAACCAGCATGGCTCAAACAGTAGCATGTCCCTCCTGGCTTCAGATTTTAGCATCACACACTGAGGATGTTCGACAGAGCATCAGACAAGGGAAGCTGGTGGTTTATTCCAGCAAAAAGTCCTCTCTGTGACACTTCTCCACCTACTTCTCCACTCTCAGGCACACTCAAGACACAAGTCATCAGTACCAATGACCAGCACGGACGGATATTGCAAGTGAAAGGAAGCTGCCAACAAACCCTATGACAACAAATGGCACTTCCTACACATTTGGCACTTCCCCTGCCAGAACCTCCAAGCTCTGAGGGAGTCAAATAGCCAAGTGGGCTCCCGGTAAAGCCCATTATTTTCACAAAACTTGGATGAGCTTAGCCTATTCTCTTAATTTTACAGGTGAGCAAATCCCAGATAGCAAAAATACTAAATTTGTTCAAGGTGTGCCCTATTTTTGTGTGCCCTCACACACCCCAGTCCCTGTTCAGGCCATATATCCTAAAGCAAAGAAATCTGGGGTAGCATTTCCTATTGGCAACACACTTTTAAACACCTTCATATAGTAGTTAATCAAGTGGCTGCAACACTCCAGGACTCTGGAACTTGCTCTACATTTTCAAAACTCCTGATTCTCCAAATCTGGGTACAATCAATCCAATAAATGGATCTCCCTAATACCTGTTTTCAAATATCAGCTCCAGTGGCAAAATCTGCTGCTGTGATCCCACGTCCCAACTCAGATTCAGATGATGTTCACCTCAGTCTGTTTGCTCATGGTCACCATTATTTTTCCCTTCCAGTAAAAGCAGGTTTTGTGAAGCAGCTGTACATGCAGGTGGAATTAGCATGACAGCTTTTAGTGGGAACAGGACTTCTCCTCCTGAGGAATCACCAGGCTGAGCAAGGGGAGCAAGAAGGTTTCTGTGCTGCTGAGCTAGCACTTTACAATGCTTCTGTTTTTATGAGCTTTGCACAGGCTGGTTCAAACCTTTCCTGCAGGTGAAGGAAACACTACCAACAACAGAAGTGCAGCAGTGGAAAGTGGGATGCACACCACAGCGTGGTGCAGAGCTGAGTAATAAACTGCCCCACCTCATACCTCCAAATAAAACTTAGGACTGATGTATCCCCAGGGTAAGTCAGCTGACATCAACAGTGTTACCACACATGGTGTCTGCCCTGTAACATGATACAACCCATAAGAGGTTGCTCAATGTGCCAAACACCACATGGCCATCCTACCATCCCATCAGCAAATTTCAGGATCATTCCTGAGTGCAGGATTTTGCCAGCACCCTGTGAGAAGGCGGTTCACAGCCTCTCCCACAGCCTAAAGGAAGTCCTCACAGCACAGTACAAGAAGAATTTCAGGTGTAAGCTACATTTGGCAGGTCATTTTCATGATGGAATTTTTATTTTCCTATTATTTCCTATTTCTCCAGTTCACCTAGTCAAGGTGAAGGGCATCATGCAAGTTGCAGCCCATCACGATCAGTGTTAGTGCTACTCTTCCCATGTCTCTGTTTGACCAGAGAAGTTATCAGCCTCAAGGTCAAAGAAAGGAGAGAGCAACAGAAGAGATTTCTTCCGTAAACTGCCCAGCTCCAAATGCATTCATGTTTTAGAGGTCACATAAATAATCTCTATCCAGAGAAAGAGGTTTAAAAGGTTCTGTCACACCAAACAGATGCCTTCATTCCTTCTCCTGCTTCTTCTAGGTGTCAAAACACTGCAATGTCCACTCAGAGTCCCCATGCTCCTGAGGACCAGGGTCTAAACCATGAACACTTCCACATCTAAGTGGGTTGTGGTATGCACTGTCACTCATTCTCCTTGCACACAACATCTAGCATCATGTACCTACCAAAAGGAATTCTCTAAATGTAGTTGCAGTAGCTACCTGAGGTTTGCTCCTATCTCAGCATAACCAGCAGTAAGCCACATTTTAATCCTCAGTCTGAAGCAAGAGGAAAGGAAGAGAAAGCCATTCATTTTTACAGCCCAGAGCACTCTAGCTCTGGCTGCCCATTTTCTCCACTTCTTTCTTTTTCATCTGTTTTTCCACTAGTGCCAACATTTGAGCCAACACAGAGAGGATAACTGAATTTTAGTTTCAATAAGAACCAAACTAAGAAATAAAAAGCAATCAGAAAAGATTCAAGTTCAGCTCTCCTGAGGCAAAGGAATGCTCCTGGCCCTTCCCCAATTCCTTGCAGTCCCAGTTCTATCTGCTCTCCCATGCCTCTGTGAAACCTTCACTACTTCAGCATGTCCCCCAGCAGAGAGCAATTATTGATGGTATATGTTACATCAGCCCTAATGGCAAATCCAAATAGGAGTCTGTATGTCTGCTGCAGAAACACAAACCTGCTTGTTTCTGCCCCAAAACTTGCATTCTAAATATTCAGAGAGGGCAGGGGCAAGGGAGCAGAAAGCCCAAGCTGAAGAAAGCCAGTGTTTTTAGCAAGCTCAGCTGCAAGCCCATGTTTTTCTGGGGGCAGTATGGTTAGCAGTAGAAAGGAAATTAGAAGGAGAGCTTGGAGCAGAAGGCCAGCTGGCCAAGTGAAGGAAAGCCCACAGCTGATCTGCAGGATGTTCTCTGAAGGTCCCAGGCCTTGGCCTGGCTGCTTTGACAGCTGCTGGGACTGGCTAGAGCCTGGCTGTTTTTCCTCTGCAGTTTCTCTCCTCAATCCAGTTGGGCCAGAAGAGAGCAAGAATGCAAAGCAGCAGGTTCATGGCACTGTTTCAAGCAGCATACATGTTCCTGACATGCTGCTAAGGCGATGACACAGAGGGGAGAGGTGGCCTGGTCCAAGTACCACTTCCACACCACTATCCCTCAAACACAAGTTTCTGTACGTGCCTGTTTCTATCCCTACTTCCAAGTGATGGAGTCTGTCTGGCTAAGTCTGTCTGACTTGTGTTTGATCTCCAGGATCAAAGAGGAGCTGTAGGCTCAAAGGGGCAGGGAGTATCCTCTTTGCCATCTGTCTGAAGGAGCAATGAAACCCTGCCTCTTAGATGGAGTCTGTAGGTGTTTCCTCACTTACAGCTGTGAGGATGACTTTTGCCCTGCTATGTGTCCACTGATTCCTTAAAGGTTTCTCCTGAAACCCACTGGCATCAGACCTTTCCACAGCAGCAGCACAGAGGAAACAGAGCAAATGCATGCAAAATCCAGGCCTTTTTATTAGGCTCCGAAAGATTTGCTGCAAGAATGCTGGACTGAATCCAAGCACTTGCAACTCTCATTTCCATCCCTGCAACCTCAGATGAAGAGGCATTTAAAATCCAAGACAACAGTGCTGAAACCACCTAACCCTGGGAAGCTCAAGCAAGAAACTCATCTCCAAATGCCAGCAATGGCTGCCCCAGCTCTAATGATCCCCTTGGAGGCTCTTCTGCATCTGAGCTAAGCACAGTAATACTGTGATACATTTATTCAGACCATATGTAATACGCACAAGAGCCCATAAAAGCTTAAACAGCACAATAAACATTTGGAAAAGCACAGTGACCAGATTTACAGGGTTTGGACACTTGCCAGCATGACCCACCAGAATCTGATCCTTAAGTTTTTCTCTAAGCCCAAGACACACACACAAGCATGAATGTCCTGTTATCCTTGGAAAAAAAGATACACAGCCCCCAAAGCCCATCCCCAGCACTACAACCTGACAGCCTTCTTTCCCATCTCATTGGACTTGGTTTAAATCTGGGCCATAAAGAAGGTCTTGGCCAGAAGAAATAAATGCAACATAACAAAAGTTCACCCCAGAACACACAGTAAAATTGAGAAGGAGGAAAAGACAAAAAGATTTAGACACACAGTTTCCATCAAAGGGAGATGAGCCCTGCTGCAGAAAGAGAATTGTGCTTTGCTATATTCTAAGATACTTTTGTGCTAATGTTCCTCCCCAGGGATAATGTGGTATCTCCTGTGCCACCTACCAGGCTGGAGGAGGGGGTGATGGATCAACAGAAGAGAAGAGGTGTGAAATGATGATGGATCTGAGGGACTGCAAAACATTTTATCCCAAGAATCTGCAAAAACCCCTTGAGCTTTCATTTGTCCAAAGCACTTTGGGATAGTGGCAGAACTGGTGAGATGTAAAAGTTCCTCTCTTTCCCAAGGTGAAGAATAGTTGGAACAGTTTCAGTTTCCTGAATTCTTGGGCATTTTGTGACTTGTTTTTTTTCCCCTGCTCTGTATTTTGTAACATTTATGACTAAACACAATATTTCTCATACATACAGCCCCCCCTTCCAGTTCACCAAGATACTGCACAACCAGGATTCAGTACAGTCGTGAGCATCTACTGCTCAAGACAGAAACCAGGAGTCTTGGCAGGCCTAAACCTCATCTTCAGACTTAAAGCAAAAGGAAAGAGATAAAAGAGCAGCAGAAGCTATTGCTTTTGAGAAACCTGCCTCATTTGTGATGATGAAGGAAGAGTATTATGGGTTAGCTGGCAATACATGTAAGGAGCTGCCCATCTCCCCCACAACATTTCCCTGAGAATTTTGTTACAAGTTTAAGATGAGCTGCTACAGAAAGTGGTACAAAAGAAAGACTGAAGCGTGAAGACAGATTTACTTACATGAGGCTCAGGATGCGAAGATGCCCTTGCTGTTAAAAAGAAGGTCAGAAGCCCTGCTCTGCTCTGCCTAGCAAACTGTAGAATAAAGCTGTTTGTGTTTATCTGCTGCTCCAGGAGGTGGGCTGTGCACTGAGAACAAAAGCTACATGCAAGGGCACATTCTCTCACCCACTGGCACGGGCACGCTCAGGGTTGGCTTTGTGTAGGACAAGGGCTATCTTCAGCACCAGTGGCTATAGAGGAGGACAAAGCAGGGGGTCTCCACTCAGACTGCTGCACAGCATGAATTGCTGAAGGACCACACATTTGGTGACTGCAAAATCTAATGGGGAGGCATAGAATAGTAAAGGGTCCTGTGGGTGGAAAAGATGTGTAGAAGGAAGGGTTAGGATGGTGTGGGTAACAGAGCACACACTAATGGGAAGTCTTAGTAGCTCCTGAGGGGGAGGTCAGGCAGTTAAAGATCTAGCCAAGGCAATTGTGCTTGTGTTAGCTCACAAATCAGTAGGCATAAGAGATAGGGATGGGAAACGCAGCACTGGAATGGCAGGGAGAGAACAAAGACAGCAGGAAGGGCAATGCAGTTTTGACACATGCCTCCTCCATCTGCTTGGGAAGGTAACTTGGACCAGGGAAGCCCTGCTCAAGCTCAAAGCTACAGAGCTGCCTGAATGCTTGAACAGTCCCAGCCAAACCTCCTTGTGCAAATGGCTCAGTGGGGCTGCAGGCTTCTCCAACACAAGCTACCACCAGCGAACTCTGCAGTAAGGGACACAAGACAAATGGTGGAAGAAGCAGCCAAAGAGCAGAGGACATTAAAAGACATCCAAGGCTGACTCTAGACAAGGACCTGCAGATGGAATAATCTGGCTAGCTGTCACAGAAACTGAAGTGACAGGAGTTGAAACAGTGTGCAGGCTGCTGAGAAATTTATTCTTTTACAGCAGACTGTGCTTCCAGTATTTGCATAGGTTGAGAGAGAAGAGGAAGACCCAGGAAACCATCCACCCTCTTCCCTTCCTTCATGCTCACACTGTCTCTTTCCAGAATTGCCATGGGGCAGAGTCTGTGCACAAAACCAGCTGCTTTGTCCACATTACAGCTACAGCCCACCCTGCTCTATGTATGCTGTCCTGGCATATGAAGAAATATGGATTAGTTTTTGTGTCTCTTCTGCACTGATATTTGCTGTTCATCTAAGGAGGGCAGTTTTAGATGAGAGAATTCACTACAGTTTAGGGTAGGAAGACAAGTGAGATTGATCTTGTGGATCTTTAGATCTCCCTGCACACACTTCCAGGCAAGGAACAAGTGTGTGTTCATTTGAAATACTGGGGGGCAGTGGTTGAAGCAGAGAATTTAAGAGTATCTTGAATCCTAGTCCAGCTGTAGCCTAGGGCAAATTATTTTAATATTTCTTTGCTACATTTACCTCAAATATAGCATTTTCCAAAAAAACTGATACAGAAGTCAACTCATTCCTTCAAATCCAAGGAGCTGTGTATCAGCAACCCAAACTGTGTTAACAGTGGTCACAAAAGCAAATAATGGAAAGTATGCCAAGCACCACAACATGAAGCTAAAATTCAGACTTTCTGGCTCCTGTTCCAGACTTGGTGACCTTTCAAAACCAGTTCTGTGTGTTTGCTTCCCTAGTTCAAAAATAAAACCTGTAACTCACGGTCAAGCTGAGAGAGTGAGTTCATGTTTGGGATAGACCTTGAGACATATGGTGAGGTAACTCTATAGAAGTGCAGTGTAGTACTGCCATTACTACTACTGTGCAATTCACATGATGCTTCCTTTTCAGTATTATTCTTAGGAAGAATCTCTGGGAAGATCTTGGGTTCTCTAAAAAAGAAAAAAAAAGATAGATTGTAGGCTGCTAGGGACAGAAATAAACCCATTCCCATGCGCTCTGTACTGTTTAAAGGGATGTCACACCTCTTTTTCAAAAGCTCAGTGTCAGAAGACAAATGACTGGCATCTGTCAGCACGAAAAAAGTTACAAAATATACACATAATATCATTTTCCAAAAGGTTTAGGTGTACCTGAGGTGACCCAGAGTATGACAGTAGGGGGTAAAGCAGGCCCTGTGTGACAGACTCCAGCCAACTCTCCAGCAGAACACAAGCAGGGAGTAGTTTTTTCCATTCAGTTTTCAGAGGAAGAGCTCAGTTTCAAGCCAGAAGGTTGAAGAGTGAACACAGCAGCACAGGACTGGGCAAGCAGGGAGAGTATTTTTTCCCATGTTCACACATTTCTGTTCATGTCCTGGCTATGGTCAGGTGGTTAAAACCAGAATGCCACGTATTCAGCATGAACTGCAATTCCATACAATGGGATGGGTTCTCCTGTGGTGAAGTATCCGGGAATTGGAAAGGAGCCACTGAGTTAACAACATCTGTGTCTTGCAACAAACAGCAGTTGGAGGCACCAAGGAATTAGCAGATGGTGGGAATTTTCCCCAGACAGCACCAGACAGAGCAGAAAAGTCTTATTCCTCCTGCATTCCCATTGCATCCTCCATAGCTGTTTGCTGGGGAAAGCCATCCACTAGGATCCAGAGCTGCAAGGACGGGCTGAAGTAAGTGCTGAGCTAAAAGATGTGAGCAGATAGAGCAGAGACTGCAGGAGGAGCACAGGGACAAAGCTAGGAGTACTGGGATTTCAAAACAGTGAAACCAGGGCAGGATCACCACTGGTTCTGGCACACTCTGCCCCTCATGCTGCTGTGAAGCATTAACCTTGTCCTGGACAACATCCTGGAGGTAATTTAGACTTGTCTGCAATGTGAAAAATCCCAAGCTATAGTCTCTAGAGTTAGTTAAGGTGCATTTAGATCAATGTCATTTGCTCTGGGACCATCTCAAACTCCAGCAAAAACACTGGATAAAGAAGCAGCCAAGAGAAGGACAGCATTCAACTTGTGCTAGTGCTGCCCATATATTTTACTATCACTAACAACCAGTGGGAAATCAATGAGGGATATTTCAGACACAGCCTCTTCAGCGGGAGATGCTCAGCACATCATCCACTGCTGTCTCATTCATTCTGAAGACTTAAAAGATTTGGAGCAAGAGCAGGTAGGACTAGGCTGAACACAGAATGGTAAATTAGGTTTTGTTTGTCTGTAATATTACTAGGAGCATTATGTAACTTTCTTGGCTTACTGATGCAGCAATTCTGGTTACAAGATGGGTTGGGATTTCCTTGAGGTCATTCCCCCAAACTGTGTGAGTTGTTATTTTCCTGGCTCACCCACAAACAGAGTGGTTTGCTCTTCTGAAACACTAATGTCCGACTGTTGAAAGGTCTTGCCAATCAAAACATTGTGGCCTTACCCCATTTTAATAATCCAAGGCATCAATCTCCCCCCCAGTATTTGTTTGATGTGTTCTGCACCCTGCTGAAAAATCCCCTCCAGACCTCCCTGAGTTCAGGCTCTGAAGAGAAACACCATGCATCAGGCCTGCAGCTTTCTCTCTGAAACATTTAGCAGGGGCGGGTGGTAAAATGTATTTATTTTCATGTATTGAGGAAAGGCCATATATTCCAGCCTCTTTTTTTTCTTTTTTTGCCCTCTACTTTTTTTTTTTCCATCACTCAGGGATGGGCCTGAGGCCAAAACGGTGCTGCTAAGCTTGTTTTCTATTTAAAACCTTCATTTTTTATTAATAACCCTTTCCAGCCTACACACCAGCACTGCGGGAGTTGCATTTCCGTGTTATGTCATCGGGAACTGTTATGTATTTAATTCCTGTACCCACAAACCCATATGGACATCATTAAACATGCACTGTACAGTATTAAAACTCTGTTCCATAAAGTGTGATTTAAAAAAAAAAAAAAAAAGACCGACGAAGTGTGGACTTTTTGGTTTTTTTTTTCCCTAAGGTCATGGGAGAATGAAGAAGTAGGGGAGAAAGAAAAGGTTCAGCAGTGCTGCAGGTTAGCTTACAGCTCTCCTTGCCTGCAGACCAAAAACCTAGCTTGCCTTATGCACCACAGAAGATTAATTACCCAGTAACTTCAGGCCAGAGATGACAGATTGCTGTTTGGCAGATCATAGAGACAACTTGTGTAAAAATTACAGGTTACAAACCAGTGCAAGACCTTGATGATTTTACTTCTGCCAAATTAAGTTTGCATCACTTCTCCTGAAAGAAGTTGCCTTTAGTGGGGCAAAAGAGCACGTTTCCTCCTATTGCTGAGCATTAGTTACCAGGGCTACTAACACAGGTGAGGGGAGACCCTTACCCCAAGCACAACACAGGATTGAATCCCACTTTCTGTTATGGCCCCTGAATGGCTTGTCCTGGCTGTAGCCTATGACAGCAGCAAATCAATTAGGTAACTTCCGCAAGGCAGTGAGGGCACTCTTATCCTCAGGATCTGGCCTGTGCCCTGGACACTCCTATCATCCCTCTGTTATCACTTAGGTGGGATTTGAGATTAAAAGATATGAGAAAGAGAGAAAGTGATGGAAGAAACAACATCAGAAGGCAAATAAACTAAACATACAGACTACCAGTGGGACAAATCGAAATGAGTGTAGCAATGATGGGGGAAGCAGGATAGGAGGAAGAAAACAATATCCAAGAGATGTAAGGAAAATGGGAAAATAACTCCAGAGATACTTAGAAACAACACAAGAGTAGATGCATTTATATGAGGCAGGGAAGCTGATGCAGTCAGGGGTGATAAGAAAGCAAAAAGAAAGCAAGAGATAGGAACAAAGTACAGTTCTTAAATGTCCACTTAAATATTTATGTAAATATGTAAAATAGGAGGCAGTAAGTTAATTGCCTACAAAGCACACCAGACAATTTGCAAAGACCTAGTCCTTTATACTGGAGTGTGGCCTGCCAGACCCCATTTGATAGCTGAATTCCCTCTGATTCTGGAGCAAGCACTAGCTAAATTGAACCAACCACAACGAAAATGGTATGTGACAGGATGCTGCAGCCAGCACAGCCACAGAAAGCCTGCATAGCCTTGTGCTTAGTGCTTGGTCTCAAAGGGACTGCACGCTCTGTACAAGTGCTTCATCAATTTACAGCTACACAATTAAAAAGCCCCTCAAAGATACAGACCTAATTGCTCACAAGCCCTTTTTTGTTTTCTTTAGGAAATATTAGTAAGAAATAAATGCATAAAGAGAGCCTTCAGGACATACACAAATTATCTGCTGTATGAAATGTCTAAACACTCAGGCCAGTTTCTGGTTTGGATGTGTTTTGGAGTCTCTTGGAACAGATGTTACCTACCCTCATCCCTTGAAAGCTGGTGACTTAAGTCAGATGAAATTTGTTGTGTTGGCCCCAAAGGCTGTGTGCAAGTACTCCAAACATACCCATCTCCAGGCAAATGACAAGAGTTAACATGATTTTCAGAGGGCATTACTAATGAATAAACATCCTTTATATCCCAGCCCTCTCCAGAACCTCTCACATGAACAGACACACAAATAACTTTGAATGCATGTGTGCTGCCATTGAATTCAATACAGTTAATCACTGGGTAGAAAACTACCCATGTGCATAAATGTTTGGAGGAGGAGGGCCACTCACAGGATAAGGCTGATGGCAAGTTTAATGTTATCTAGCTACAGTACTATGAAGGTGAAATGTTTTTGACATGTGTCTCTGTAGGGCTCTGTCCTACTTCATTCAATATCAGGAATTTGCTTTGATGTTTTGAAAACAAAACAGAAGCAGCAGACATGACTGGCAAAACTTCTGCAGAAAACTAGCAAAGGGCTATTAGAGTCTATTTTGGGTCAGTGCTTTCTTAAACCAATAGTCACATTTTCTACTTATATAGTTCCCTGGCATGTGAGTTATCTGAACTGAGCATATTTGAATGGAGATAAGATTGGAGATTTCCTGAGCACATAGTAGGATAGACAAAATCATGGCAGAAAGCAGCATTTTTTATGTTAAAGCCAACAATTCTCCATTTGCTGACATGAATTCAATCCTCTCCCACAAACATTAGTTACCCTGCCAGGGATCGGGACTAACTGGGGAGTAAACCAGGGCTCAGCAGTTTATATGCCTGTCAACAAAAAAATTAAGTATGAAACACTTGTCATAAATCTGCACTGACAAAACTTCCTGATTTATGAGGATGCTGAATGACTGAGGCAAGAGTGAATTTTTTAAAAAGCCCTAAGAGAAAGCAAATAATAGAGAGGGGGAAAGGCAGTAATTATATAATGCACTGCAGAGTGGCCTTCCATGAGAACAGGGGAAAGAGCCCCCTCTTATGATGCCTATTTCATCCCTTGCCCAATAACCCAAAAGCACCTAACTTTTCAGTATACTGTGTTTTTTTCATAGGCTGGAAGCATCACAAAGCATCCTTCACCAGCCAGATTTTTGGCAGTTTTCCTTCTTCAAATGCAAATGCTACATCTGGAAAAGGCTGGAATCCTCTCTCCTGCTTGAAAGCCTCTTTTTATCTCTGCTCTCTGCAGAGCTCCTACTTCTTGCAGCTACTCACTCCAGCATACTGCTTTATTGAAGGGATTCAAGGTTTTCTCCTCTGCTGAGTGTTTGCCTCTTCTTAAAGTCCCAGCTCACCTTTGGAGCCTGCTCCCTAGCTATGTGGCTCACTCTGCCATCCCTCAATCAAGCATTGTAAAACAATCCCCACCCAACACACAGATGGGAATGAAAATGATAACAATGAAGATTAACAGAAGCTTATTTGTCAGACCTAGCAAGAAAAGCATCTCATTAGCTGGTATGGCCTGTGCAACTGCTCTGGGTTCCTCCTTCCCCCAGGGGATGACACTGATGCATCATGAACATGAATATCATTGTTAGTGTGTGTGTCCAACAGAGCCCTGCTTTGTGCCTTCAGATGACCCGGCAAACAATAAGATACTTTTTTGCACTGACCTTTTGCTGGAGGAGTTTAAATGCTGTTTGCAGGGACGTGGACAACTCTTGTAGTTTCTTCCTGACCCTTAGCTTCATTACAAAGGTATGTATGGAGGTGAAGGAACTAATTCAGTCCTAGCAAGAAGCCTCAGCAACCAGGCTACTGGCTGCAGGAACTGCAGAGGTTATGTGCACACTGAAGAACATTATTTGGACCACACAAAGGCAAGTGTTCAGTTTTGTTGCCATACGTTTCTCCAAATTTGGGAGCTGTATTGCAAAAAGGTCCCATCCTGCAGGGAGAGATGTAGAACATTGGCAATGTGCCCTAATCCCCACTATAAAGTAAAGGCTACCCCAGTTACTCCATCTGTATACCTTGTTTGCCTTTACGTGTATCTTCAGGGGTTAGATGACAGCCTTACACCTCACCTTCTGGTCCTAAGTTCAGAACAGCTGAAATTACTCTCTTCACTTGGGGTGAAAATTCACTGTGCCATTACTGCTGTCACTGTGCTGTGACTGAGGATTTTCACAGAGAAACTGTTCCTGACTCTCCTTTTCTGAGCCCCAAACAAGCATTGCACCAGGGCTTGCTCTTCAATGTGTTCATCAGCCTTTGCTTAGCTTGCCAGATGCTGGTAGGGTAGAAAGGGATCAGGCATGAGATTATCATAGAATCATAGACTAGAATCATAGAATCAGTCAGGGTTGGAAGGGACCACAACGATCATCTAGTTCCAACCCCCCTGCCATGGGCAGGGACACCCTACCCTAGATCAGCCTGACAGAGCTCCATCCAGCCTGGCCTTAAACACCTCCAGGGATTGGGCCTCAATCTCTTCCCTGGGCAATCCATTCCAGGCTCTCATCGCTCTCATGCTGAACAACTTTCTCCTCACCACCAGTCTGAGCCCACGCATCTCCAGCTTTGCTCTATTCCCCCTAGTCCTGTCACTCCCTGAGAGCCTAAAAAGTCCTTCCCCAGCTTTTTTGTAGGCTCCCTTCAGACACCGGAAGGCCACAAGAAGGTCACCTATTCTCCAGACTGAACAGACCCAACTCTTTCAGTCTGTTCTCATAGGAGAGCTGCTCCAGCCCTCTGATCATCTCAGTGGCCCTTCTCTGGACACACTCCAGCATGTCCACATCCTTCTTGCAATAGGGACTCCACAACTGGATACAGTACTCCAGCTGGGGTCTCACCAGAGCAGAGCAGAAGGGGAGAATCACCTCCCTCAACCTACAGATTGATGCTGTCACAGAGTTGCTGACTGGCAGAGTGAAGCTTAATTAGGCAGGACCAGACACACAGCAGCGCTGTGAACAGCAGATCAAGTCCCAGCCATGTAGCACCCAGAGACATGAAGGTGTCACCTGCAAAGCCATCTGCCAGATGTTTCTGTACCTGTCTGTTCACTCTGCAGTCATCCTGCTGCTCGGAAGGGATGATAAAAAACATCCAAACTCTTTGTTTTGAGACTACATTGCAAGAGGACTCAAGAAGTTAATTTTAGGTAAAGCATTTCTATGAAGCTCCTCTTTTAGCCAGATCTAGAGGATAAGCAATACCTTCACAAATACTGCACTTTGAAGGAAACAAGGCTAATTTTATCTTAACATCTTCAAAAACTTTACAGCTCTGCTAGCAAGAGAGGACAACACTGGTGAGGTTCTAGTCATAGAATCATAGAATCATTTCAGTTGAAAAAGATCTTTCGAGATCATCAAGTCCACCTAACTACCACATTTTGCTGCTAAACCATGTCCCCTGAGCACCACATCTTTGCACCTTTTGAGTATCTCCAAGGATGGGGATTTAAACATCTCTCTGGGCAGTCTACGCCAGTATTTGGGAACACTTTCAGTGAAAGGGTCTAGTGTCTAATCAAAACCTCCCCTGGTGTAACCTGGGGCCAATTCCTCTTGTCCTATCTCTAGTTACTAGGGAGAAGAGATTGACATTCATCTCACTTTGACCTCCTTTCAGGTAGTTGCAAAGAATGAGAAGGTCTCCCCTCAACCTCCTTTCCTCCAGACCAGACTAAACAACGCCAGTTTCCTCAGTCATTCCTCATAAGACCTGTTCTCCAGACCTTTCATCAGCTTCACAGTCCTCTGGAACCACTCTAGGATGTCAATGTCTCTCTAGTAGTGAAAGTGCCAAAACTAAACACAGTACTGAAGCTGCGGCCTCACCAGTGCTGTAACAATCACTACCATGGTCCTGCTTGTCACACTACTCACACAATACAGGCCAGGATGCTGTTGACCTTCCTGGCCACCTGGGCACACTGCTGGCTAATACTCAGCTGGCTGTTGACCAGTATCCCCAGGTCCTTTTGTGCCGGGAAGCTTTCCAGCCACTCTGCCCCAAGCTTGTAGAACTGCCTGGGGTTGTTGTGACCAAAGCATAGGACCTGGCATTTGGCCTTATTGAACTTCATGCAATTGGTGTCAGCCCATCAGTCCAGTCTTTCCAGGTCTCTCTGTAGAGCTTCCCTACACTTATGCAGAGCAACACTTTCTTCCAGCTTAGATCCAGCTAGGGTGCTCTCAACCCCCTCACTTGAATCAGTAACAAAGAGACTAAGGAGAAGTAGCTCCAGTTCTGAGCCCTGGGGAACGCCACTTGTGAGTTGCCACCAACTGGATTTAACTCTGTTCGCCACCACTCTTTGGGTCCAGCCATACAGCTTGGCTTTTTACCCAGTTAAGTATCCATCCATCCAAGCCATAAGCAGACTGTTTCTCCAGGAGGATGTTGTGGTAGGCAGTGTCAGATGCTTTACTAAGGTCAAGAGTAAACGACATCTGCAGCCTTTCCCTCATTTATTAAGCAGGTCACCTCATTGTAAAAGGAGATCAGGTTCACCAAGCAATCATCAGAAAAAAGACTGAGACCAGCAACCTATGCAACAGGGAGCAGCAAAGATGGCAACATTGCTAATTCACTAGTGAACCAGGAGAGCTTCAAGTTTCTGATGAGTGCTGTCTCTGGTATGAGTCATTCACACCTCATTCCCAACAGACTTCGATGGGAAAGGAAAAGGTTTATCTGTTAGATACCGCACCCCTGTCATTCTAACTCTATAGCTGTTGCAATGGATCTCTTCTTATAAAACAAAACAGACTTTTTTTGGCCCCAAACTTTCAACATTTTCTTCTTTTTAATATATTTTCAAGCACTAGGTATCTCAGGTTACAAGTGACTTTTTTTTGCACTGGTTCCCAAATGTGCCTGAAGTGCTCTGATTTTTCAAACCCACAAGACTGTAATTGAAAGAAAATGTAATGAGACATATACAATGTTCTGAGGTTCACCACAGTGCACTGCAGTCAGCATTACTGGAGTGGCTATTAAAACTCCTTGGAGCTGAGGCACTAATACAGCTTGCAAGAATCCAGCAAATAACCATCATTTATTAGATTAGACTGAAGTATTGCAAAGCCACAGTCAACCCTCTATTCAGAATATATCTGAGGTCTGCTTAAATGACCATCTTTCCTGAGCTTAGGCCAGTTGTTTTAAGAAATGTTAATGGAAACAAGAAATGAGTTCTGCTTTTAACACAAATAATTCTGCAGTCCTTACATCAATGCAAATTTCAAATAGTTCATTACTGTCAGCAGGGTTGTTCCACTCAAACTCTGGCATAACTGGAAAAAAAGAAAGCAGCCTAAAGACAAAGGGCATCTTTGAACCCAGACACACAGCTCTAAGTAGAGATAAGCAGTAGCAAGCCCCCTTCCATAAACCTCCCAAACAAAACCCAAGCATTAAAAAGGGGAGGGGGATGTGCTTAATTGAATTCCCACTGGCACTTGAGTCTGCACCTAAAAGCAGGCCTGGGGTTATCTGTGAAATTTCAATTAAATCAAAAGCTTTGATAACATGATAAGTCACTCCAGAGTTTGGAGTCAAAACATGTTGTTATTTGATCCTCTGCTTGTGTTTCTGGGAACAGCATGTACGAAAGACACTCAGCTGCACACCAGTCAAGAAGATTGAAAGGGTGGAAACGAATCTACCAGTACGTCGCTATGTCACCTACAGCCAGAGCCACTTGAGGTCTGGTATTTTATGCATAATAAGTCCTTAAGAAGGCACTCTATTCCTCAGGAGACAGAAGGACAGAGCAAAACTCCAGGAGATTGCTCCCTACTGCCACAATGTTTGCTCTTTCCAGCCTTGCTACCAGCAGGATTTTGAATGGCAACAGCACTGGGAGCTGAATGCAAAACTGTGGACACGAGACATCAAGCCTTGCCGAAGTAGTGAAACAGATTACCAGCTCAAATCCTTGGGTGGCAGGGGTGAACAGGTGAAGCAGGGCACACTAAACAATAATTCTCTAATATGTTGTTATGATACAGCCAAGCCAGAAAGAAAGCCCAGGTCCTCTAATTCAGAGCAGGAAGCAGTGGCTGTCCAGAGACTTGCTTTACCTGTTGTTTAGCACTCTGATTACTAACGCCTTCTCCCCTCTCTTCAGTGGCACCTGTCAGATGCAGAGGGCACTACTAAAGACTCCCAGAGTTCAAAGTCCTGTTTACCAAAGAGCATCACCTCTTCTTCCTGATGTTTAGACAGAAATGCTCCACCTCAAAAAAAAAAAGCATGATTTTTCACCTCCACCTGGCCTGTAGTCAACAGGATTAAACCGCATTTGAAGTAATGCCTTCCCTTGTGACATTAAGTACAGCTTGATAAAACCCTACTGAATGTAATAGGCTGTCTTACATTGTCCCCAACCAGTCCAGAATCACGTATAGGGTTGCACTAGGCTCATGTACATGAAAAATCCACTCTTTTTATAATCAGTGAGGCTACTAAGACCTCCCAGATAAGCAACAGTGAACAACAATAAAGAAACATAGAGTACTGAAAAGTCCCATCTGGCCTCAGGCACCACTGGGGGATAATTTGTCACCCTGGCAGCAAACATGCCATTGACTGTGTCTGTTCATTGCACACTCTTCTGCAGAGTGGAAAAAAATCTTCATTAAACAATAGTGTGACCACATTAAATATAGACATAGCAGTGACAAGCTTGACTCTTCTCCATGATATAATTATATTTCTAACATAAGCTGCCTATTCTTGTTTATCAGAGATGTGACACACAGGGGATAAGAGAGGCTATATTAAACTCTGTCATGTCAGTGAAAAGAAAACTCCACCCCATCTCCTCCTGCCTGGCAGGCCGTGAGTCGACTGTGACAGACACCTCAGTACATGCAATTAACTTGCTAGCAGGGGCTTAGGAGAAATCCAGATAAGAACAGGAAGTCCTCATTCCTCTGTCTCCTCAGTTCCACACTTACCCACAGAGTACAGCTGAACTGGACACCTCCCTTCTGTGTGGATCTAAATACCTCGTTTGTGCTTATCAGCATAGGCAATTCAACTCTGTGGGCTGCCCTTATTCTAGGGTGCCAAACCAAGCATCCCCAGTCTTTAAACACAGACTTCCAGAAGAGCCTGTGGCACTCAGCCAAGCATTTCTAGAAGTAAGGGCTCAAGGATAAAGGGTGCCCCAAATACTTCACAAGCCTGATAAGCTCTGAATCCAGTTATTTTGGTTTCGCTCCAATTCTGCCTCATTAGCCCATGTTTCCCCCAGTGCCAGATGAATAAATTTGTTCTTTTGGCTCCCTAATTGGATTTGCATAGAGAAGCACCAGTAGAACTGGCTTTCCCCACAGGTTTCGGAAGCAATGTTTCTTTTGGCACTAACTGATGATTTTAAAAACAAATTATCTTTCTAACTGGTCATTTCTAGAACCTTTTTTATGGAGGAGACCTTATCAAATCTCCAAAACTGTACCTCTGTAATCATACCACAGATAGAGCCAGGAGATGTGAGAGGCCTTTCCAACATCATGAAATAAATCAATGAGACAGTAAGGTAGAGATTTCCCAATCCCCTGCATTAACCACTAAACTTCTTTTCTGCAGAAGGAATGAATTTTACAGGTTAAGTTAAACATTAAGCAAACTGTTCCTTTCTAATCTACAAAATAGGCACCCGCAAAACATTGGCAGTGATTGTTCCTCCGGGATACGAATAAAAATTACTGGACAATAAAAGGCCCTTGAGCCAACAAGCTTGGCATATATTTTTTTTTCTAAAGCAAACACTTCCACATTTCAAAACCCCCCTTCAGTCTCAACCCCCTACAGTGAAAGAGAAAAAAAATATTGATTTTACAGTCATAAACAGTAAACTTTTACTAGCACTAACACTACCATTGCATTTGGCCCCAGCAAGGCAGCATCCACTGTGTGCTCGTTTGAGCCTAGCTAGCATGTTTTGGTGAGAAGAACTAGATGATAGGCTGTAAAATGAAAACAATGGTGAGGTCTACTTCCCTCACAGTCTTGCTGGGATGTGTAAAGAAGAAAGGCAAAACAAAGATTAGAGTACTTGCTTCTTCTCTTCGCTGGGGAGCTTTGCCTGCTGGGGAGAAGCTGAGGCTGCTGGCTGGACTCCATCTTGCTTTCTAACCTCACCTTCCCTTTGCTTGGCTGCTTCACCTTGCTTTTTAACCCCCTTGGCCGAACCTCCATTCTTCCTTAGGACTGGGGTAAGGTTGAGAGGGGTAGGAGGAAGGTGAGGGGTGGTTGAGAGCCCCTCCTGGGGACTCAGGTTTCTGGGAGGGGAATTGTGTTTGTATTACCTTTTTTCCCTTGTATATTTCTGTCTATAACTGTATATACTGTACATATCTGCTTGTAAATTGTGCCAGCTGTAAATATAAGCTTCATTCAAATTTCCAGAGCTGACTGAGTCTAGCCTGGGTAATTTCTAAAAGTGTGTGTGTGGGGGGGGAACACCCAAACCATCACACACTGCAACTGCTAAAGCAGCACCATGTCAGCCAAGCTCTGCTCTTGGTCACATTCTGAAGGCTTTTGGATAAGTTTGGTTGTTCTTAATCCATCTTGTGGCCAGGACAGCATGCTGCTTTTAAACCCTGCAGCATGCTCATAACCAATCCAGGCAAAAGCTATTTCTGTACACTCAGCTACCAGTGTCAAGTGTCAGTACATTAAACTATCTGCCCCTCTCAGCCCCATGTCCTTTTGCAGTCAGACCTACAAAGCATGAGCAAATCTAAATGTGGTATTCAAGACAAGGAATAAAAGCTCTTGCTGGACAGTAAGAGCAGTAATGTATGCCGTTTGAACTGCCACTCTTGTACATCTTGTTTTGTGTAGCTGATGAAACCATTTCATTTGATGTGCTTTCTGTTTTCCCCAAGGTTTATTGTTTGATACTTATCTACATATAAGTTATTTTTTTCATTTTCTGGACGAGCAGCAAACCGGTGTGAAACTTCTCTCAGGACGGCAGAGTTATTTCCTGGTGTCACTGATGCTGTAGGCAGTAGCAAAGTTCACTATCCCAGCCCAAATCATTTGTGTCGCAAACAGAAAGGAAAGTCCCATGTGAAACATAAGAAGAGGACAAGTAAGTGCATCTGTTATTTTTTTTTCCTATTTCCAGAGGCTGCCCTATCCCTGCATGGGCTTAGTTTATTAAGATAACAATTTCCAAACAAGACCATCCCAAAGATCATGATGACAGGCATTGATCAAAGGCAGTGTACACTGCTGGGGTATTCTAGAGCCCCACCTGACAACAGCTAAGTCCCAGAGACTGAGCTCCTGCTCTGTGGGTCAGAAGGGGCACAACTGGGAATCAGCCACACTTCACTGTTTGTGGGACACAAGGCTGCCTGACCTCTCAGACACACTATGAGCACACTACTGTAAAACGATTCTGTGATTCCGGAGCCAATAAAAGATTTTCATGACAAATTTAGATTTTAGGGGCAAACTTTCTCAAGTAAATACAGTCCCAGAACAGACACATTTGAGAAAACCAAAACAAAACAAAACACCCTACCCCACCTCACCCAAACAAAACCAAGAAAAAACCCCACAGATGCTCTACTACACTTGAAGAGCTGTGGTCCCTAATTCCCACTGAAATCAATGAGAGCTGTATGATTAAAGAGGAGTAGTCAAGCAAGGCTTTTGGCAAAATCAGCATTAACAGGATAATACATCCTTAGCTACCTAATTCTCGGTGAAAATGACTAAATAATTATTTGAAAATACTTTTTCTTCCCTTCAGAACAGTGAGTCTTAACTGCCTTATCCTGACGTCTCTATTCCAAATTCTTCCTGTTTCGTACTTTACAATTTACTTCTCAGTTGATAAATCACATTGAAGTAAAAGTTCCATCTTTTTTCTGACTTTGCAGTTGTTAAGGAATTAATTTCCATTCTGCATCTCTCAAGTGGAATGAATTTCCCTAATAAAATGCATGCATGGAGCAGTCACAATATCACTGCCAAGTGCAGACTGTAGCAGTGGTTGTCATAAAAATGGTGCTGACCACATTCCTAAACAATGTGAAAATTCTACTGTAAGTCCTGCAAGAAGCAGCAACCACAAGAAAAGAGTGACAGCTTTCCTCACAGCGCATCTGCTGAGAGACTCAACTATCAAATGTGCTGAGAAAACACAACTCTAGTGGGATGAAAGAGAAATATAAAGCAAGAAATCTGAGAGATGAAATCTAAGAGAAAATATTTGCGTAATATCAAACAAATCAGAATAAATACAGATATTTTACAGATGAAAAATTTTCCTCTGCCTTCCTCCTGCCAACAGGTAAGTGAATTGTTATTACAGGGCAGATCAAACTACATTTGGGAAACAGTCACATGGAAACACACTCATGCTTATGGATAGGAAAAAATGTGTTAGGGAGCTGTGCTTTAGCACTGCTAGATTCATACGTGAAAGCACGCCTCCTTAACATGGGCACTGCATTACTCTGGTAACTTCTTCACAGTTTCCTTATCAAGAGTTTGTAGCATGTGAAAATAAAGGCAGAATCTAGCTTCCATTTTACAGTGACTGCCTGGCGTCTGAGTATTTGAGTGTTACACCACTTAGGTGGTAGAGATACAATCAGTAAAGCTCAGAGCTACTGATCACAATAAAGTATTCCTATTCTTCAGTAAAGGCATCTTCAGCACTAAGTCTATTTTCTGAATTACTCCTCTTACCTAATAGGTTACCTAACAGGTTCCCTAATTTTCCTGGATTTGTATATTGTTTGTAAATCACTTTGTGATTCTTATAGGAATAATATTCTCAGACACTGAACGCTGCTTTAAATTCAGTTGTAAATACTACTAGTGGTGGTTTAAAAATAAATCTCATTTGAGCTTTCATGCATTTCTGCTGGAGGAGTATTGGAGAATGAATCCTTGGCTCTTGATCTGCTTATTAGACTAGATCCAGACCCAGGAAGAAAAAACAAACTGTCACGAGTGGTCTGGCTGGGATATTTCAAACCCAACTGCAAAAAAGGCCTAAAAGTAGTGAACCATATGCAATGTCTAATTGATTAATCCTACTCCTTAGGCATTTCTGTTATTTCTAGTAAAAAATAATCATTAAAAAAATGGTGTCTGAGATTCTGTTTGTTGACTATGAGCCCTGGCCTGACCTCAGCCTTGAATTTAAATCCCCAGTAGAAATCTGAAATTAATCCACCTCTGGCTTAGTTATCAGTAATTATAATTATTAACAGAAGTATCCAGTAAATGAATGGTTTTCAGTGACATGAAGTTTTAACTTAAAATAATGGATAAATAAAAATGCACTTCCTTCTTACTTTAGAGTATCTTTTCCCATAACAATGCAGGATCAGGTCCTTACATGGGTATGTTGATAGACACAAGCCTGGCCTTTTGCCTACATACATGTGCACTTGCTCAAACACTGAAATTCCACATATTACAATCATAAGTAGTTGAAAACTGCTTCTCCTGTACCAGGGTGGATGGTTGGAAGCTTGCTTTCTCTGCATCTCATCAGTAAGGCAGACAGCAAACAGCAACAGCCACTGTCCTGGGAACACTGGCACTGCAGCTCCACACTGCCTAACATCGGTGCTCCCAATGCATGCCAGTTCCCTTGCAAAGGCCATGACTCACCATGTGAAACAGTTCAAGAAAGCTCCCAGATTATCCTTTGGAGGGATTTAGTGTTCTCCTATGGTTCCTTCCATGCAGCATAAAGGAAACTTGCTGTTGGAACCTACCGGACCTCCAGCTAGCTCCACTGGCAGGGAGAGGCTCAAAGGAGAATGTCAGTCAGTTCAAACACTGTGATTTCTCAAGACATCTCTCCAGCTATCTGTTTGTAAGCTGCTGTACCCAGAGGTGCTTTAATGGGTCTGAAAGTAATATCTCCCATCTACTGCCACAAGACTCAAAAGCCTGGGCCATCACCAAAACAGAAAACAGAAAACCTAAGCTGTGAATCCAACTGAACAAACTGGCCGGATTATGACACTGCTGGGAAAGCCCAGCTTTTATTAGAGCTGGACTGCTGCTGCTCAGCACTGCAGGCATCCAGAGCACAGCAGCAGTAGGAAATGGCCCTGTAGGGAACAGCCTGCACACCAAACACGCCATAAAGGACAGCACACAGAAGCAGGGGGAAGGCAAGGGTAGGGCACATGAAGAGTCGTAAGAAAGAAGACAGAAAAACATCTGCGTAAGTGCCTAAGGGACCACAGGGAAATGTCGGTGTCTTTTAGGACAATAGAAGCGAAGGGCACAGCTTCACAGCTGAATTACTGCAGCAATACATAAAGTACTGCATGTGCATCACCACAAGTTCAGCAATTAAGGGTATGGATACCTCTCTGCACATCCCAGCTGAGTGGTAAAAGACACTTTTTAGTGCCTTCTTCCTTGAAGTTTAGGTTCCATGTGTTTTCTGGCTGGGAGCACATGCTTGGTCACTGTTCAGGGGACTCTCTGGGCTCAATGACAAATGCCCATGGCATTAAAGGCTACACTCCTGAAAACTGGTTAATTAAACTCAAGGTCAGGCTTTGTCTTATGAGGCTGAGCTGCCACAGAAAAACAGAGTGAATTGTGAAACTAAAGACCATCTCATTGTGCACAGAGAGAAGACATGAAGGTGGCACAAGTAACTATGTTCTGCCATTCCTTGGTGGCTGAATCTCTCACTTGGCAATATTTATTCTCCTTTAGCCCAGATGGTTGAAAACCACATCTGTGCTGATATAACCATGTATGAACCACCTCTGCGCTAAAGGCTAAAAGATGCAGATGAAGAAATAGATAAAATAATTAGGGCAGTTCCCATGCTATGTCCCTATGCCCCATAGTGAGACGAATGATGGACCAAGAGGTTCAGGGGAGATTCAATGCACAGGGCACCACTGGATCACTGTTTCTGGAGGGGCTTGGCAGAGTAGTAAAATGATGGGATGAAGAGTTGATTTCCCTGGCTGATTGCACTCCCTCCCGCAGTGACTGTTAAGGATGAGAATCGCCCTGGAGGTGTCTTTCCCCTGGACCCTACGCAGTGGTCCAGTGAGCCCCAGATCTCCCTTCCCCCTCAGTTCACAGAAGAAAAACACTAAGATGTTTCCATTGGCTTTTACATAGTCTTTTTGTAGAGACTAATATTCAGTTTCAACAATACATCTTTTGTGAAATGCTCTCAGCAGAAACCTTAGACACCTTCCCTAAGATCTGTTTGCTTACAAAAGATGAGGTAGGATTTGTTTAAACCCTGCTAGATTAATGTCTTGCAGACATTAGTGAAGTGAGATTCAATCAGGTTATTGCTCTACATTTTCCAGGGAAATAAATCACACTTATTACTAGGTTGGAATAAGATGCAAGGCTGGGGCTGAGAACATTTAGTCGTTTTCGGTTTTCTGGCAGGGAGCAAATAGCTAACTTGAAAATTGCTGCAAGGCTATCAAACAGGGAGCTCAGCAACAAGCCCTCAAGAACTTGTAAGAAGAAAAAGAGAAAGAAAGCCATAATGGCCAGTGCCAGCCTAGGGGTGGGCCATGGTCCTTGTGCCCTGCCTTCTGGAGCTCTGTTTCCTTACTGTTTCACTCAAGCCTAATGCTGCTGAGTCTGTATCAGTACAGAAAGCACAGAAGAGTGCTAAACAACATTTAAAGCAGACTCCTGAGGTCCGTTTGCGATCCTCCAGGTAAACCTTCCCCTAACTCTGGGGACTTCTCTTCTAGGTGTCTGTTTCTGCCTGGCACATGGGGGTGTTGTGGGATGAAGCAACACTTGCAAATCGTCTTACAGACCCTAAATGGAAACTGTGATGCTCAGCAGGCCTCAAGAGCACAGGCATATCTTGCTGCAGTGGTTTCTAAGGTTGCAATACGTGTTCAACAATGAGCATGCATTTGTATTTATTCACCCTAGGTATTTTTCTAAAACAAGGCTGGCTAGGAAAAAAAAACAACAACAACAACAAAAGGCAGCTCTTTTTCCAGACCTTTGATTTCAAAACTGCCTTTTTTTCTCTCATTCAGAAAACAAAAAAGACTTTACTCTCAGCTACGCTACTACTGTTTTCTTTAGTATTAATGTTAACATATCCCCTTGTACAAAACCATGTATGTACAAGAGACAAAGTTTGAGATATCAGGCTGCAGAGACCCCTTCCTCTGCACCAATGTGGGTACAGACAGCTGAAGTCAATACAAATCTTTTCATTAACTGTATGCTTGTGTGCATTCAAGTGCCAAAACGCAAATGCTTAACATCCATTTCCCCTTACCCAAAGGGCTGTGCAAATGCTGAAGAAAGCAAATTACAGTAACACAGCCTGAAATCAGGTTTCTAATTGTGCAACAAAGTAGCACAAAACACAACGGGACCAAGGCAAATTCTTATTGCAGAGCACAACAAAATACATCCTGTTTGGTATTGAAGGAGAAAAAGAAATATCAGGAGAGGTAGCATAGATGCTTGTAAATACTCTCCTGCCAACACTTTCCCTGGGCAAATTAGTCTGAACCCTGATTACATCAGCATGAATCAGCCTGTCTGCTCCAAGGTAAAGGCTACAGTTCTGTTTCGTGTTCAGTGGGAGCTTTGCTTAATTTTTCCTTGGCTTCCTGCTTAGAAAGAATAGACTCTCCAGAGACAATTTTGGATCTGGACCACAATCTTGTGCCTCTCAGATAACTAAGTATCTCTGGGCAGGAGTACATTTAAAAAGGCAGCTGGGTATTATGAGCCAAGTGCTTACTGGCAGGATTTCCCCCTGCTGCTGAGCCAATGCTTTGGGGAAATAAACGACTCTTTGGTGATAATTATCAGGTAAAAACCACAAGCTAGGGAAGGTTCCCTCATTAGAACCATCAGGAAGAAACAATGCAAAGGCGGGTGGAGGATGCCTGAAAATTGTCTCTAAGGGTTGCCTGAGTGTCCTCCACAGACCCAACATGATTGTACATAATTGCTGGGTATTTTCTAGGTAGGACTTGAAAGCTACAAAATCTGTTCCCCTATGTACAGTAGTAATAAAAACAAATGACCTTTTCCTTCCAGCTAATCAAAATGAACTGAGCAGCACTGGAAATCCATCACGCCACTTACTCTTTTGGAGGGTTAAGGTCTTCTGGACGAGCCTCAAAGAACCTGAAGACTTCATCACACTGTGAAATGTGAGGAGGAAGTCGAACCAGCGCCTGGGGGAGAGGAAAAAAAATATGGAGGGAGAAGCACTTAGAAAAGTCAGGTTCAAATCACGGCCTCACACATTTAATCTAGCAAGTGAGAGTACACAAAGCAAGCCTGCCAGGGGGAAGCAAATATAAAAGGAAGGTATCACGCCTGGCTACTAACTTGAGAAGAAAGGGAAATAGCCTATCTTCACTGCAAATAACATGTAGGATGCAATGAATTCAGACAGCTCTTGGAGTCAGCCAGTGTAATTTTTTTGCGTGTGTATAAGAGCAGAATTTGGTCCAAATGTGCAAAGCCATACAATGAGTGTGGCTGGGACAGTCTCCATGACATGTGCTTGCACAGCACATCAAACAATCTGATTAGGATTTACATGCTTTCTGTCAATGCACACAAATTCAAGCAGTGAAAAACTACAGACCCAACACCAACTAATACAACAGATTAATGTGCTTCATAACGTTTTCCATTAAGCACAGTCAATAGGAGAAAAAGAGTTGGCTAAAAACAAAACAAAACAAAAACACAAAAAAAAACCCCAAGCCAAACCAAACTCCTACATTAACAGGAAAGGAGGTTTAAGTGTCTGGAAAAAAGGAAAGCAGAAAGGCTATTTTTGCATGAAGAAGGCTTCACAGCACATCCTGGCTAACAATGTCTGTGCACGCTGCAATGCACAGGGAGGCAGCACTTGTCATATTCAGCAGCAAGAAGAAACAGCCACATTATGTCAAAATGTACTGGAAAGTGAGACTTCAGACCAGTGAGACAAGCACATAAGGCAGAAATGTCCTATGAATTTGCTGTTCAGAATCTGGAGCTTGATGGTGCCAGAAGAGGCCAAAAAGCTGTCCCTAATGCACAGAAATAGGAAAGCAGCTCTAAGTGATGTGACTAAGTGATTGCCTCCAGAAATGATCAACAGTAGAGGAAAAGAGGCTGGAGTTCACCTCCTCCTGTGCTAAGTTATGTCGAAAACAGGCCACAGGCGAAATATCGAGCAAGCTTCTTAGAGTGCTGTAAACCTGTTTGACAAAATAAGATTTTCTGGCTCTTCTACTAGTTGAAAGTAGGACAAATGATCTTGAAAGACGATGAAAAACTGCACCAGAGCTAAATGAAAGTCCATTAGGGCAAACTGGTTATACTAACCCATAAGACATCTGATTGATCTTGGTCAGACACAAGAGAAGTCCTAGTCAAAGCATGAAGGCAGGACTAGGCAGTTGGTTACCCTCACAGGCTTTAGAAGTGACCAGATTTGTTTCCCAGACCACTCCTGCTTGGGGATGTGAAGTGAAAGAACTGAAGAAATAAAAAAACCCTTCTCTGAAGCTGTAGGTGTCCAGCATTAGATGATGGGAGTCTTGTTTTGAGGTGGCCTGAAATTCAAAACCACCTACAGCAATACTTACCCTAGTGGATGAATGTTACAAAATGACAAGGGAAATCCATTTGATATCAGTAGGCATGTGAAGAGTGAGGCTCTGGCCTATGGTCTGTACTACAGAGCAGAAAAAGATACCTTATAATAAGGAAGAAGTGTCAGATGCAGAAGCCAGATATAACAGCCTGGTGGATCCAAGTACTGTGGCATATGTACAGGGCACTGCTGGTTGCTGCACTAATACAGGATGAAACATAGCAGGTGGAAAACACAAGTGCTTGAATCTGAAGGAAGGATGCACTGGCCTCACTGCTATCCACTCTATCTTACCTAGAAGCGTTAACAAAGATGTGAGCTCTCTACCCTTATGCCCAGTGTGTAAAAACATGTGTCCAGCTGGCAAGTCAAGGCAAGTCAGGAACTGTCTGGGAAAAGCAACAATCACACCATGTAGAAAAAGAGAAAAAGGAGAAAGAGCTAAATACTTTGCCAGCACAGACTAACAAGAACATAAGAACATTACAACATGTTTTATTCATCTGAATCTCAACCAGGAGACAGATATACACAGAGAAGCAGTACTGCCTAACCAACAATCTACAGGCTGAGACTTAGTGATGGCTCTATTACTAATGCCCTTCTCAGTTCAGGCAGGTTGTTTAACCTTTTCCCATCAAATTCAGCAGGGATATATCCTCAATTACCCATTTGCAATGCAGAGCAATAACACTTAGCTAATCCATGGAAAGGTTATGAGGCTCAGATATTTAATATCTACAGTGTGCTTTGAAATCTCAAAGGGCTTGATCTTGTGCAGTCAATGGGGCAAGAGTAAGCGCTGCAAATGATACGTACCATTACCAGAGAAACACAAATATCCAAGTTGCACCTATCGCAGGGGGGCTTGGACATCAGAAGCCTTCTCGGAGTCACCACTTCCCTCAAGTCACAGGTGTTCACCCCTCCCAGAAAAACAAGCTACAGATGTCAATACTTAGCTGGAGCATGGAGCAGGTTTTCAGTGATGGAGAAGCACAAATCCTACCAAGCTCCCATGGACATTTGTGCTTCTAAATGTTTAGGAGTTTTAGAAAATCTGACTCCCTTTAATCAGTATTCTCCTGCCTGGAAATCTCCATGAGCACTGTGGCCCTGCCAGGATGAAGGGCTGTAATTGAAAAGCACCTCCATGAGTCCAGGGTTTCACAGGCAGCGGATAAAAATCAGCCTATTCCATTTCCACACCCAGCTATCCACCTTCCCACCCCACGGACATGGCAGCCTTGGGGCAGGGCAGGCTCTCCTGCTTCTGAATCACCGTGAATCAAAGTGCTGCAATTTTCAGTCCGGCGCACAGAGGTGAAATGAAATCCACCCGGCAGTAACGTGCCATTGCATGTTTCTCAGAGAACTCAGGTGTAAGTCTGCAGCCAGTCAATTATTTCTTGTTAAGGAACAAAATCTTAAGAAGAGGTAAAAATACTAATAAAGGGTAAGAAAGTGCAAACAAGGGTGTAAAATGAGGCAGAGTTGGTCTTATTGATTTTGGACAGTGGCAGGGAACAGCAACACTTTCACGAGAAACAAGTGTCTCCTCAGCAAGCATCCAATATCCACCCAGGAGCAAGCCAAGTCCAATGTGACTCCAGTGAGTGAACAAAAAGTGCATTGAGGAGATGAGGGACACCACTGTTGCACTGCAAGAGGAAAATGCAAGTTTCTGGCATTTCCAGCAAGACAGTTTTAGGGCAGATCTGTAACAGCCTGAAGGAAAGGCTACAAGGGTCAAGGAAAGAAAGGCAGAGAAAAAGAGGAAAGTAGATGGTGAAAAGATGGGGAAATGACATTCTTCCTAGGATGTGGAAAGAAGATATAAATGAACACAGCTACAAACAGCAAGCATGCAGAAAAACAAGGAATTTGCACAGGAAAAGTGAGAGATAAAACGTGCCAGGGAGCAGACCTCAGCCTTGCACAACCATCAAGCACTATCAGTAACAGCACGTTTCCTTGCTCGGCCTGCAAAGGCGGATGCGGACTGGTCAGACTGCACATGCTCCTCAGGAGATATGCTTCCATGTGTTATTTCAGTCTGCAACTGTGTCTCTCTCTCTCTGCATTACAGGTTTCAGACAGTCTCACACAGGAGATGAGCTATTAGAAAAGCTGTAATGCCAGGCAGGGCATGAGCAAGCAGCCCCTGGCACTGGGAACAGCTGGCTATTCACAAAGCACCAACCCAACTGTGGGCAGGCTGCTGCATGCCGAACACAGCACTCGAAGAGCAGCAACAGGTACAGGGGTTCATTGCTTGGGGTTACACCAACTGCAGACAGCTCTGTGGGACTACATTACTGTTGCAGCCACTGTTCTGCAAGCAGCTACTGGACGCATGCAGAGCACACGGCTCCTTAGCTGACCAACTTCATGCAAGTGTGCCAAGAACAACATCCTTACATGTTGGCACCCTTTGATTGGAACATATTGCAGAGCCAGCCCTCCTGCCATGCTGGCACCTTTCATTGAGAGCATGCATTAGTTTATATGTGTGGTGGCATTTTACTGGTCAGGTGTAAGATAAGAAAGCACATAAAAATCAAGTAATTCGGGCAATAGATACTTCTACTTCTTCACTTAGGGATTTCAGCTAGGGCTTCGGTGTAAGGATACTGCTTGGGACTTCCACTGCTGCTGTTAGCTACTTCACCTGTTAAAGGCTTCTGGGACACCTTCTGCAAGGGGACTCTAAGACTGTTAAATTGCTTTGTCTGTAAGTGGGACTCTGAGACTCTAATGCTGGGGATTCCTCAATGCAGTAATAAAGGACTATAGAATAGAATAGAATCAACTAGGTTGTAAAAGACCTCCAAGATCATCCAGTCCCACCTATCACCCAGCCCTATCCAGTCAACTAGACCATGGCACTAAGTGCCTCATCCAGTGATAAAAAGCAGGCACACAGACATGTGCATGTAGAGATATATATGCATGTGTAGGCGTGTGTGTACACATGCACAGAATGACACTCATTTCACTGACCTTTTTATATCTAAAATGGGAGACTGCTCATGCTTGTCTATCGACTTGTCAAATTGAATGAGATACATCAGCACTTCTAAAAGCTGCTCTCTCTTTCTGACCAGGAACATCTGGCTCTGAGTAGGGTAAAACAAAGGATCATCAAGCTTGGAAGCAACGTTGAAGATCACCCAGTTCCAACTCCCCTGCCATGGACACGGACACCTCATCACTGAGTATCTGTCCCTGAAGCCCATTGAAGGAGTTCAGTTACATCGCTCTTGGATCTCTAATGTTTGGTGGGGTTAATCCCAGCTCTGCACATCAATACACAGAGACAGCTGACAGCACTGCATTGTTATGACTCCCTCATGTTTCATATTAAGTATCCTATTCTCAGCGGTTCACCATTTTAATTAACATTCATCACTAGGGCCAGAGATTTGGGAATGGCAGTGAGTCCAGCAAGAGGGAAGGTGCAATTAAAAGAGTTTGCTTTTCAGAACGGGGAGGTAAATTGTTTCATCCAGATGAACATTTCCCATTTCTGTTTTGTGGAGAGCCTCAAGTAAGACCAAGTCTGAACTCAAACCACTGAAGTGTAGAGGTTGGACAGCAAACTTTGAGTGGCAGACAAAGACATAGATGAGACTACATGGTAATGACTCAGACTGAAGAAGTGAAAAGACATAGGAATAAAAAGCAGAGGGAAGGAGAAAAATAGAGTGCAGAGTTTGGGAAGTAAGTGGGACACAGTTCTGGGCCTCTGGCATGGAAGGATCATAAGGCAATGGAAAACATGGTTCTAATCCAGATGGTTAGGGGCATTACACATTAACTCTCATTACTGTAGTTGGTCTAAATGCATCAGGATTCTGAAATACAGATTTTTAAAATGACAATTCAAAAGTTTTTCACTTCAACTCTTTCATTCTTGACCAGGACTATTAGTCCATCCTCAATCAACACTAGTAGTACAATGGATAGAGACAGAAACATCTATGTATCTGTCTTGACAGGTTCAAGGATAAATCTTGAAAGAGAGGCAGAACTGAGAGATCAAGAGGGAGGTAATTTTGCTTTTGAAATGTGGTCTCTCGCATTGTGAATGTTAAGAAAAGAATGACCAATATTTCCTGATAGTGACGTGACTTGCTCATTTAATTTTTATTTAGGTGGCAAGCACTTGGATTCTCAAGCCTCACAACAGAAAAGTCTGTAAGCTTCTACGTAAATCCACCTCCAGTCGGGACTGCATGAAGGCATGTGAGAAGTTCAGGTGAGTGTTTATGACAATCGGACTTCACATCTTAATAGCTTCTCTGCATAAACTTGCTTTCCTCAGGACCAACACGCACACATCTGCAACTCTGCAAATGGTGGCCTCAGTCATCCCAGAGGGCTGTATAAGGAAAGAGCCATGGTTTTGTGAACCACTGACTTGAAAGGTCCTTCTTGAACAGGATGGTACATACCGGACAGGCACACACCAAGAGGTGTGTTTGCGAAATCAAAAGCTTAATAAATAAAATGCCCTTGGCAAGGCAAGGCAAGGCTATGAAGTTGCTCTTTCTTTCATATTGGCAAAACCTCCTAAGCAAATTAAGAAAATCAAACCAAATGAGCCCAGAAGACCTTAAATCACACTAAAATAATTCCAGTTAACAGGGAAATCATCCAGAGACATCAATGCCAGCGAGCAGCACACATTTACTGGCAAAATGCAGTTTGTTTGGTAACTCACTCTGTCTACCAGTAAGAACACACAGACCTTGCACATTCATGTTTACAGATGAGAAATCTTTCCATGTGTGCTCCACTTATTTGTTTTTCTTGCAGCCTTAGCAAAAACACTGGCCTAATTACCTCTGTGACGACATTTCTCTAAGTTGGTACAATGCAATGAAGAGTCATCCAAGGGTGAGGCATTTTGAGACCCATGCTGCAGGGTCCAGAGTGCTCAAGCATCTGATACAGAACATCCTAAGGCCTCCCCTTACTGCCAAGTATCCCCATAAAGTCTTAGACAACCTGTCACTTTTTCTGTGCCTGGTGCAGGGACTACAATATATCCAAACAGCTGAAGTCAGACCTGCTCAGCCATGCAAATCACCGGTCTGCAAAAACAAACAACAAATGGTCAAACATTTGCACCACTAATTTTTCAGGGCCCATCTGTGCTTTGTCTTTCCAGGACACAAAAAAATTAGCACATACTTTGTACCTGAATCTGCTTCACTCCTCTGCTTCCTCACAGAATCCAGTGGACAAAGATGTATTGTCTCATTTATTATTTTTATTGCCCATCTCAGAATTTGTCCATCAACTGATGGCTGATGTGGCTGGGTTGGAGGGCAGAAGGGCTCTGCAGCAGGACCTTGACCGCCTGGACAGATGGGCAGAGTCCAATGGGACGGCATTCAATAGCTCCAAGTGCAGGGTGCTGCACTTTGGCCACAACAACCCCATGCAGAGATACAGGCTGGGGTCGGAGTGGCTGGAGAGCAGCCAGACAGAGAGGGATCTGGGGGTGCTGATTGATACCCACCTGAACATGAGCCAGCAGTGTGCCCAGGTGGCCAAGAGAGCCAATGGCATCCTGGCCTGCATCAGGAATGGTGTGGCCAGCAGGAGCAGGGAGGTCATTCTGCCCCTGTACTCTGCACTGGTTAGACCACACCTTGAGTACTGTGTTCAGTTCTGGGCCCCCCAGTTTAGAAGGGACATTGAGATGCTTGAACGTGTCCAGAGAAGGGCAACGAGGCTGGTGAGAGGCCTCGAGCACAGCCCTACGAGGAGAGGCTGAGGGAGCTGGGATTGTTTAGCCTGGAGAAGAGGAGGCTCAGGGGTGACCTTATTGCTGTCTACAACTACCTGAGGGGTGGTTGTGGCCAGGGGGAGGTTGCTCTCTTCTCTCAGGTGGCCAGCGCCAGAACGAGAGGACACAGCCTCAGGCTGCGCCAGGGGAAGTTTAGGCTCGAGGTGAGGAGAAAGTTCTTCACTGAGAGAGTCATTGGCTACTGGAATGGGCTGCCCAGGGAGGTGGTGGAGTCGCCGTCCCTGGAGCTGTTCAAGGCAGGATTGGACGTGGCACTTGGTGCCATGGTCTAGCCTTGAGCTCTGTGGTGAAGGGTTGGACTTGATGATCTGTGAGGTCTCTTCCAACCCTGATGATACTATGATATGATACTAACTTCACCCACATCATTCCAGCATAACTCTCAAAGGTTTTCAAAATTAATCCTGTTGGCTGCCCACCCATTTTAGGACTTGTATGGGTCATAAGCTTTGTATTCTTCATTTACAGCACGACTGAACTTGTTGAAGTGATACTTTTGCTCTACAGTTCTAGCCAACTCTTCAAAGAGTCAAAACATCCACTGGACAGGGGAAGAAATGCAGAAAACAGTTAACACTTCCAAAGAGCTGGACATGATCCCACTCTCAATCCACACACATGCACTAGTAGCTGCTAAGGAGCAGGAAACAGTATTAAGTAATATTATCTTAGTAGCAAAATAAGCCCACAGCATTTTCCCTTCTTACACCAAGAGGTGATTTCATTGCACTTCAGCTCTCTAGAAGCTGGCACTGGAGCTAAGTGAGGCACTCAGGTTCCCTCTGTAGTTACAGCTGAATGGAGAGAGCCCATGTGACTAGTTTAGGCTGGTGAAGTGAGGCCACTGTGGTTCAGATTCACCATCTAATTTTCTTTTCCAAATGCACAGCTTTCTCTCATTCCTGGTTAACTTCATATTGGGAAAGATTACAGAAAGCTTATATATCATGTTCCCAGAAACCTTTTGAATGATTTTTGATGAAGGTAGCAAGTACAGGTTGGGAGGTCATGTGCTAGAAAGCAGCCCTGTGAAGGACCTGGGAGTCCTGGTGGACAACAAGCTATTAATGGGACAGCAATATGCCCTGGTGGTCAAGAAGGCCAATGGGATCCTGGGCTGCATTAAGAAGAGTGTGGCCAGCAGATCACAGGAGGTTCTCCTCCCCCTCTACTCTGCCCTGGTGAGACCTCACTTGGAATATTGCATTCAGTTTTGAGCTCTCAAGTTCAAGAGGGACAGGGATCTACTTGAGAGAGTCCAAGGGAGGGCTACGAAGATGATGAAGGGGCTGGAGCTCTGCCCTATGAAGAGAGGCTGAGGGACCTGGGGCTTTCTGGTCTGGTGAAGAGAAGACTTAGAGGGGACCTAATCAATGTTTATAAATATCTGAGGGCTGGGGGTTAATAGGGAGGGGACAAACCCTTCCTGGTTGTGCCCTGTGATAGGACAAGGGGCAACGGGTATAAACTATAGCACAAGAAGTTCCACCTCAACGTGAGGAAGAACTTCCTTACTGTAAGGGTCAGGGAGCACTGGAACAGGCTCCTCAGAGAGGCTGTGGAGTTTCCTTCTTTGAAGACTTTCAAGCCCTGTATGGATGTGTTCCTGTGTTATCTGAGCTAGGTTCTATGGTCCTGCTCTGGCAGGGGGCTTGGACTTGATGATCTATGAAGGTCCCTTCCAATCCCTAGCATCCTGTGATCCTGTGAAAGCATTTCTGAATTTTAAGCCTCTGCTAATCCCCAGAGATGAAATCCTGTCCCTGCTGACAGTCAGTAACAAAACTACTACTGACTTTAGTGTACCATGAAGCTCTCATCCTACAAGCTACTTCCTTAAATCCTTTATACCTTTGAAGTTCAGTGCTTGATTTTCACCACTATTTTCAGTCTTGGGGACTTTCATATTCTGGGCCAGGTTCAGAACACAGGACAATAATTCTTTGAATGAATGCAAATTGGATAAACCATAGATGTTCAAAAGAAAAACTTATTCTCATAAAGTGTGCAAACTTAGAAAGGTTGGGAGAGGAAGTCTCTAGTTGCTCTGTTTATCTACACAGGTTGCCAACTGTTTGCTGTGGGATCCAGGAATGACTGGGACAGGCCATGCTGTCATCCTTTGCTCTCCATAATTAGAAGGAGGCTGTAGCAGAAGGCATAACTGGATATGACAACAGGCATAACATCATAGATACTTCTATACTGGTTTTGGCAGGTAGGTGCAAGATTGTCTACCATCCACACTGGATATAAATTACTATCCAGGCATGGATTTGAAGTCAAATAGCCTGATCATACACACTCCACTAAGGTACATCCCAGGGGGATGGATGAGTTAGCTAGGGTCTTCTTTCCTTAAAGACCTGACATCCCATGCAGAAAGGCACTAAGAAGGATGTAGCCCTCTCGAAGCACTCACATCGACATGAGATGCAATGCCTGCTCAAGCTTTTCAGTGACCGTGAGCTTTGCTCTCTGATGTCACCCAGATTTAAACATCTGGTACGGTGAAGGAGAGACACAAATTAAATACAAACTGCAGTACATGAAAATAAAATGAAAAGACAGCACATCAGGCACAGGAGAGCCAGGGATCACTGGAAGCAGGATAATATTCTGGAGAAGTCATTACAGATATGTAATGGACATTGCTGAGCATTACTGTGGCTGCTGCTGGCAACAGGAAACACTGGGCTTGGGCACACTGGGCTAACCCAACACAGCTGGGGCTATGCTTATAAAAGCAGCACCTATTAATAAATAAGTTAACAGCTTGGCTTTGGGGAAGCATCCAGCTATGTCTTTGAGCTGGGCAGCAGCAGCTGATCTGCTCACTGTCATCCAAACCGGACTGAAACCATTCTATGAGTGGAGCCAGACTTCTCCAGGAGAGAAGAAAGGAAGCGAGGAGGAGGGCGGCAATCCCAGGGCTGCAGTGTCAAGGAGCGTGGCAGCAGCCAATGCCACGGCACACCCCTGGGCCGTGACCGGCGGGGCGCCGGCGCGCCTAGCTGGGTCAGGTCGGGTCTGTCTGGGGCGCAGACAAAGGGGTCCCAGAGAAGCAGCTGCCCCCTCCAGTGCAATTCACTGCTTTCTCCACCATGCATCTGCTGGGTGAACCCTGACATCAGCCCTCACCGCTCGCGTTGCAGGCAGTTCCTGTCTGGAGGAGAGTGGCTGGGGGTGCAGCAAGACCCGACATACTTTCAAGAGAGCCGTTTGGCCGCCGGCAGGAAGACAGTGCATTAATTGTCGCACAAGAAAGCCTGATCTCATGAGATAAGACTTTAATAGCAGCTTCCTCGCCCAGGGGGTGCAGATGGCATGGGTCTCACCACCCCCCACTTCCCCAGCACGCCTCAGGCACTTCAGCGATCTGCTCCCAATTTTGGATGAGTAAATGTCTGACCGGAGAAGTTCTTGGGAATGTATTTTTCCCCCTCCACCTGCTCCTCTGACTTTCCAAAAACGGAAAGAACACCCCACAGGAAATAGGAGAGGAAGTCTGGGATTTAAAGTATGTGCTGACCGACGCAGTCGGTATCTCTGACAAAAAGACCTGGTATCTGCCCCGCTAGAAAGGACTTCTACTCTACAGTCAGAGTATTAATTATCATCAAATCATAAACTCTAAGATTAGAGGCCTTAACCTTCTTCTCAACACAGTCATACGGTCTTACAATAAATTTCCAGGCTTTCTCTCATCAGGAGAAGCACTCCTGGAAGCCACTGGTCCATCACGAGTGCTGCATCAGCCATCACCATCCCTCATGTGGCAATGGGGGACAGACAGGCAGGGAACATAAGAAAATGCCATCTTAGTTGTGCCTCTTTGCCTGCTTAGCTCCAGCATTCATTGAGGCTGCTGTAGAAATAAAATCCATGTTTAGGATAGATAGGCTTAAATACTTTACTGAGTAAATGAGGCACCAATTTGGTGAATAAAGTCTGCAGGGAAAACATTGCAAGGATTCTGGGAGCAAAGAGAGGCCTGTTCTCATCTGCCCTGTTAGTCTGGCAGTGTTTTGCAAGGACCATCTTTCCTTATGATGATCTCATCACAGATGAAGAAGGCTGGCGGGTGCTGATACTTCAGTGTAGTGGCTGTTATGGTTGGACTTGATGATCTTAAAGGTCTTTTCCAACCTTCACGATTCTGTGATTGGTGGTGGTTGTGAGCACCCACACAGCAGGGCTGCCAGATGCTGCCCCAGAGCTCTTACCCTGCAGTATTCGTCGATGGGCTTTAGCCTCTTCACAGCTACGTCTCGGACATGGCTCCGCCGGAACAGGATCTTGCCTGAGGAGAAAAACAGATGAAAGGGGAGGGTTAGGGGCATCACCTGCCATGTGGGATAGGGCAACATGTCAGCAGGTGGGATTTCAATCCTGGCTCAAACTATAGCTCTCAGCAGTGCTAGTGGCTGAGCTTTGCAACCCTGTTATACCTGCAGTGGAGTAATTGCAGTACCGGAGGGGCTTACACAGCAGCAGCTTTGTGTGACAGCAGGCTCTCACAGCTACCAGACAAACAGGATGGCACAGCTGGAGCAGCTGTGAGCAGCAGATCTGCTCCTGCCCTCAGAGCAAACTGCACAAAAGTGCACTGCAGGGCAGGCAGCAGAGGGACATAGAGCAACAGCTATCAGGGAAGTGTGCATGGCACCTTTCACAGCCGGACACTGCTGCTCTGAAGTTTCCATGGGAGGTGCAGCATATGGCAAATATATGCACGTGGGCACAGGCACAGCAGCTCCATGAAACCTTGGCAACTGTCAATGAGGTCCTGCTTGTATTAGCCACTAAATGGGGATTGCAGTGACTCACAGGGCAGAGGGAGTTTTTCTGATTTCATCCTGTACATTACACAGAAAGTTTTGGTTCCCTTTCAGAGACGGCATTATCCTGGAAGGGAACAGTGCAATGTTATGAGACTCTTCTACTTCAGGGCTGCTTTGACATGTCCATGCTGACAGCACAGGGAGCACCACTGGGGTGGGATGTGGGCTCCATCAACCCCCTATGCCTGTCCCTTCAGCTGCCTCCCACTGTGGATGCTCCTGCCCTTCCAAGAAGGCAACACACATAGCCAGTTCACAAGCAAACACAAGGATGTTGGTGACAGCACCCTTATAAATCTACAAAGGGAAACCAAATACTAGAAGAAAAATAAACAAACTCTTTTTCTGAAGGTAAAAAGGAAATAATAACCTCGGTGTCCTTACAAGATGACATTTTTGCCAGTAGTTAAGATTAAATAAACTACTGGATTTTGTGTGAAACTGATTGTAACAAAGTTTATCCAAATAACTGAGGAGCTGAGTTACCCCACACACAAAGATGTCATAGAGTTGGTATTCTTTTGGCTAGAAGGGATTATATCTTCATATCCTTTTTTGGTGTTTTTCTTCCCTTTTCCTTTTGTCCTGTATTTCTTTTAATGCAATGAGACAAAAAAAATAAATTATATGTTCTCCTTGTGGTGGGAGAAAACAACATCTGCCAGCATTACTTAGGCCATGAAATGTCTATCTAAAAAAAAACCCCACTGACATATATACCACTCTCTGCTCCAAACTTCTTTTGCCAACAGGCAAATAAGTTACTCATCTGTATATCATGGGATAAGAAAATGGACTAGGAAATGAAATCAGATTCAAAATCTAAATATGTGGCTTTTATTTTGTCAGATTAGACAAGCTGAGAGGCAAAATCTGAATGGACTTATATCCAGTTGGTGGTCAGTCCTAAGTGGTGTTGCCTGGGGCTCAGAAGTGGGGCTAGTTCTCTTTAATGTCTTTATCACTGATCTGGATGAGGAGATTGAGGGAGCTCTCACTAAGTTGGCAGATGACACTAAGCTGAGAGGGAGTGTTGATCCTCTTGAGGGCAGGAAGGCTCTGCAGAAGGATCTGGACGAGATGGATCAATGGGGTGAGATCAGTTGTACGAGATTCAGTAAGGCCAAGTACCAGGTCCTGCACTTGGATCACAACAAGCCCAGGCAGCACTACAGGCTCGGGGCAGAGTGGCTGGAATGCTGCCTGATGGAGAAATTCTGGATGTGTTGGTCAGCAGTTGGCTGAACAAAAACCAGCAGTGTGCTCAGGTGGCCATGAAAGCCAACAACATCCTGGCCTGTATCAGGAATGGTGTGACAAGCAGGACCAGAGAAGCGATCATCCTCCTGTACTCAGCACTGTCAGCAGTGCGTAGTGTGAGTACACTGAATCTGTGTTTAGTTTTGGGGCCTCACTACAAGAAAGACATTGGAGTCCCAGAGTAGGTCCAAAGAAGGGTGAAGAAGCTGCTGAGGGGTCTGGAGAACACATCTTATGAAGAACAGCTGAGGGAACTGGGATTGTTTAGTGTGGAGAAAAGGAGGCTGAGGGAGTACCTCGCTCTCTACAACTGCCTCAAAGGAGCTTGTAGTGAGGTAAGTGTCAGTCTCGTGTCTCTAGTAACAAGTGGTAAGACAAGAAGAAATGGTCTCAAGTTGCACCAGAGGAAGTTTAGATGGGATACTAGAAGAAAAATCTTTACTAAAGGGTTATCAAACACTGGAACAGGCTGCCCAGGGAGATGGCTGAATCCCCATTCCTGGAAATGTTTAAAACATGCAGAGATGTCGTGCTCAGGGTCATGGTTTAGGACCAGACTTGGTGGAGTTAGATAATGGTTGGACTTGATGATTTTAAAGGTCTGTTTCAACCAAAATGATTCTATGATCCTATGTTAATGAAATGGCAGCCCTTAACAATCCAGTTGTGGGGCCTGTAAATCCTCTCAGACTTTGCCCCTCTCGGTTGCCTTTTCACAGAATCACAGACTGTTGGAGGTTCCAAGGGACCTCCAGAGATCGTTGTGAAAGCAGGATCACCTAGGGCAGACTGCACGGGAACACATCCAGGGCAAGTCTGAAAGTGTCCAAAGAGGTAGACTCCACAGCCTCTCTGGGCAGCCTGTTCCAGTGCTCTGTCACCCTCACCATAACTGCTAATCTGGAAAGGGTTAAAGCCTTTTGTTCCATGTAGGAGAAGGTGGTTATGCCTGTCCCAAATTCTGCCTGCAAAACAGCTTGTCCTGTGAGGTAAAGCCAGTTCCTAGTGCCATAAATTTATTTTTCTGCGTTCCTTGTAGTTATCTCATTACAAAGCTGGTGCTGAGTCACCTCTTTAGGATGCAATGGCACACAGTCACAGAGCAGAGTAAATCTTCAGTAGGTGTCTGAGATGTTCGTCTGAGCCTGAGTGGTTTAGCCAAAGACTGTTGAAGAAGGAAGGTGGCAGTTCTGTCTCTCTTTATCAACTGACTTTGGACACACAACAACCTTGCAGCTTTCCTGCTTCTCTGTCTGGTAAATGGAGAGAGCTACTTGCCTTTCCAAAACATTTCTTACTACTGCTGTCAGCCTACAGGATTATGCTGTACTTGTACTGGTTTTTAGGAGGAAGGAGTCTTGAGGTAGCTGTAGTAATAAAGACTAATTCCTTTCTCAGTGCTCCAGAAATGCTGGTCTGGGAGATCTTCCTATTCTTTTGCAACTCATATAAATATACTGCAAAGAGAAAGTAACATTTTGGAAACATTTTCATTTTCTGGCTTTCCTGTTTTTAGTTCAAGCCATGAGTTGAAAGTCAAACCAGTGACCATATAAAAACATAAAGGAACCAAAGGCTTAAACACATGAAAGATCCCCAGTAAATGCAATTCAGCTTTCCTAAAAAGACAGTTTACAGAGAGGCCCTGTCTTCAAAGTAACATAGTAAATGAAAGACTCAAACATAAGAAACAAGATAAATATAATAAAGAACGTTATATTAAACACAGAGTACAAAAAAGACCCCAGGATATGATGAGTCTTAATTCAGTCCTTAAATGGAGATGGAAAATATCAGGATGACTGTGGTGTTAGGATGAAGAAAAGCCCAGAAAGTGCTTCCATTTTTATCCCTTTAGAAACAGGAAGATTTTCCCTGTGCTACTGGATGCTGGAAAATGCTCAGTGGGGGATGCTGGGAAAGATCTGTAGCTGCTTGATCCAGTATGGCATTCAAAACTGAGGCGTGGAGAAACGGGAGTAGTTTAGGGCAGCCAACAAAGGAAAAATCAAGAAAAACAAAGACACTTTGCAAGCACATCCAGTTCTGGTGGGCAGAAGGAGGAACCCACTCACAAATCCTGGTGGTCCTCAGGCAGAGAAGTTTCATTGCCAGAGGTGCTGAAGCACATCTAAGGAGGGACAACTTCCCAAATGCTTTCCCCTTTTTCTGGGAAGACAAACTGTGCTAACAGGAGCTTTGCCATAGCCATCATGACTGACTGGTAGAACATTGCAGATCCAGTACAAATTACTATGTCAGTTTCCCCATTTCTATTGGTCTTCCTTGAAAGGCAAAGGAGGTCTCATGCGACATGAAAAGGAGGGTAACTCAAGAGACCCATGCTGTACACTCTTTTGGTTTTCCAAGTGGGTGCACTGGACGCAAACCCCACTAATGAAAAGCTTTGCCTAATGAGGTAGTCAGAGTCTTCATAAATAAATTGAGCAGGCAGACAGCTGAGCAGTGGAGACACACAAGACCCAGTGAGGAGCCCTCAGGATGACAATGGCAAGGAGAATTTCATACAGAACTAACATGAAGAAAGGAAGTGCCACAGTGGCCGGTAAATGCAGAACAACCCAGGCAATTTCCTTGTGAGGGTGGAGTAGTGGTTTATGTGCCACCTGACCTTTCCTTTGGGTAGTCTCCACATCTCTAAGGAGGAGATCTACTTCTATGCAAGTACATCCAGTGCTGCTTCCTCTCTCCCAGATACTACTACATCTCTTTGAAGCTCCCCTCAGGCACTATAGCCTTATTTTACAGGAGGATGAACAGCTTTTTAACTATGCTGCTACCCAGCTAGGAAGTGAATGGGAAGTCTGCCTCAGATTCAGATGGGAAGCTACAGGCTATATGGGATGGTGCTGCCTTGTGCAAATACTTCATTCAGTGATGTGCCAGGCTTGGACTGGTCCAAGGAACGTTTGGCACATATTAAGAAAGACTCCAAGGATTGCAGCACTGTAGAAGAGAGACATGGGGAAGACACAAGACTCCAGCCCTGCTGCTAATGCAGAATAACAATATTTATTTTTATCCTTTTTTCTTTAAAGAAAATATTATTCCTAGGAAATTAATGTGCATAAGAGGCAAAGTATCAGGTTTAGCATTGTAAAGGCATCTTAAGTCATCCCTTCATCTCTCTGTGTGTGTTTATATGTGTGTGTGTGTGTGTGTATATATATAGACTTTAATTCTGTGACCACACACCTCTTCTCCCACCAGATCTCAGTTTCCTCCTGTATACAGAGCGAGTGCACAAAGTGAGAAGAATAAAGCTACGCAGGAGTCTTTCTTTCTGGAAGTTGCTGATTCTGCAATCTTACCGGTATCTTCTGAATGCCACTTTACTCCTGAGTAACTTCTTACTTAGAGAAGCACAGATTTTAATAAGTGCCATGGACTACAGGAACAAACAGACTTAAAAGCATCCTGACATTCTGGTCCTCCCATTAGCCAAGAGGTTTACACTGAACACACCAGAAGGGTCCATAGCAGTGCTTTGTAATAGTCAAGCGGGCGGTTCATGCAGGGAAGAAGCCCATCTTTTGGTGAGCCTGGTGACACTGTGGAGCACAGTCTGGAGGCAGAATAGATTGAGAAATCCTAGATAGGATGCCTAGCAGCAGAATCCAGTCTTTCCAGTATCAAGGAGCCAGCTGTCACAGCAGCTACCACCCTGGACTGGTGATTTGTAAACTCTAAGACAGCCTCTAAAACAAATCTTCTAATCACACTTTTTTTTTACTGTCAAGGAGAGGTGCTGCATGTCTAGGCCTTAAGACCTTCTAGAGGTGCTTTTATGACCATTGGCTCAGAATACAACTGCCAACTTTGCTGATCTTTAGAGTCAAGCGGTGAGTAGGGAGCAACAGAAAGGCAGGGAAATTTCTGGTCAGCTCCTTTCCAAATCTACCTGAGAACAGCTCCATCTCTTGCTCTTACTCTCTAATTGTTGAGCTTTAATTTCTTCTCAAGGGATGTCAAAGTGACAGATTGGTCTGAGGACACCAATTGTTTCATGCAATGAGTATGTGTCAGAGGTTAGGAAAAGCCCAAATCCACTGTTAAAGGGACATCAGACAAATACATATTCACATTTAATCGTCTGCTTTAAGTACTGCCACCACACTTCAGAGGGTAGTACATGAAACAAGTCATATAATAAATATTCAACAGAGGACAGCCTGAAGACTAATGGGTGTGTTAAAAATGCTATAATGTTGCATCTGATTTATGTTTTAAACAAGCATATGTTGCCTCTGACTACAGAAGCTCCAGCTGTGGGTGCTCTGTCAGTCAGCTGTCTTCTAAAAACAGAGAAGAGCCCAGGTTCCTGACTCTTCATATTGTTCTTGTTACTGTGTTGTTGGTTCTCTGCTCTTTCTGAGAACCTGGCAGGTATCTGTTTCCATATATATGTTGTCAAGCAATGTGTTAACCTAGGATTCATTTCTCAGAGACAGAATCTGCTTATAAGATGAGGTCAGACTCTTTTTGTAGTTACACTGGGGTTTCATTGGTAAACCAGAGTAAAGAATTTAGCCCTCATGTAATTACAGACTCCCTGTTTGGCCAAAGCAACTTCCTCTAGTTCAACTAAAATCATTTTACTGCTTAGATATTTTTCTGAAGGTTTCTACTTCTTACATGCAGGTATTACTATTATTCATATACACTTAAGAAGCACAGATGTGCAATTGCCTATGACACAAATTCCCTCACAATGTAAAGCAGATCATTCAACAGCACAACATTATGGGGTAGAAGAATAATGTTGTGTTTCTCATGGAAATATATGTGATTGTCAATCAGCAATCTGACAGTCACCAAAAAAGAGGTGTGTTCCTTACAAAATAATGTCCTTCTCTTACTTGGAGATCCCAGTTTCCATGGATTGTTTCACTCATGACTTCCTGAACTCAGAAAGCCAGTGCCAGAGTCCTAACATTGGTGGCATTTGCTCCTGACAAAGAAAGGGGAGGGAAATGATTCATAGTGTTTTCAACAGTGGGAGAGGGAAGGACTTTTCGACTAAGTAGAAGCTCCTGACAGAACTGCTTGCTGAACTTGGCTGCCAAAGGGCCTCAGCTGATAAAGGCCTTTGCTAATCAGCAAGAATTACTATGGAAGGTGACAAGAGGTGATGGAGATAGATGGGGCAATGAGGAAAGACGACACAAGCAGTAACAATACTGAGATATGGGGGATGGTAGGGAGGATGTCCTTCTGCACTTAAATCCTGGTTTTAATGAGCATGTTAAAGAAAATCACCAAGAAACAATCAAACATGGGAAATAACATGGCTTGTACAAAAAGCATAGCACCAGGAAGATAAATCTTCCTCCATTAGAAGGGATAAGCAGAAAATGCCCTTACGTGAATAATTACAAGAGGAAAAAAGAGACAAGCAAGAGGTGAGGCTGCAGTCCCCATCGACAAAGAACTCCTACCTCTGAACCTGGCTGCTTTCCAGTGTCTGTAGGGACAGTAATGTCAGCTCTAGAACAGCTTTGCTAGTATAGACTGTAGGAATTCAAGCACCAGGCACAGCTGTTCTAGAAGTACAAAAGACCTAAGCACCAATGCCAAAATACAGGAGTGACAGATGGGGGCCACAGAGTCAAAGTCTCATGCTAACAGCTCTGTTACTGTTTGTGCAATGTTTTTTATAAGCCAAGAGCTACTTAATGTTGCTCCATGTCCTGCTGCTATCACCCAAACAATCCATTACTCCTGTAATCACTTCAGCTGCCCCAGCTGCAAATCCCTCGTCTCTTAAAAGCAAGGCAGGAATCATGGCACAGGTAAATTGTGCAGTATTTGCTATGAAAAGGGCAGAGGAAGTGCTGTAAAATTAGCCTTTCAGTTTTCTTACTGTGGAACACCTCTCTGGGCATTGGTTTGTATGCAGCAGCAAACCAGAAGAGATCCATCATCCTGCTTAAACCAAATTTACCACCAGAGTACAGCAAAGTAAAGCATCTCTCCCACAGAAGAGCATCTCAGTGTGAGCACAAGTCCCCAGACCCCTTAAATTTGAACTTTCCGGTCTGTGAGTTGCTGTAAAATATTGGAGGGTTAACTCAGTGAGTAAAGTCTTCAATTCCTGCAGAGGAGTTGGTGCCTTCTTGAACTACACAGCTCAGTTTCCTCATGGTAGAATGTGAACTCATTCCTAACACTGCTTGCAAGTGCTACATTAGCTTGCAAACAGCCAACAGCTTTTAATTGCAGAAAGCAGTCAGTGTGTCTGAGAGGAAAGGGAGAATGGTATTTATACCTACGAGCCAGCAACACAGGCAGCTGGCACACCCTCACCTGGAGGAGCTGACCTGGTGATAATGCTGAGTCCCACAGAGACAAGAAAGCCAAAAGAGGGTCATGGTTTCAAAACATCTGAGAAACACTGCCTTAGGAAACAGCACAGCTCCCTCATACAAAGGATGCGGGACTGTCCCTCTCTTTGCATACAGTCGTTACTATGCTGGGAGCAAAAGGGACAGAAAAATTGGGAATCCCATGCAGATCCAAAGCATCACCCTTGCCAGTGCACACCTCTCCCCTAAGGTAAGAATCTGCACACTGCACATCCACTGTGCCCTGCATTTTGCTAAACATCCTCCAAAAACATCCATCTCCAATGTCCAGGACAAAGTCATCTAACATGTGGCAACATCAGGGCTTAAATAACATCAAACTGTCTCTGCACCAAACTGATCACTATAATGTCAGCTGCTACCTCTCTTTGCTGAAGCACTTGGTTTTCTTCTCATACCAGTGGACACCAAGTGTCCTGCCCACAGACAGCCTGCAAAGCTGTGTTCAAGAGCAACTTTCACTCCTTGGCCAGTGTGGGAGTGATGAGGATCATTACGAATTGGTCCAACAAGTTTGGGAACCAGCAACCACAGTTTGTACTACATACCTGCTGATGAACATGCTTGCATTATCCAAACTACTCCAGCTCCTGACCCCAGAGCAGAGAAAGGCAAGAGCCTCTCAAATGCCTTTGTGCCACCTTAACCATGGAAAATGTTCTTACTGAAAAGCAAGACTGTGCCTGGGTAGCTACACAAACTATAGTCTTCCTCTGCTCTTTCCAAAAACACACCAAGTATCACCTTGCACACGAGCATCTGTTGAAGTCAACAGGAGTCTTGGTGGTATGGACCTTCAGGGAAGGACCATATGGTCCCACCATAATCTTTTAAAGGAGAAGCCTTAATGCATTTACCCTATTAAAACATTTGCACTGACTAGGACTTGTCATTAATGCATGCACTGTTGTGACATTAAGCTTCACAGACACTGAGCCAACACCAGCTTCAGTAACAGGGAGCCTTTGAACTACATCTGCTGGGGTCAAAAACCTTTCAGCAGGGTCACTGAAGGGAGACAGATTTGTACCACACCTTTGCACACTGGAAAAGCAGAGTAAGGTCCTAGCCACATCCTTTGGCGTGACTGGCAATAACACTGCTTAGGAGACTCCACCCTTAAGCTGGTTGAAAACCAGAACTATGAATAAAATAATATTTGCACTCACACCACCACAGATCAAAGTTATTATTACTAGGAGGTAGGTCATGCAATAACATGGTGCTATGGCATGCACTCTTACAGGAACATTGCAGGTGACAATTGAGGGTTAGAGATGCAAAAGTGGCTTCACAAGGTCACAAAATGAACACACTAATGACAACAGTAAAATAAGTTCCTAGATCCTCCTGGAGATGCAGATTGAAAATGCATCTGTCATGGTGTCTGGGGCCAGAAAATCTTTCTCTTCAAACACTTATTCTAATAAAACCCAAATCTTCAATTTCTGACACGAGGCAAAACTCTCTCCTGTGAAAGACCCTGATTAAGTCAGCTGCCAGGTATATATGCCCCACAGGAAGCAAAATGCAGCAGGCAGATTGGCAGGGACAGGGCTCCTCACAGCAGTTGTGGTATTTCGAAGGCACCAATTAACACCAAAATTAAACAAGCAAACAACCTGGGCGCAAACATAACTAGATGTCTGTGCTTGTCAGAGGCTGGAACTTGCCAGCTAGGGTTTCAGAGAGCAGTATTCAGAAACAAAATCCCCTGTGCTTTGCAAAACAGAGCACTGTTCTCTGTTTCCCAATGGAAGTGCTCTCCTGGAGTCCTCCAAGAGAAACCTCTGACTAGTTTTAAGATGAATTTTCAGTAGACAACAGCAGGCACAGAAGCAAGCTCTTGAACAACATCCAGCCTAAAGGTGGCTGGCCTCTGAGTCAGGAAGCTCATCTGCAGACCAAGACACCATCTCAGGATGGTTGTCAAATGTCAGAATGGTCTGCTCAGCAGTGGTGGAGTCACCATCCCTGGGGGTGTTCAAGCAGCTTGTGGACATGGTGCTTAGGGACATGGTTTAGTGTTGATCCTTCAGTGCTGGGTTGAGGATTGGACTGGATGATTTTTGAGGTCTCTTCCAACCAGATGTATTTTGTGATTTCTATATGTTACAGGAGAAGAGAGATGGGCAATTTTATTTCCAGCACATGCTGGAGTCTCCCTGGAGCAATCATGTTTGTACCTCCCTGTACTGACTCTGAAACCAGATCTGCACCCCATGCACCCCTTCCCTTGCCTTCTCTAAGCCTGCATTGCAATAACCCGTCTAGGACATGCAATCTGGCCACACTGTCTGACAAAACAGCCTTTGGGTCAGGTTTGTGGCTAGGACACCAGTAGCATATCCTCTTTAACTCTTGACCATGAAGCCACCCCTGTTGCCCCTTTCCAATTGATGGATGAACAGCTAACCCGTTCCTCTGGTAGACAGTGGATGCTGTGATCCACATGGATACATGTAGCTTGCAACAGTGCAAGCCAGCATCCAGTCACTCAGCCTCCCAGGGACAGCAAAGCTCACTCAGATTGCTCCACCTCGACTGCACATCTAAGAGCACCCACATCAGTGATTACCACAGCTCAGCCAATGCACAGGAACAGGGAAATGAAAACTACTTATCAGACAACCTGCCTCCTTCACACCTGGCTCCTCCATGTGTGAGCACTTCAGCCATGTCCAGCTCAGGCCACTTAAGCCAAGCTATGAGCATACGTGGCTTGGCACCAGCAGTGCCTGCTGATGCTGGAAGACAACTGAGGGTAATTTCCCAGAAGTATTCCTCTCAGCTTCTTCACATGCAAGTAAACACAGAAGTAAGGGTGTGAGAGCATCTCCGAGGACAGAGCTGCTGCCCTGCAGGGTGCTAGGCATACCCAACTTTACAAGGCCACCTTCTCCCAGGTCTGATCAAAGGAGGAAGCAGCACTGTCAGATGTCAGCAGCTTTGCTCACTGCAAAATAAAAAGCCTCTTTCAGGGATTACTGCTCTAAGCAATTACTTGCCCCATGAAAGGAAAAGTGCCTTCAGCCAAGGTGACAGCAGGACTCTAGGACTATGCACACTTTCGTTTCCCTTTCACAGTTCATTTGGCCTTTTCATTTTCCAAGGAGAAGAAAAAAAAGGTGGACTGGAAACCAGTGTTTTGTTTGGGTTTTTTTTTCCTATTTTTAATAAGGATTGCTGGGGCAGTATCATAAAAACATGAAAATAACCCCAACTTTATTGCTAAATTAAAAAAAAAAAAAGCAGTAATGTGAATAGGCACAGAAATCTGAATTAGGAATGTGAGCTGATAATTACCCTTTTGGGCCCTGATTAATTGCATCTGAAGCCACGGAGACACTGAGCAGCCAAGTGGGACTGACAGCCAACAAAATCCACACCACCAAACAAACTGGTCTTTCTCCACTCGTGCCACCACACAGGCATGGCAGCTCCCCAAATGCTGTTTGCCGTTGTGTCCTGGTGTGCAGTGCAACACAGAGCTGGCCAGAGGTACAAAGTCTCACTATTGGGTACCTCAGATAACCCCTCTGAGGTGGTCCAGCCTGCAGACTTGTGGTCTCCAAATAGAAGGTCAAGAAGAGACACATGCCATCTCCTCTGCTTCTAGATGCAGGATCACGATCTCCGCATTTAGCTGCTACAGTTGAAGGACGCAGCTTCACTGGTAGTTACAATACAATACAAGGCAGGCAGAAGAGTTTGTCTGCTTTGTTACAGCAATATAAGAGCATTTAATTTGGTTGGGTCAAAGGTCTCTGTAGTCCAGCTCCTGGTTTACGACAGTGAAATAATGAAAAGATAAGAAAGAAACTTTCGAACAGGATATGTGTAATAGGATCCTTCTCCTCATACACACTCCTCATTCCTGCACATTGGTGATTAGACTTTTTCAGAATCTGAAGATAATGTTTAGCAATCATTGTTGGCTCCTTCCTACAGAAACTGCTCTAGTACGTTTTTGAACCCATGGATATTGTGCTCTCTAGAGAGTCCTCTAGAGATGAACTTCATAAATTAATCACGTGGCACATGGTTACATTCCGCTTTTTGTTCACTTTACACTTGTTTTCCACATTTCCCAGGCTACACCTGGTTTTTCCATCTGAGAAATTAAAATAATCCTGTCCTCTTCACTCTTGAAAATTCTTCATGAGTTCACCAACTTCCATTGTCCCAGACATCACCTTTGTCCCAGACTGAAGGCTATTTATTCCCCTCATACAGAAGCCAATTCAACTCTGTCATCACCTCTGTCATTCTTCTCAGCACCTTATTTTGTATACCCCTTGCTGAGAGGCAACTACCAGACCTCCACACAGCACTCACACCGTTTGCAGCTGAAGCTCTGGGATTTGTTCTCCATTCTTTGCCTGATTCTTTCTAATACTACCTTTGGCTTTCTGACTGCTGCTGACTGTTGAGCTGCAGTTTTTATGGAAACATCCTAAGAACTGCTGAACTCTCCTTCCTAGATGGTAATAGTCCTAGTGCCAAAGCACTGCTTTATGCTTAACAATGATGAACTGCCTTTTTACCACCAATACCATGAGATCCTCCTCCAACTTTTTGCAGTCAGATCACAATTTGAGCATCCTAAGTAGATTTCCTGACCAGCTTAGTTATGTCACTACCACCCTCTTTTGCAGATCCTACGTTGAACAGCACAGATTCTAGAAGAGATCCATCAAGAAATCTTCCTAGTAAAAGCATATTTCTTTTTGAATATGAAGTTTTAAAATCATCATTCCCAGAGCATGCATTGTTTTAAATAGTGTGCTCATGTGCACCTACTGCCTTCAATTCTCTAATTTAAAACCTTTCCTCTAGTATTTTTAATTTCAAATGCTAGAAACCTTGGATTGCTATTAATATCCACAAATGTCAAAGCATCCAACCTTAAGTGAAAGCTCCAATCTGGCAGAAAACAAGCTTACATCCTATGTCAGTCATACACCAAATAACAAGAAAAGCTGTTAATATAATTATCTTCTTATTGCTATTCTGGGAAGCACAGTAGGATACGATGAAGCTTGTAGTAATAGGATCCCTTATGCCACAATTTATGAGCATGTCTGTCTTGAACAATTTTCCACATGGGAAATTAATCACATTCTGACTAATGGGAGGAAAAATATCCCTTTGCAGTTTGAATTGGATTTGCCATGGTCAATTGGACCTGGAATTCTTCTTTATCCGTATTCATAATCTGAGGTGTAGTGTTGCCTTCTAAAATTCACTGTGTTAGACTCCACAGATAGAGATATGTCACTGACTGGTGATACTTTCATGTAGTGTCCACGGTAAAATAAGTCAAATACACTAGCATGGCACAGCCACAAAAGCAGATTGTGGCATGTCAGTTATTGTGAGGCTCTAGGCAGCCCGGTCTAGTTGAGGATGCCCCTGTGTAACGCAGAGGGGTTTGACTAGATGAGCTTTGGAGGTCTCTTCCAACCCAGACCATTTTATGATTCTATGATTGCAGATAATTATTGCAAAAAATATCTGTCAGTAAATTTTAACTCCCTAATGTTCTGTGATTCTGTAAATTAACACCTCAGCTGCCACCAGAGATAAAGAAGATGTTTCCAGATAATAGGAAAGGAAGTGAAAAAGATCCAGATCTCTGGGATCCTTTGACTTTGCTATTAAGAAGCAGAACACAATGTTACCCAGTGTTTCTTTAAGACTGAAAGACTAAAGGGAAACAGGATGGCTTAAAGTAAAAAGGAGTAATCGTATGACTGGAAACTATGAGTGCCCCTAGCCAAGCACCCAAAGGAACTGAGTAATGTTCATTAATCAGTGACTTTATTGGTACTTGGGACTTTCAACTGCTGAGCAAGATTTAGACCAAAAAGATATTTTGAGGCATGCCACTCTATTTATGTTTGGATGGAATTCAGCCTCACCTCGCATAATATTTTTCCATGCTGATTTGAGTAGAACAAGCCCTCACTTTTTCCCTGAGCAGGATAAGAGTGAGTCCCTTCTAGGGTCTAGCACAGTGAAAATATCACTTCCCAACCAGCACTATGAGAGCAGAAATCCACCCACCCCAGACGTTGTACAAACACAAGACAGCTCTGAGATTAATCAGTTCACAATCAAAACGCAGAGTTCCACTGTGGCTTCTGAACAAGTTAATTCAGAGCAGAAAGGTGCCAAACACCTGAATTAACACTGGGCACCTGTGCAAAACAAAATCCAAGTCATACCTCAAAATTATGCAACTGCAAGAAACATGCAGCATTAAAGGCCACCTGTTCAGCAGTTGGTGATGCTGCACTTGCTCAGCAATGCTGAGTAAGGTTCAACCACTGGTAAAGTCCTGCATACTGAGGGATGGGAAGGGAAGAGAAGAGAAGCAGGATCAATCAGTAGAACCCAGTAGAGAAATTCCTCAGGTGCCCAACTGCTCACACCATGCAGCAAATCCTCCCACTGTGCTCATCTGCAAGACGCCCAAGAGAGTATTAGCTGCTGTGTTACACAAAACTACATTGTTGCAATGGATTTGAAAGATGGGGCATTTTGCTTACAAGACAGTGAAGAAAGAGGTAATGTAAAGTATTTATTTCAAATGCTACAACGATTGCTTTGTGATACAAAACCTGCTGAATGCAATATTCATGTATGTACACTTCAAAGAGTGCATTTAAATGAGAGGCTGGTGTTGTGGTGACAAAAACTATACTGGTGCCACTTACAAATCAGAGAGGTGTTGTCCAGAAATCACAAGTCTTGGATTTTCTGCCCCTGTACTCAGTGCTGGTTAGGCCACACCTTGAGTACTGTGTCCAGTTCTGGGCACCTCAATTTAAGAAGGATGCTGAGGTGCTTGAACATACCCAGAGAAGTGCAGCAAGGCTGGTGAGGGGACTGGAGCACGGCCCTATGAGGAGAAGCTGAGGGAGCCAGGGTTGTTCAGCCTGGAGAAGAGGAGGTTCAGGGGAGAGCTCATTGCTCTCTACAACTACATGAAAGGTGGCTGTAGCCAGGTGGGGGTTTGTCTCTTCTCTCAGATGCTCACTGACAGAACAAGAGGACACAGTCTCAAGCTGTGCCAGGGCAGGTTTAGGCTGGAGGTCTGGAAGAACTTCCTCACCAGAGAGAGTGATTGGCATTGGAATGGGCTGCCCAGGGAGGTGGTGGAGTCACCATCCCTGGAAGTGTTTCAGAGGAGGCTGGATGAGGCACTTAGTGCCATGGTTTGGTTAATTGGAAAGGTTACATGATAGGTTGGACTCGATGATCCTAGAGGTCTTTTCCAACCTGGTTAATTCTGTGATTAAAAATCTGGAATAGTTTAGGAAAACATCAGCTCTTGAGAGGTTTCTGCTGCTGGGTAGACTAATTTTTTTTCTTTCTGAGTCTCAGAACTTACAACCATGAACTACTGACCCTTCATGTCCAGTTGCTACACACTCTGAATTAATCTTCATCGTGATCTTTTCACAGTATGGCTCAGAATAACCAAATCATAGAAATAAGCACTGGAAGGGAGCTCAGACCATCAAATTCCTTACCCTCATTCAGGGCACAACTCCAGCTATGGCACTGCTGAAGAAGTCTGTTTAACCTATACTTACAGACCTCCAAAGATGGAGACTCCTCAGCTCCTCGGAAAGTTCAAATCAAAAACCATCTCTCCAACACACTACAGTAAGTAAAGAGGATGCACATTCAGCATGTTTAGGATGTGAAGAAAAGTTTGGGTCTGAACACACCGCTGTGCTTTCCCCTTTCATCTGGTCTAAGGCCATAGTTTCAGTAAGTCTACCTTAGTAAATGCTCAAGTAATGGCAGTTCCAGTAAGTTTGTTCTCCAAGATGAAGTTGACACAATAAAGAAGGAGCACAACGAGAAGACCAGTCGTGGGCAGTGGACTGTGTAGTGAGCCTGATCACTCATTAAAGTCCTTATTCAGAGTGTAGGAGAATTAAAAGGGCTTTTTTCCCATTCATTCACTGATGCTGTGTTTAGCCGTAGCTTACACAGACATCTTGAGCATTCCAGATTTATGCACATTCTGGTCTTTTTATTTTCTTTCCCTAAAAGGAGCGCTGTCTGAATCCCAAAGCAGATCCTTAAATCATGAGTCAATATACTGAACTTGTTTCAAGCACTTTCTTTTTCAGGAAAAGTACCAGATGAGTCTTTTTCACAGGAATGCCTTTTGTAGTTCAGCAGGTGAGGCATTGTTAATTTTTTTGTTCCTTTGTATAACACTGTTTTCCACATTCTTTATTTTAATTCACATTTTATTACTGCTCATTTGTGTGCCAATAGGGTTAAACCAGGTACACTTCAGATACTGCATTGCAGTTTAACTAAATAACTATCAGTTAAAAAAAGAGAGCACTGAAATACCTTTTTGAAACAATCATAAAACAAAGAATCTAACTTCTTATTGATAGCTTTGAAGGCATACAGAACATGTTGGTTTTAACAATAAGCAGATCAGCCTTCTGCAGTCAACTCTTCAGATAGCTAGGCTGCCTGAGAATGCTTTGAGAGGGTCAGTTCTGAGTCAGCTCAATCAACTTAGGGTGAACTTTGTAGAGTGAGGTCAATGGTTGGGCTTGATGATACCAGGAGTCTTTTCCAACCTGTTCTATCCGTAAGATGATTTTACAACTCCCAGGAAACCTGCATTAGTAACAAATGACAGAAACAGCCCCAGAGGAGCCCCATGCATTGCAAATGGTGGAATGAAAAATTATTTCTTGGCCTTTTCTATGCACTGCAATAGGAAACTGCACATTTCTGAATTAAAAAGCCATGAATGAGAGCAGAGTCTGGTCCTGGGACTAGCATGGATCAGAACCAAACCAAGTGACATCAGAGCCGACATATCAACCCAGCCCAACTATGTCACAGGATTAGAAACATGCCACATCAGTCAGCCTCTAAGGGACAGTATACCATTTCAGGCTAGATGAGAGAAGAAAAGAGTAGGAGCACAGCAGAGGACAGTCCCTTCATCATGTGTTGACATTAAGATTGACTTAAAGGGCTTCAGAAAGAGACACAAACACCCATGCCAGCTACTCTGTAGCACCACAAAGACCTATGTGTGGATCATGGGGCTAAGGAAGCCAAAAGAAGTTGCATCTTTGTGCTGGAGAGAAGCGATGTGCATGAAGGACAGAAGCAGAAGACAGCAATTAATGAAACTGAGAAGGATTATCCCTCCCTCCCCAGGGACTCACAAGTAAATGCAGGTTTTTCTGCAAGCATACTGATGCTCTTGACGCTCAGGGTAATTAGCTTTCCTACCATTGTATTAAAGTAGCTAAGCAATTTGAAACAGAAGTCAAATTTCCAAACACACACAGACCAGGAACACAAGGACACTTTAGAAAACAGGAGCTGAGGTCAGATGACACTTAGGCTTTTCTGAAAATTTCCTGCCAGAGTCCTTCAGGCTGTAAAACTATCCTGAAATAATTCAAACACTCCAGGCAGAAAAGCCAGCTGCTTCCCTAAGTCAGCCTGACACTTTCGTTTCAGATCCTTTGCTTGCTCACCCCAAATCATCATATTCTTGGGAAAAAGGCTTTTGCTGCCTTCCCAGATTCAGCAAAAGCCCAGTTTATGATCCCCATATGCCAATGGGAGATTCTTACACCCTGTCTGCATCAGTCTCTGTTTTATGAGCCAAAGAACACTACTTGAAAGGGGACAAAATGGGAATGAAAGACTCTCCGTTGCCCAGGAAGAGCAGTACTCAACTCTCTGATGCTCTCACCCATGCTCTTTCAGTGTGGTACCAACATAAGAGAAACTGTGCCTTGGGCAGCCTAGTGTAAACATCCAAACTCTTGTGGGAGACAGTTGGGCAGTGCCAGGAACAGTGACCAGGCTCCCATCACCTCCTCTCCTTCATGCTACACTGCAAAAGCCACAGATCACTCTTTCTTTTGATGCCCAAATTCATACTCCCTCCTTGCACCTGCCACCTTCCTGTCGTCTGAGCATGCAGGGGTGAACCAAATTGTCCCTTCTTAGTGATACTATTGCACACAGCAGCAGCCAGGAAACAGTTTTTCCTTTGCAAAGAAACCACTTCACCATAATGTAGTAATTTTACTCCCTTATCATTAAAAGAAATTAAGCTCCATCTCACACTTTAAAGCATTTGCTCAGAATGGAGAGAAAATAACAAAACCATTCATAGCCATCACCAGAGCCACTCCTGTAACAAGATAATTCCCTATATTGTTTTAATTAGAAGTGAATGAATAGTGGTCTCCCACCCTGGACATCTTGAAGAGAAATAAAGTCTACCTACTGGCTTACAAAAGTAAAACAGGAGGACAAAAGCAAACACAAAAATCCTGCCAGTTTTAGGGTTCAAGGGAGGATCATAACATCTGGACTCTCTTTGCAAGGGGAGGTGAACCAGGGAATGGATGTCATGGGGAGGATACAAGCACGTCTTGAAGTGAGTATCGCACAGAGAGAACTGGCAACGAAAGAAGAGGAGCAGAAAGCTGCAGAGAGAGGCAATATCCGTGCCTGTGTGTTTTTGTCTTCACAGCTGCGTGGAGCAACACTCTTATGTGCTGACACTGTAGAAGGAAGGACCTGGTTTCACTAGAAAAAAAAAGGAAAGAAGGGGCCCAGGGCAGAAAATTCTAACACATGAGTATAGCTGACCTTCAGTGAAACAGAGAATGACTTTGTGAGGATAATCTAATCCATAAGAGCAAAGTATTTTTCATCACTGTTACAGCAAGAGACCACCCTGCTCCAGAGGACATCTGCAAACACATGCAAGCTTGGAGACTCTAAGCCCAGCAATAAAGGCTTCAGTTGGGCATAGGTAATTACAGAAGGACTTCAGTGCTGCAGTGTTTGAGTGCTACACAGTATGTTGTGGATTTATACTTTTAACACCATGAGGAGATATGGCAATTCTGTTTTTTCCCCAATATAAGAGGTGTAGAGTCTAGGAGTTGATTTGGATGCTCTGTGTCCTACCTGAGTCCCCAGTTCTTCTGTTTCTTATTTCTAAAGAACACCTGGAAAACCAGGGATGAGATTTGGGCAGAAATAATGACAAAGAATGGGCTTAATTGATAGAATCATAGAATCAACCAGGTTGGAGGAGACCTCTAAGATCATCCAGTCCAACCTGTCACCCAGCCCTATCCAGTCATCTAGACCATGGCACTAAATGCCTCATCCATTCTTTCCTTGCTGACTCCCAAGATCACAGTCTTTGGTTGGGGGACAGAGAGAAAGAGGCTGACAAGTGGACTCCAGCCCCCTCACCTGCCCATATGTGTCCAAGATAAGCCCATCTGTGGCAGTGAGTGCAGGATGTCACTTCCACATCTTCACAGGAACAGTATTGACATGTGTCCAGCATACATGCACAGAATGAACCGAACTTATTGGGTTTTTGACTTGGGCCAGAGAAAATGAAAGCCTCGTGAGAGTTGCTTTGTCTTAAAAAGAAAGCAAATCTACTTTGCTTAGCTTTATTATACCTTAGCCTTCTCATCAGTTTGCTTTAATTCTTGAGTAACTATAAGACCTAGCATTGTATAATCTGGCAGCTACAGTGATGGGCTTTACACACAGAAACACAGGAAAAGGCTTTTCAAAAGCACTGGGACTCACAGAAACTGCTCCTGCTGAAGCCGACATTAAATCCAATGACAGCACTGGGAGCAGGGGTCAAGGCTGAGTAGGCTTGACACTGCACAAACGTAGGGGTGGGATTTTCAGTCTTTGAAAAAATTATCATTCATAACAAAGTATATAAAAAATAAAGAGTTGTGTTGTGAGCCTGAAAATATTTACATATGTGCCTAGCTCACAGCGTGTAAGTAATTATGAGAGGCCTGATTTCTCTCACTCTCAGAATCACACAGAATCACAGAAGGTTAGAGGCTGGAACGGACCTCGAAAGATCATCCAGTCTAACCCTCCTGCCAGAGCAGGATAACCTATACCAAACCACACAGAAACACATCCAGGTGGGTCTTGAATATCTCCAGAGAGGGAGAATCCACAACCCCCCTGGGCAGCCTGTTCCAGTGTTCTGTCACCCTCATGGTGAAAAACACAACATTAAAGGCAGGAAATAAGGGTCCAGATACCTGTAGAAAACCTCAGCTGAGAGGGTCAGCTACAGTGACTTTGGTGGATCTACCCATACTCTGTAGAACTTTCAAGCACAGGCATGCACACAAGAAATAACCAGGATCTTCCTAAACCCACAGTCACACTCCTGTGTAAACACAGCTAACATGAGACAGGACTTATCTGGCTGTGATGGTGCTGGATATCTGTAGAAAGAACATTAAAATCCACTCACTTCTAATCAACCACAGTAAAACTTGGATCAGAAAATGCAGGCCAGTTTAAAAAAAAAAGTGTTTTATGATTTGCTTGGATCTGACACTGTGACATGAATTAACCTAACTTCAAAGGATGAAACATCATCGTTACAAAGCATTGCACTGACTATAACCATTACCAGGCTATTATGCAAACCCAACTGAAATAATATTATGGGTGCAGGATTATTTTAGCTTCCCATTAATCTCAAGAGGAAGAGAGGTGTGACTTATTTTCTCAGCCCCTGTAATCATCCCAAGATGCTGCTGAATCATAGAATCAGACATGCTTGCAGCTTAAAAGGAAATAAGTAAAACTGCTCAGCTTTTAATACTGAGTTTGAGGATTCATTTACAAGAATGTAAAGCTAAACCTCATTAAATTCCCTTATTGTTCATGATATAAATCCTTAGATTGTGCAGCTACTCTGGAACGGAGGAAGAAAAGAGCTAGAGAAGGTCACCTCCCTGGCTATTCATTTCCATGCAGTTTCACTCCTAGGATCCTGCACAATACAGCAGTCTTCACTGCAAATGTTTCAGGGGAAATGCTTTACTTGCATAAAGGCTACAACTGTTCCCAGTGCACCAAAGCCATAAAACTATCGCAACTGAACCAAAACTTGATAACAGCTTAATGGCATAAAGCAATATTTGGACTAAGTTGAACCTGATCATATCACTCTAAACTTCTCTTCCAAGTTAAAAGTTTTTTATTTATAGTCTCTACTTAAGCCCAAGAGACTTTGACATATTTTTACTAACCTGCCTTCCTTGTCTTCTTAACCTTGGTTCCTTTCCAAGAAAAGAGATGTCATCTGACCACATATGGGATTTGATTTCCAGCAGCAGAATTAACCCACAACACAAATACCTTGTGTTTATTCACTGAGTGATAGTGCATGTCCCAGAGAGGGAGCTTAGCCAATATTTCCTTGATGAAAGGGGTGGAGGTGAACAGGTTGGAGATACCTCTGTTATCACCTCAACCACTCGCATGAATTGTATTTCTGAATCCCACCTATTCCAACTCTTCTGGTTTCACAGACACCATCAGGAGAGCAGAACATGGCAAGACCCATCAGTGGATCAATGTCACTGTTACTGGGACTCACTGAATTTCCTCACAGGCAGGTTACTGCCTTGTGCTGACCCATCACAGACTGCCATACTACAGCAACATGACACAGATGGTCTATTCTTGGCTACAAACGCAGACTAATTGGACTCAGGCAAAGCACACTGCAGCCTTCTCTCCACTCACTGAGTACACACAGAAGGGACATTGCAGCTGCTCCAGCGCTCAGATACTGTGTCAAATGTACACAGCATCTGCACAGCACTGCACCAGCCACCTTGGTCAGGAAGGGCTAATGAAAGGACAACTATGAGCAGCATTTAGAGACCTGAGAGCACCAATCACTTTCCCTTTGACAGGGATGGTAAAATATCGGTTTTATCTAGGGTCAAGAAAAGAAACTGAAAGTCAGGATTATATCATATTGAACAATTCCATCACCTAAAGTAAATATTTTCCCCATCTCTTGAGGGTCTTTTTCAGTCAGGTCTAGCAAGTGCTTCCTCTGCACACAACATGGCTCATGTCTGCTCCAAGCCTAACCAATGGCAGGCATGTGACATGGTGGTGGTGGCATCATACAAGATGCTGCAGTCCTCAGATCCTGGACGCCTCATCTGCTTGCTTTGTACCTTCATTTCTCCAACTTCTTCTCAAGGATGCTCTTTGGGAAGGAGCCAGCAAATGCCTCACTATAAGGGGTATCTCAGTGGCTTGGCTCTGTTAGAGTAAAACAAAGAACTGGGAAGAGTGGTCTAGGAAGGTGAGTCAAGCAAGCTTTTGGTGGTCCAGCAGCACATCCCTGGATGTGGGATGTAGCAGAGAATGGAGTGAGGGTCAAGTAGGGCAGCATCACACTCCAGCAGACAGCTTCTGCTTGGTGGACAGTGTGCTTCTTCCAGCTGTGGGCAGTCCACTGGTAGCTCTCCCATCTCGTGTCACCACGTACCAGCATGTAGCCAGCAGTAAGCAACCTCTTCTTCTCTCAGCCCTTGGGATAAGGGAGTGGATGAGACATTGTGCAAAAGTAAATATTTACATAGCCAGGGCCTTCCTTCCCCTACTCTGCATTTTCTCCCCCCTCTTAAAATGTCACATATCAGCTGTTTTCATAATTGTGCAGGAAATGACTTCCCTGCTGGCTGGCAGCTTAACACCCACATGTGCTGAGTCTACTGTGGCTGCACCGCTCGTCTCTGCTGCCGGCGTCTGTGTCCATCCAGGATTTTCAGATGGTGGATTTGGCTGGAGGGGAGACGGGACACTAAGGAACACAGGCACATTGCTGCATGACTATGGCACTCCTTCCTGTAGCTACAGCTTAGAGGAACCGCAGTCCCCTGGTTCACAGGTCAGCCCAGGATCCCAGGAGATCCGACACTCTGTTTATGCCGCTTCAGAGCAAACATCCAAAGCAGACTAACACAGCTTCCTGCCTGCACACAGCAGCGAGCACACTCAGGAAATTCAGGCATATTTCAAGCTGGCAACTTTTGCTTTGTTCCTTGGACAAAGCCTTGTTCACTGGAGATGTTGCTAAAAGGATTATTATCTATAGGAGATTTCTTTTCCCAAGAGGAAATTTGGTAAATGCATGATTCTGCATTTGCTTTGTTTTGCAGGATCCAGCATTAAGAGGGGAATATTTTCCTTTCTGCTCTAAGCATCCAATGATTTAAATAGACCAGCAGTGACAACACCGCCTGGTGGGAATAGGCACAAATGCCTTTACCCTGTCCTCTGGTCTGATGATGTTATGGCTGACTGAGAGTGTACCAAGCTACCTTATGTTTGGTAGGAAGAGTTGGAAAAAAACAATTGGAGGAATTTGTTAAGAATTGCATCTAGCAGTGTACTCAGTGAAAAAGTGAAGTCTGCCCATCAGCCTGAACACCTCCAGTAAAATCCCATCAAGGGCTGAACCAGACTGCAAATATTTTGCCTACTCCAGGGCAGCCTTGTGCTGTTCAGAGTCCTGAATGTGAGAAGGAACCTGCAGGTCTGAACTTGCCAATATTTAGGACGTAAGAGAGGGAATGTAATTTTCTCCTCTTTATTCAGAGGTGGCAAAACCCTGATAGAAAATGACATGGTGAAAGTGCTTAACTTCAGACCTAAGGAAACTTGAGAGCAAACATTAATTACCTCCATCCTGAGTACAAGCCTGGGGCCTGTATTAGCACCTCCCTGAATGGGAGAAGCTCAAGAGGATTGAATTTCTCACTTCTAGGATTTACTTACTCTTCCTCATCTACCTACCCTTGGTTTCCTCTTTCCAATTACCACATTATTTCCCTCTCTCCACCTCAGCTTTCCCATTAAACAGGACTACAGCTCTAAAAAAAAAAAATCACAAGGAGTTGGATACTGCCATGGGTTATTTCATTATAGTGAAAATAGATTCACTTTGACAAATCCTGCCCACAGTAACCCCTCACTCTGCTCCTAAGTATAAAGATCCCCTTATGTGCAAGGACAAACATGTTCACAAGAGCCTGAAAATAGCTGCATTGTGAAGCAGGGAGGTCTGCAAATATACCACACTTAAGAACATCAGCACCCAAAAAGCTTAATAGAGAAAATAACATAGGAGAAATCACTGGTGATCAAGCAGCGAATTCCCAGGTTCATTGTTTCCAATCCACAGGAAAAAATAATCACAACCTATTTTAAGCATGTGAATATACCAATAAATCATTTGGCTCAGCCAAAAGGCAAACTGAGCTGAAAACGGATTCAAACAGAGGTCTAGACTATTATTAGTTGTGACTATCAGCTAGGCTCTGCTCTCCTTTGTTGCCCAGGCACCTTAAAGCTGAATAAAACGGAGACAAGATTGGGCAGAGAAGTAACATCCAGAGGGAATACCTAGAGCCTGTGGTGCTGCAAAGTCATCTGAGTCCCTGGCAAGCTTGATTTCTGTGCTAAAAAGCACTTTCATTATACGGGCCATCTGTTGATGGATTGTGGGAAAAAGTCAGATTTCAACTCAGAGATGAAGACAAGCAAACCCTTATATAAAGTCACCCTCTCCCCAGCCCGTGGGTTGAATGCAGAATGCTCTCAGACTTGCTACATACCACCCACTTTAGATTACAGACTTGCAGAGTTATTTTTAAAAAGTAATTATAGTAGTAGAGGGCACACTCATCTGGAATGGCTGCCTGAGGAAACGACAAGCCCTGTGCAGCTCAAACTGCTTTTCAAGTCTATAAATGTGTTTGTTTATTGCTTTTAAAAACAAGAATCAAAATCGAACTCATTTCTGAGTAAAAATGTTTGTGCATTTCCCCAGGGAATCCAAGCTGCTATGTTACACTGAAAACCTTTCCTGGCCTTTTTAGTCTACCAGCCAGTGTTGAAAAAACCCAGCAGAATAATTCTCATTAGCTCTGGCTTCAAGCAAACTCAAACCAAAACTGCCCTTCCATTCTTTGTTTTCCCTTGATACTGTGGTTTGATCACTACAAAACTCTCATCAGGAGACTCAAATAATCTAATGAAAGGCACATCACGCTCTGCATATGCTGATTTCTGCCCATAAGTGGTTTCTGGTTGAGCAAAATACCAGCTCTATATCTGTCTGACAGGAGCAAGTACAAGCCCTAGAAAATTATTCTGTAGGTTTTTTCCTACTCCAGCACTTTGTCCCAGCTTCCAGCCATGGGATTTGGGATCTGTACACTGAGAAAGGACTCAAAAGAGACTGAGTGCAAGGGAAGAGAATCAGGTACTTGGGCAGATGCCATCATCAGTGGGTTTTTTCCTTTTTTTGCCCTTTCATAATGAAATCAGGCTTTTGGCTCATGCTCTCCTAAGGCCCAAAGACCTCTAGAAGGCCTGACAAGACCCGTGAAACAGGCTCAGCGTGCAAAGCCAAAAGCCCCTCTGCACTCCATTATGGGGGGCTCATTACAGCCCCTTCCTCAGCAAGCAGCTCTGAAAGCTGGCACTCACTGGTGGCTGCCTTTTCCATAACTTCTTCAATAGGAAGTAGCCTCAGGGTATCCTATGATCTCACACTTGACTACTTTGTCTTTCAAACAGAAAAGACTTGAACGCTAAAAATACCTCCATAAAGCCCAAAGTAAATAATAAGCCTTTCTAGTCCCCTTGAAATCATCAATCCTCCCGCCGCCCGGCCGACCCAACAGCCACTTCCTCCCGACAGCCCCTGCTTTCCCTTCAAGCTTGGAGTTGACAGGAAATCCATTCTCCTCTTGTGAGAGACAGGAGATGAATTTTCCGCAATAGCTCTCCTAGCAAGGCAGAAAATAGAAAGAAACAATAGAAACCACTTTCTCAAACAATAGGAGCTGCTGAAGAGCAGCTCGCCAGAAGCTCAGCATCACCCAAGTCCTAAACAAGCTGAAGTGGAAAGAAGCCAAGGAACTGTTAGCCATCTTGCCAATGCACTGCCCTCTCCCCTTTCAAAGAACAGGCAAGAAAACTGGAAAGATGTATTTTAAAAGGACATTATTTTGTGTTATGGAACGGGCCACCAAAAGCTCTCTATAGCTGTTCAAGCCCCCAGCATCCCATGCCACAGTGCCATGGGTCACCTCTCCACTCCCTGGGAGTTCCTCTGAGGTGGAGACAGGAGATTGCAATGCTGATGTACTGCAGGTGGGTAAAAGGGAAGTGCAGAGCAGAGCCCCTCTTTCTCAGTCTGAGAAAGTCTGCTGCCTCATACTGTGTGTGTGTCTTACAGGAATGCCATTTAGGGTAATTTAATTCATATTTAACCTACGAAGTAAGACATGACTGGATCTAAGATTAAAAGAATTTTTACCTTACTACTTTTTTTTTTTTTTTAAATCTTCAAACTACTTTCTAACTACTTTTTGTCTGGCCCTGAGCTGCTGCAACACTGTTCATTTCCATTTAGGCCAGGAATACAAAATGACTCCAAAGAAAAGTTAAAATCACTTAATAGCACTTTGTTACCCAGGCTCAGAACACTACAGGAGAGAATAATAAAAACTGGAAATTAAAAATCTTTTGGCACATCAAATCCACCTAAGGATTAGGACAGGAAATGCATTTCCTTTCAAGTGCCCACCTAGCAACCACCTCTCCAAAAGGAGAAAATAGCCTACAGTAAGAGTATCCCTGAGATTTCTATGGGTCCCCCTTGGCCAGCATGTGCCTTGCAGTCACTGTGCCACTGTCTCTTAAGGTGGGCAGAACAAATGCTGAAAACACCTCGCATGCATGGACCATTGCTGAAATCATAGAATCATAGAATCAACCAGGTTGGAAGAGACCTCCAAGATCATCCAGTCCAACCTAGCACCCAGCCCTAGCCAGTTATCTAGACCGTGGCACTAAATGCCTCATCCAGTCCTTTCTTGAACACCTCCAGGGACAGTGACTCTACCACCTCCCTGGGCAGCCCATTCCAATGCAAATCACTCTCTCTGGGAAGAACTTCCTCCTAACATCCAGCCTAGACCTCCCCCAGCACAACTTGAGACTGTGTCCCCTTGTTCAATTGCTGGTTGCCTGGGAGAAGAGACCAACCCCCACCTGGCTACAGCCTCCCTTCAGATAGTTGTAGACAGCAATGAGGTCTGCCCTGAGCCTCCTCTTCTCCAGGCTAAACAACCCCAGCTCCCTCAGCCTCTCCTCATAGGGTTTGTGTTCCAGGCCTTTCACCAGCTTCATCACCCTTCTCTGGACATGTTCCAGCACCTCAACATCTCTCTTGAAATGAGGGGCCCAGACACACACAGCCACATCCTCCTTTTGCTGATCTTAGTCTCAGTTTACACGAACATGAAATGCTGGATCTGAAGGCCACTGCAATGCTGATAGTTAGGAGGAGGCCAACATCTCTACTTCAGTGTAAGAACAACCACTCTGAACAAAATGCTGTTTCTCTTCCAGGCCAGAGAAAAACAAAAAGAGCAAAGCTGGAGCATAAACAAGAAGGGTAAAAAAAGCTGCTCTGATCACCATGAACAAAATCCTGCTGTTGCAAACCTGCTCTAGCCTTTCTCCTCAGCTTCCTTTTCCCCTAAGACAACATTGGAAAGGGGAGAGGGGTGGGAGGAAAACCCAACACACCAAACCAAACCCAAAAAGCAGACATATCCACCTGGGATGCAGTTCATTAGCAGATCTCCTTGTCCGCTGCAGCCTGCGAGCAGCAGAAACCAAGTCGAGGAAGGTCCCAGCTGGCTTTGGTGAGAGGTTATTCCCCATCCTCCTGCATTGTGCAAAATGGGGAGGCTCCCAGCTGCTGCCAGCGCTCCCTGCCTGCCGGCACCCTGCACCAGCCCCAGGTATCTGGGCGGTGCTGGGATGGCCTCCTGCGCCCTCTGCAACCACACCTCTCCCTTCCCTCCTGACTCACACATGGAACTAGGCTTGGCTGGAGCTTGCGTCCTAGCTCCACTTCGCTGGGGAGCAGCCCCTAGCAAACCTCAGGCTGGGGGGATAAGGAGAGGCTGGAACTTGCCTGAGAAACCAGGAGCCTTGCCAAGAGATTATCAGGACAGGTGGAGCCCCCTTAGCTCACCCTGCTCCCCACACACCGACACTGGCATGGGTATGCACTGCAGCTCAGAAGCAAGCAACACCGTCAAACCTGTGCTACCTGTGGGGGGATCCCACCACCCTCTATTTCTTGTCCCTGAAACGTCTCAGCTGGCACACCACCTGCTGCCTTGGGCCCAAGGATGGAGAAAGCCCAAGAGATCTCTCTGAGATGGCATAGGGGTATTTCTTTTCTTGGTGCAAGGAGTAAAGCAGGTCACTGGGGCACACTGTGGCCAGACAACATCTGGTGACATCTCATCTACCATGCTGGCATGCCTTCCAGTGCCCTGGAACGCTGTTATGTGCTTCAGAAAGGATGATTTCCTTGTTCCTCTCCCTAAACAAGGGATGAGGTAAATCCAAGGGCAAAAGAAAGGAAGATAGAAGGTGCCTCTCTGGCAGAGTATCCCAAATGCTGGAGGCAGGGACTGGAGTCAGGCCTGCTTCTGCAGCTGCCTGAGCGAGATGGTAGGGCAGCCTGCACCAAACCCTACTGGTCCCCTGGGATATGACTCAGCTTCCCAAGGGTAAGGAAATGAGACACATAGAACAGTCTCCTGGAGCGAGATGTCTCCCTCTCCAGGCAGCATGAAAGCTGCAGAGCAGGCACCCTGAGAGAATTTTCCCTTCCAGCACAGCCAAAATCCTCCTGGTTTTTTGTTTTTTTTTGTTTGCTTGTTTGTTTGTTTTCAGCAGGGCTAAAAACTGGTTTTAAGTCCAGGCAGGGACCAAGCAGGAATTTGGGTAGATGGAGCTATCATCATCCAGACCAGACCTCTGTGTCATGGAAAGCCCAAGCCTCCCTCCACAGCAGGGATCTGCAGCCCAGCAGCCAGCACGACAGGATGATTTCATGTTCTGCAGTGTTTTCCTCAAAGCTGCACTTTGGAAGACACAGTGGAGCAAGAAGAGTTTGCATCCCTTCAGCTTTGTCTCCAGCTGGATCTTCCATTTAGTACCAAGACAAACAAAAAACAATGCAAGCCTTGGAGTCTTGGGTCAACCCCTGTAGAAAATGTCAACCCTAGTGACAGGTGTCAGTTCCAATAGCCCTATCTGCCACCCAAACGATCACAAATAGACCAAGAGACTGTCCCAGAGACCATTCACCTTTTTGTTTAGAGAGCTCTCCTCCAACGTCCTGGATCCACCAACCCCTGCTGCAACAGCTAAACAGTCAGGGTGTAGAAAGGGAGAGATTGTACTCCTCTGCTGGGACTCACAACAGGTCACCACCAGAGCTGGGAGACCATTTAGCCCAGACTGTCATGGCCATCCCTCATTTCTTCCTTTCCAGCCTTTCTCTGCAGCAGGAGATTCAGGAACTACCATCTCAGGAACCACCACAGACTCCTTGCCCATGGAGCAGTGGCTGCACAGGCTGTTGCTGCAGCTTTACCACATTACAGGTGACCTGCCAGCCAGTCCTGTACGCATCCTCTGCCATGGCAAAACTGACCTACAAAGCTGTCTCCTCAATTCTCAGGTTCAGATCACACTTTTATCCCAGGACAGCACCATAGCTTTGGTGAGTTGTGAGTTGGCTTATGTCAGCTTCCTAAGCCAGACCCAATGCTGGGAAGTCACCCAAACCTGCAAGTGGCACAGGCAAACCCTGGGCACTCAGAATCCAGCACACAAGTGTCACTCCCTCATGGCTGAATCAGGCCCATAATAAGCAAGCAAGATCATAACATCTTCATTGAAGTAGGATTTAAACACAAACATCTGCCCTGCTGTTTTTTAATTAAGAGAGTTTATAGGTAGGTATTCGTTTCAGTAAGGCAGGTCTCCAGCTGCAGAAATGCCATGTGTATTCTAATTACAGCAGCTAGTTTATTTAACAGAGTTTGACATTGTTTGACATTTAGCTGAGTCACCTTGTTCTTGGGTAAAGCAATGAGGGCTTTTCAGCAGTCTGACCAGAAAGACGCAGCGATTCGATATCAAAAGCAGAATGTGCATCACAGAGTTTTTAAATTAAAGGCAGCTGAGACTGATTCTGTTCTGGCAGCTTCTCTCTTTGGGACACTAAGTCAACTCAAATGTTTTTCAGATATCAGTCTTCTCCTCAAGGACATGTGGCAGTATCATCTCCCTCATGTTCTTAGAGGGTAGGAAGTGTTGTAATTGGCATATGGGATGTATCTCATCCTTTGCATCTATCACCCACCCATGTATCAGGACATCTGTCACTAAGTACTGTACACAGGCTGAGCATCAGTCACCTGCACTCTGCCAGCATTTTTCTAGGACAAAGAAGTGGGCCATTGACAGTAAAGACAGAAGGAGCAGCTGCTCCTGTAGATAGAGATTTTCCTACAGCACCTCACTTAAAGCCACGTGCACTCCTCTGAAGTGCTTTCCAAGGATCATAAAGTGCTTTCCAGCAAGAAAGGCAGGGCAGTAGTATCCATCTCTCATTGTACAAAGATTTCACAAATGACTTGTCTGTGAGTTTGTTGGTGCCTAGTTGGAAAGAGAGCTCATGCTTGGACTCCTTTCCTCATATCAGGTTAGAAACAGAGGGCAACGTCATCTCCTTCTGGCTACTGAAAGTGTAGATGTAGCACACAGCACTACAGAGAGCAAACCCCAATCCTGGAGGTGCCTTCCAGAAGTTCTGCAGAGGCTGTCAGGCTGTTGTGCTGCTCTACTGCAACTCCAATGCTTGTGTCACGTATTTGTGCTGCTGGCTTCCAAGACCTTGATTCCCCACTAGCCCTGAAGCTGTGCTCTGCCTGCAGTGTCAGAGACTGCATCACACTCCTGGAGAGCACTAAGTTCTACCATCCCCATCTCTCTTTACAGACCTTTGGGAAAGAGCTGGGATCTCCTTTTTATAGTCGAAGACAGAAAGGGACCTTTTAACAAGCTGAAAATACTCTGCTTATTCTGGCAGGCCGTGCAGCAAGCCAAACCTTAAACCAACAGCCAGAACTGAGCAGACAATGGAAAGCTGTCCCAAGCGTGCATTTCCAAAAGCATACTGCAGTGTGGCTCATCTCCCCCATGCTGTCCCTGCAGCTGCTCCTGGAAGAAGCTGTGTGAAAATGTGTGCCATTATCCTCAGGAAAAGATATCCATTGTCTCCTGGCCCTCACTGAAGGCTGTCAGAGAGACAGTGGCTCTGGCCAAAGACACATTTGCTTATCTTTTTGACCGGCATTGCCAAAATTCCTGTTTGCATTCAACCTTCTTTCAGTTGCTTTTATATCCCAGTGGCAAATCTAATTATTCATTTCTTACTGTACAGTAACAGTACCTGCAGAGCCACAATATCCAGAAACAACTATGATTGTATCACTGGTTTCCAACTGGTGGCCAAAGTTCAGACTGGCTGGTTGCACCTCACAGGCACAGCTCCTCAGAAATCATTGAACCCCTTTGTGTGGCAGGGCACAAGACAACCTGAACTGGTGCCAGTTCCCCCAGGAGCCCTAAGAGCCTTGCCAGTTATTTTAGCAGGAACTACAGGTCTGGTATCACAAGGCTGCACATACAAGCTTCCAGGGAAAAGGCGTTTGGAAGAATGGTCACAAAAGGTACTAGAGACAGTCGCTGAGAAATTGCAGTCCCCAATTGTTCTCACTCATCTTATTTAGGGCTTTCCCCACAGCATTACCTGGTAGAAAAGGGATGATTCTTTGCTTGGGGTCTTTCTGACCTCCTTCAATAGGGAACTTGTCCAGAAGCTGCATCTGCAAAGGAAACAGAACAAATGTTTTAGAGGGAAAACATGGACTGGCCGCCTAGGGACCAGGCAATTTCTTGGTCTGTGTGTGGTTTAGAAGAGGATTAGCAAAGCAAAGCAACTGCTGGAACTCCTCTGCCTCCTTGCAGGGGAGTCTGTATATAAAAAGGTACGATGTAGTTCACTCCAAGAAAGGCAGGGCAAGTTTCTGGCAGCACACAGGAGCTGGGACAGGGCCCAGGCAGATGTCTGAGCCTGGCCTTGCTGCTGTTCTAAAATTAGGCTCTCAGCCTTTGTTAGAAAACACACCTCTTGTTTCTAATCCACAGCCTGCCCACGTTGGTGGTGACAGTTTTTACCTGCCTGACAGACCACCCCCCTGGCTAAAAATGCTGTTCAAGCAGCCAGATGAAAACCTCTTTGACAAAACACCCACTCTGCCTTCTTGCACGCAAGGCACTGCCCACTGCTTTACCAAGGAGATGGGGGGTTGGGGGAAATATCCTATACTGGAGTCCCTACATGGAGGATAGTACCAGGGAAAGGGCAGCAGGGAGGGAGGCCTCAGAGAGCAGAGCATCCCATTGAACACCACCATGACAAATGGCCAGAAGGCACAACTTAAGGTGAGTGTACTCTCAACTCACAACAAGCATTCTTTAGCATATGGTTATGGACCATCTGAGCCAGAGTTTCCGCCATATCAATTAAGGTCTTGCCCCACCAGCTCCTACATCATGCCCATCACAACTACCTGTTTCTAGTACACCCCAAAAGGCCAATCAGGCTCAGAATCCTGCTGCACTGCAGAGCTGCAACCTGAAGAGCTCAAATGGATATTGATAGCTATGGCCAGTTTGCACAGTGGAGCAGATTGCTGACCACCAATGACTTTCTATGGAAGTAAGCCTAGGAAAACAGTATAATGCCCTTCAGTTCCTAGATGAGCCCTACAGCTTCTCTTTGGTTGATAAGCCTGGATGCATTAGTGGCACTGACGATGAAGAGCAGCCAGAAGGCCATGTACAATGTCCGTTAGGAAAGGAAAGGAGCACTTGCTTCAGTGGCACCTTCATGGACCTGCCCCAGACCATTCCCAGCTGCCGGAGCCTATTACCCTTCCTGTTTACTTCCTGCACTCTTTCACTGTCATCCTGTGGTGCTACCAGGATAAATACTCAAATCTTCCTATTCTGTTTCATTTTCTACCCCATTTCAGATGTACAAGGCAATGCTCTGTGTCTGTTGAACCTACGCAGAAACCCCGGCTCCTTTGCACTGGAAGAACACCAAAGCTCCTGCCAGCCCAATGACTTATTTCTAAGAGACCAGGAGAGATGTCTTTCAAACCAGTCCACAGTTCCTGCAGTCTCTGAGCAAGGTAAGGAAGGAAAGCAAGCAATCCTTTTAGTTGACCTTGCAAGACCCCTATCTCCACACGTGAACTGGATCTACAGTTCAGTACAAATACATGAGGGAGCAGCAAAAGCTGCATGTGAGGGACTTGTCAGTCAACACTTAAGCTCATCAATGCTACGTGTCCAACAGTGAGGGTGTGTAAGTTAACAGCAGTGTTGCTAGTTCAAGAGATTTCCTTTTAAAAATATTTTCTTGCTAACATGGGGAAAAAACAGATTTTTTTTTTTGAACTTTTTTTTTGTTTTAGGCACACAAAAACCTTCTCCTCTTCCACTGCACGCATCTCCAGCATTTTCACCAGATGGTACAGCAAACTGACGATCAAGAGGAAACTTGGGAGTGGAAGAAACATCTGTGCAGGAGAAAAAGTTAAAAGATCCCACATGTTTCCCCATCAGGGAGTCAGCCTGGTAAATAAATAAACCATAGTTTTGCAGATTGTTAGCTAACTCACTTTTCTTCTTACAGAAACACATCTCTAATGAAAAATGGGAAATGTTGTTTTCTTGTAAGTAGAGCTCCAGGTATCTGAAGTCAAGCATGTGCAGGAGTTTTGTTCAAAGTTTTGGTTTTTTTTTTTTGGTTTTTTTTTTTGTTTTGTTTTGTTTTTTTGTTTTTTTGTTTTTTTTTAAAAGGAAGGAAAATTAAAAAAAAGGAGGAGGGAATCCTCACCGATTCGCTTGAAGTCTCACTGTTGCTACATTTTAAGCCAGGAAGGCAATTCTCACTTTACTACATGGTGACTGATTCAAGTTGGAACCGATACAATCAAATTCCCATGGTTATTCTTGGACTTAGCTTAGCTTGGCTAATAAGAGCCTTTTTAACCACATCAAGAGAGTCCCAACGTGTCTAACTTAGCACTATTTATCTAAAGGGTGGATATCAGTGAAAGAGATACAATAAACTGCAGCTGAAAGAGTTTGGCTAAACTTTCCTCGACAACAGTTTCCGCCTTGGCTTTTGCCTCTTCTGGGAGGGTCCGGATGGCAAAGAGCTGAGGAGAAGGTCATTGATGCAATTCATGGGGATGCAGCCTGTCCCAATGCAAAGTCTCCAAGAAGCATGGAAGATTTCTCATCTTCTTTGATGCATGAGACAATATCCCAATGGGAAACATGCACACATTTGGGCAAAACTGAAGACAAGGCGTGAAGTTACTGCTCCTCTAGAAGGCGACACAATATTGAGCACCCATAGAGGAGCATGACAGTCCCTCTCCAAGCCTTTGATCCCAGAAGACACTTGTGACTGGCTTGTGCATATTCCCTACACCACATAGTTTTGTCTGGCATTTGTGCTGCCCCAGCAGTAGAGACAGGCTGGTATTGGGAAGCTGGGTAGGAGGTTCAGGAGGAAACTACTGGCTGAATCTCAGGCAGGACACAGGATCTGAGCAGAGACATAACTGTAGCCTAGCAATTATGTTCCTGCCTTTATGCCCTGCGGTTCTGATTAACACCTAAAAAAGCACTCTCAGCATGACAATGTCTGTATGGATAAGTACTAAGGACACAGAGAATCTGCAACAGTGACTGGCAAGTAATGACTGCCCTTCAGTTCTGCAGTGCAGAAAACCATTCAGGATGTTAAAGCCAAACAAAGAGTAGCAGAAGCATGGAGCCTTCCTCAGCACCCCCTTTCATCCAGTTCTGCCATTTGAAACTAGTATATGTTAATCTAAAATCCTAGAAAATCAGGATTGTGCATCCTCCCCCTCATGGAGAAGGATGCAAGCAAAAGACAAAGAAGAGATGGATGCAGGGGGGAAACCACAAGCAACGGACCTGAATGAAATATACCAAATCTCCCAGAGATTATGTGATATCTTGAACCAAAGCGTAACATCCTGTCGTGGAGGGCCCATAGGCCCAAAATAGGCTTATACATGTTCTGACTTGCCTGGACATGTTTACCTATCAAATGGACACAAAAGGGACACAATAGACCTGGTGCCATAAAGTCTGGCCTGCCCAGGGCCCAGGTTGTGTAACACGGTTGTGTAAGCCCACGTGCCTAACTTATGGCCTACCAGGTGCAAGGCCTGTGCTCTTCCCATATCTGGGGGGAGCCAGGCCTGTGGACTCTGCCTAATATGGTATGGTTTGGCTAACTGCCACCCTGATTGGCTATTCTTGCGTCCAAAGGGTAATTAATCTCAGCCCACATTGATAAAAGTAGGTATGCAGGTGAACAATATGCTTTTGCTTCACTGCTTTTGCTTCCCTGTTTTGCTTCTCTGCTCTTTGCCATGCTCTCTCTGCTGTGCCCAGCCATGCTGCTCTTGCACACTGCCTTATTGCTTGCCTGGTAAACTCCACTGCCACGAGTTACCAGCAGCAGACCATGGATGTCTGCACGTGATCTGCCTGTGTGGTCAGCGTGACACCACGCTGAGACTGCACAACATCCTGCCTTCTGCACCTGAAGGTCCTGCTTAGAATTCCTGGACATATACACAGATCGTCCAGAAGACACCAGGAGAACAAGGTCAGAGATTGTCTGCGTCCTTTCCCCAGAATCCAGGAATATTCAAGCCTCAACGTCCAACAAGACAGAATCCCCTGAAAGCGTTTGGGCACTGTTTGGACTGTGGCTAGCTCCCCGCAAGGGTAATAATAATAATGATCTGTGAGTAAATGCTTTAAAGCCTCTTTGTGATTCTCTACTGCCTTCTGCCATAGAGCAGAAAGAGCTTTAGCCCATTTAGTGGGCAACCAGCATATTGACCCCAGGCGGTATATTGTCCATGGAGATTCTCTCTCTCTGTTTATTGTTTGAATGTTTGCTAGATAATAATAGTTCTGCTTGGTGTTATTCCTAGAATGTCTTCCATAACCGTGTTAATGAACAAATACTAATATTAAAATTCAGTGGTTGGGGCTGGCGAGAGTTCAGAATATTAAAATTAATGAATTATATATTTTTATAAAATATCATCTCGCATCAATTAATTTCCCCTCCGCAACACAGCCCCACTCAGCCCAGCTCTGATAAAAGGAGACACTAATCAGGAAGACAAATAGAGCAGCCAGGAGTGGAGGGAGAAAAGGGCTGAACCACAAAACTCCTCCTGGTAGTCATAGCATTTTCCCCATATGGCTGATCAACAGCCAAAGATCACTAAGCAGATGTTCAGGTCACTTAATTAGATGTCTGTAGAGCACCTGAAAGTTTAAAACTCTTTAGTCTGTGACAATTTTTTTCTCCCAGTATTATTATTGCAAATATACATACAACTGAAGAAAAAAATACTTCACTTAATGCCCCACATTATTCCGCTCAGATGTGGGCAGTCTCCACAAGTTATTGCTCATAGCTTCATTTTATGACATTTAACTTAGAAGCAAGATTTTCTGAAGAAGAAAGTCACCCCATCATCTAGAGTACAACTATCCCACTATGAAGGGAAAGAAGGGAAGCCCAGGTGTGGAGTCTCGAAGGATGGAGTTAGAGTTGTAGCTGGTTTTGGCTAAGCAAGAAAACAAACATGTAATTCATTTTGGCAAACCTGGGGGAGCTCATACCCAGTTCACCTGCTTGCAAGCTTTTGTATGTGAATCCCACCATGGGGGAGCCTTCAATTACACAGCTGGTGTGATGACCAGAAAGCAGTCTGTTGCCACCTCACTGTCCCACAGGGTGTGGTATCTGGAAATAGGGAGGGTATATGGAAACTAGGAAGTGAGTTTCCCTCCCACCCACCCATTCAGGCAGCATGCTGGAGTCAGGCTGAACAAACACATCCCACTCCTGCTTCTGGCACAACAGATGCACATCCACAAATAACTCACCACCAAAATCACCTTCCCAAGCCTTGTCTCTCCAAATCACTCTGAGTTTGCCAATAGCTTTCCTACATAAGTCCTGCACAGAGTCCTGCCTTAGGTCACCTTTACCTAAGCATACAAATATGCCACTAAGAAAGAGATGCTTCTGCACAACAGACTGGGGTCAACAACCAAAATGATGTATCTGCAGTGACTTCACAGAACTTGCGCTGTGATAACAAGATTTGGTCCCTACCTGCCTTACACTGGGGTACCACCTGACTAATCATTTTCATAAAGAAAAACAAGCATCCCTTAAGCTGCTTCAAGTAGCATCTCTGAGGGTGAGAAACCAAGCATCTTCCTGATAATTAGTTACTACATTTTTTGTATCTTGGTTAGATTTTCATAGAGCAACATTTCTTTCTGGTTTAGTTACAAAGACTTACAGCACTTGAGACTAAGGAGTGGCTTCTCTCTTGAAAGGACTTTATCCTGCTGTAAGCCAACCAACACAGGGAACATGAACTGTTCACTGGCTTGATCCTCTGGCACTTGTCAGGGGGAACTTTGCTTCTAATTTGGTCTTGAAGTTTTGGAATTTTGTGACCAAATCTAACCCTCTGAAATTAACCCACTGAAAGAGTTATCTGACCTCCACCTATCCTTATACCATGGACTTTAGCTGAAGCTTCCTGCTGAGCTGTTATTTCCTCTTCCTTGCAGCAGTTTTAACTGTCTTCCCAGTCAGAAGAGTGAAGTTCTCCACACCTCTTAAAGTGAGAAAATTAGGACACCCATATAACCTCTTATCAACACGCATATATCTTGCTGGTTCCTTTTCAAGTGGATGCAGGTCTGCCATGTGCATAGATAAAATCAAAGCCCCACAGGAGACCAGCAAAGCAATCACGGGAGATTTATTTTAACACAAAGACCCTAAGGATGACTTTTATCCAAAGCCCTTATTTTGGCAAGTGAAACAACATCCACTGCTGCAAATGAATGCAAGACTCCAACCTTCTGCAGAGAGAAGAGGCCTCATCCTGTTCCTACAGTGTCTGTGCTAGGATCTGTGCTGTTTAGTATTTTTAATTTTTTTATCAGTGACATAGACAGTGGGATCAGGGGCACCATCAGTGAGTTTGGGGACAACACCAAACTGCGTGGTGGTGTTGACATATCAGAGGGATGGGAGAAATAGCTGATGAAAATCAAACCATGACCCTGACACTGAAAGCAGCAAGTTAACTGTCTCACTCTCAGTCACTCAAGCACTTCCAAGGCTACAACACTGAATATCAAGAGGTATTTTAGCTTCCCATTTTTCCAAGTGCTCATTAGAAAATATATTTTTCATAAAAAATGAGAAAGCTGACAGCAATCGCAGTTTAGTCACTGCTGGACTTGGAAGGTAAAGCACATGAGGACAGTTAGCCACCAGGCAGTGATCCTGGCTCTCAGCAATTGCTTTTCATGAGGCTGATTTGAGCACGGAGTCCCAAAGAAGAAAGAAAGTCTAAAGCCAACTGAGAGATGGGCAGAGGAGAGGAGGCACCTGTGCATGTATGGGATTATGTGCACAGTTCTAAGAGAGGGTTATCAAAGAACCCTGAAGAATAGCAAAGGTGCTGCAAGGGATCTGAAACTAGTGATGATGGGACTCACACCCTCAGCAGGAGGGGTTCAGAGGTTCTGCAAATCAGAAAAGATTGAAAGTTCCTGATGTAGATAAAACGAGCTTAGATGAAAAGGGAAGGTAAGATACCAGAATAGAAGGAGGCTTATTAATTAAAACCCTGAGGAGCAGCAGCAATTTCCTTTCATTCTGAAGTCGAAAACCAGCTGTGCTGCTCACTAACATGAGTGATGGTTACAACATCAATAGCTACATTTTGGATTATAAACAGTGTGCTTTGCAGGAAAACAAAGGGCCAGAATCAAGTTGAATTCTCTTGTCTGCTGGCATTTTACCATGGATAAGCTACTCTGCTCCTGACTCTGCTTCTGTATCTGCAAAACACAAGACAGATGTCAGGAAAGTGGCACAAGATCTAATCAAGAGCCACCAAACACTTTGATCCTTGTGCTGCAGAGCAGGAACCAGAGACTGAATTCAGAGGAACTGTACACATTTAACATCAGCAGGACAGAAGCAAATGGAAAGATTATTGTTGGTGGCCTTCACATGCTTACTCTGCCATGTGTGGGCTTGTCCATCTCTAGCACAGTCCAAATCCTGGTCACCCAAAACACCAAAGGAAGTCTAATGGAATCACAGGATCACAGAAACATTCCAGTTGGAAAAGACCCTCAGGATCATCAAGTCCAACTGTTATCCCTACTCTACAAAGTTCAGCCTTAAATCATATCCTAAAGCACCACATCCAAACAACTTTTAAACAGATCCAGGGTTGGTGACTCAACCACCTCCCTGGGCAGCCCATTCCAATGCTTGACCACTCTCGCTGTGAAAAAAATGTTTCCTAATGTCCAGTCTAAACCTACCCAGCTGCAGATTGAGGCCATTCCCTCTTGTTCTATCACTATTTACCTGTGAGAAGAGACCAGCAAGAGATGGTTATCCACCACTTCCAGCCAATGGACCTCATACTATTAGATGACTTTCCAGCACTTAAATGTCAATAGGTGGAAACAAGCAACAGAGTTGAGCACATGAACTGCTGGAGTGGGTCCAGAGGAGAGCCACGAAGATGATCAGAGGGCTGGAGCACCTCTGCTATGAGGACAGGCTGAGAGAGTTGGGGCTCTTCAGCCTGGAGAAGAGAAGGCTGCGAGGAGACCTTAGAGTGGCTTTCCAGTATATGAAGGGAGCCTACAGGAAAGCTGGGGAGGGACTATTTACAAGGTCTAGTAATGTCAGGACGAGGGGGAATGGGTTTAAGCTGGAGGAGGGGAGATTCCGACTGGATGTTAGGAGGAAGTTCTTTACAGTGAGGGTGGTAAGACACTGGAACGGGTTGCCCAGGGAGGTTGTGGATGCTTCCTCCCTGGAGGTGTTTAAAGCCAGGCTGGATGAGGCCTTGAGCAGCCTGCTCTAGTGGGAGGTGTCCCTGCCTGTGGCAGGGGGTTGGAGCTGGATGATCCTTGAGGTCCTTTCCAACCTAAACCGTTCTATGATTCTATGAAAGCCTGTCTCCACAGATGCATCTTCTACATGACCATCTGGAGAAGATCACTTCTTCAATGGTTTTATTTCAGGACAGGTTTCCTGCTAAGGTTAATCAGAGAAGCATCCATGACACAAGTGGAAAGGCCTGATTTACTCCAGCCCAGAACCATACCTACTTAGACCAATGACAGAAAGATGTGGGTGATGGGGAGCAAACCCACTGCCCTCAGGGCAGATACCTCTGCAGGATACAGATGTTGGAGAATTTTCTTTAGATATGGGTCACATTGAGCTTCTTTTTTTCACCCTCTCACAGGAGCAACAAAACAGTTCACTCTTACAGACAGAAGACAGTAGGAGGTCTGCCTAATTCACCCCTTCAAAACTAGTCAGAACAGAGCTGCTCCTGAGTGTAGTATCAATTGGCAAAATTTTGCGAAAGAATGGGAGGCCTCTGGGTGAAGGCATGAAACTGAGTAAGCACAGCCCCTCTGTTAGCCACTGTCACATGTTTAACTGATATCTCATGCAGCAGAAGGAGGTGAAACTCCATCTCCTCCTAAAGCAGCAACATGTTCCACAATGCAGCAAGAATAATATCATGAAGATAGTAACACTGGCTCTCTCACGATGTTACATGATGCCACAGCATGCAGGGGAAGTGCACAAACTCAATCCTTGAGAAGCAGGAGCAACTGGCTTTCCTTTTATTTCAAAATTAAGAATAAATAAATAAAACAAAATCTGTCCAGATAAGCAGCTAACATGCCTGACAATTACAGCACTATAGGCTATGTTCTGAATTAAATATAGTATAATCCATGAGAAAGTCAAACAAAAGCAGGAAAATGCATATAAAATAAAGAGATCAGGCATTTACAGCATGGTGCAACTCCCAACAGGAAAATGCCTTTCTCAGGTCTGAAAATTTCCACCAGAAATCTTGGAAATTTTGCAAACCTCTCAGTATCCAACCAAAACAGCCAGGGCAGGAGAAGGGGGGGGAGGGGGGAAGGGAGGAGAGAATGGGGATCTTTCCCCAGCACAATCCACCAAAATGGGGAATGCTGTTTCCCACATGAGAAATGCAGTTCTGCAGAATGAGCCCAGCATTTGTGGCTAACACAGACTGGCAAACCATTTGGAGTTGCTAGTTTGGGATGACAGAGGCACTTGGTGCATCTTTGAAGAATTTCTCAGAGAGCCCACACTGTCCCTTCACAGAGCAGCTATTGATGTTTCCTCCCTGAACCGTTTTCGTTCCCCACCGCTAAATTAGAGTGGCCTCATACAACTTAACCACACTGGAAGATAAGTGGACAAAGCCTACTTCATACGTTTCCATCTCTCTATGATGATTACACATCCCTTGTTATTTGAGTATCTACACTGGGTTTGTCCCAACAGCATCCCTGGGACATAAGGCCATTCCATGATGCCTGTTTTAGAGAAGCACAGGGAGATGAATGCTGCAGTTATGTGGCACAGCAGGGCCATGCAGAGATGTCAGAGCTATGTTGATGCCATGCCCACTGAGGTCAATTAGCTTTTGAGGAAGGATCATCATTTTATGGTGGGGTGCAAGTATTTTGCTTTTTTTCCAGAGATGGCACATCCAGAGCCAAACCAAATGCTCAGGCCACATTACTTGGGCATGTCCTAAAAGGCTCTCTGTTGGTCACAGTGAAAATCTGGTCAGGGGAGAAGAGATGACCTCAAGAGAAGAGCATCTTTCCTTACCCTCTGCCACTTTTTACCTTTGCAAAACTCACAAATGTTCCTTCAGACTGCATTAAGCAGCAAGAGACCAATGTGCTCCAGTGACAGACACTGCAGTAATAGTGGCAATTGCCCTTGAGCAATAAGGGGACCAGGACCAAGCTAGCTTTCAGACAGCAACAGAACTACATCTGACAGCACTGTCTGAGCAAGGTCCCATCCTTAAACACAATGCAATTTTGAGAGCTTCACTGAAAGGGAACAGAAGAGCACCAAGGTCAGTTCCACTAATCACCGCTTCCTACAGCTTCTGGAATTACCTTCCATCCTTCTTCAGCTCTTTCAAGTCAGTGACTGAGATACAGCATAGCCCCACTGAGATTTTGGGGTTTACCAGTGCATTAACCTTACAGACCCACTCCCAAGGCCACACAATACAAAAACACTGAGTGCTTAAATCCTGCCTGAGAGACTGTGCAGGCAGGAGCAGCTCAGCCTGGTGCAAAGGCTGGATGGGTTATTGAGTTTCAAACCCTCCTTTAGGTTTACTCCTGGCTGATACCGCCAGTGGTGAACACTGCATTGCAGCTGGAAGCAAGGGATTGAGGATGCATCCTGAAAGCAGCCCAAAGTCATTAGCAAAGTGCTGATATTAATTACATACTTATTGTTAGCGAAATCAGGCACCAAATATTAAGGTCGGCATGATCTCCAGACTGATTTTGTTTTGCTCCTGTCTGTTTTGCCCAGTGATGTCAGATTATCTAGAGAACAGAACTGCTGAATTGCTCCACAACATCACAGATCTAGGATGGCATCTTGCAGGGGGTTCTTCATTTAATGGTCACCTTGTGTGCCAGAGTGATTCCTCCTGGGTCCATTTGAGCCTCACAAAGCAACAGGAATTTCAAGGGCTGTAGAATCACATCTGCCCTGTAACGCCCTCTTCTACCATTTGTTACTCTTCTCTCCAAACGTTAACTGCTGATTTCATGGGCGTTTTAGGCAGGGACTAGCTCACCAGCCAGACACCAGCTTTGCAAGCCGATCTTCTTTAAATTGGTGCAAAGCCTGGCGCAGGAACACCCTGAAACCTGATTTATATATCTGACGGCCAATCATCTCGCACTCACAGAACTCACTCTTAGAGACCTCTGCTGCTTACACAGTGGTGACCATGATTTTAACTAAACCAGCTTAATAACACATGCTCAGTCAAATTGTAGTTTTGTGAGCCTGCAAGGCTACCCCCCTGCTTACACTGCTATGAGAGATGAGATTTTAGCTTCAAAAGTACGAAACTTAATCCTTCTGTTTTCATAACTTGTTCTATCTCTACAGCCTGTTAGCTCTGCTTGACATATTGTCCCCTGGAAACCACGAGTAACTTCAATATTAAAACCAGAAACAATAGCTCTGAACATAATGCCACATTTCACTTCAGAAACTCCATTTGAAACGGTATCTACTCAACTCTGTAGGACACTGCTTGTAGCTCTGCAGAGATGGAGTAAAGAGACTGCTCAGCTCAGTACAATGAAGAAACCATGCCAAGTACAACATAACCACAGGTTTTAACTCCATGTTGGGAAGAGACTCTTTTGTCTTCTTTTCTCCCTCTCTCCCAACCTCTAAACCCTGAGATACTTTGCCTGTCTATCTGCTTCCAAACACATGTCCACTGTCTTTGGGGGGATTTAGAAAGGAGTAGAGAAAGCAAATCCCACCACCTGAGCAGGCAGACGAAGCTGCATGTGTAACAGGTCTACATTGCTTCAGGTCTCAAGGGAGGCAATCAAGTATCCAGCAGAACAGGTAGCTTCCAACAGTTCAGAGCCAGCTGCCAGCTGCCATGGTCCCAGTCCTGGTCCCAGCCCCCCTGCAGGCAATTCAGCTCAGGCACTACCAGGCCTCAGGTGCTGGCATCTCCCCAGGATGCTCATCTGGCATCTAGAGAGAGCGATGGTGTTCAGCATGCAGGAAAGACAGACTCCAAGCCATGACTACCCATTGGACTTGCAGTGCAGAGAGGGAAGGATTTAGGGGCTAGAATATAAGAACTAACCCAGGCTTGTGACAATGTCTTTACTGGTGCCTGTTGGAAAAGCACCTCATGGACTAGTTTCTCTTGGTAGATTTAGTTCTGGGCAGGGGAGATAAAATCCACGGACACCAGAAAAGTTGTTTTAAACAGACCCTCTGCCGCTAGCATAACTACGCAACACAGACGTCTTAGCTGGACTCTCAAACTCAGGCCAGCTCCTTCGGTTGCTGCCCCAAGGTGCAGCATGGGCACTGTTCTCTCTTTTTAAAAGGGAGATTTGAGTAACATCCAAGTCCTTAAAGCCTATGCCCTGAAGAAGGATGCCACAGGGCCTGCACAGACATCTCAAAGGACCTTGCAGATGGACCACACCATAATGCAAGACTGCACTGAAGGGAGGGACAACACATCCTGCCCAATAAACCCAGTCCTGCCACCTTAAGAGGAAGGCTGGGACGGAAACCTTTTTTTTAAGCAGCGCCTGAGGAACTTTGTTAATTTAATTGAGAATGAAAGCAAACCCTGGGAAAGTAGATGGGTTTGGACGGCAGCCATGGTGGCTGTGCGTGTGCTGCTCGGAGCAGGGTGGGCACAGTGAGTGTTTATGAGGCCTCCACGTTCTGCTCTGCATGCTCATGTGTAACTCCAGCATTCTCATTCAGATAATCATCACCCACCCTTGGACACACTGGTTGTGAACCAGATAGCATTCTGAGTATTATACCAAGTAATCACACACTGTTTGGCAGGGTATTAAAAGCACCAGTGGAGGTCTCTCACTAGAGTGGGGGGCCTTTTTTTTAATCTCAGTAGCTTTCAAGTAGCACAGACACGTTGTCAAGAAATACTGTCAGGGCTGTGACTTTTCTGAACTTGCACATGACAAAACTGCTACAAGTTGTGAGAGACAAACATTACATGGAGACAAGACTTCTGAATCCAAAAGGAGATTCATAGAATCATAAAATCACAGAATGGTTTAGGTTGGAAGGGACCTCAAAGATCATCCAGTTCCAATGCCCTGCCTTAGGCAGGGACACCTCCTACTAGAAAGCTCCTTCAAGCTCCACCCTCCAGCCTGCATCCCCTGTGCCATTTAGACCTGATGGTGGAACTGTGGTCAGCAGGACCAGATGCAGGAGGTACCCAGTACACTGCCACTTGCCAAATGCAGTGCAGCATTGCTTTGAACGCCAGAGCTGTTGCACCCACGCATGAAACGCCGCTCCCATCCCTGTCAGAGCAGTGGTTTCCTGAGCTTTGAGAGTGGCTGCAGATCCACGTGGGCTGCACACCAGCACCCCCTGCTTCACATACAGCTGGCTACATGCCTGCCTTGACAGTGAGCATCCATGCCTACTCACCTCTAACAGATGTCCTTCCAATGACACAAGGAGAGCCACATTGACAGGGACCATTTGTACATATCTGGATACATACTCTGTCATGAAGACACAAGTTTGCTCCAACATGCCTGGCCAGGTGAAGGATACTCACTGATTCATGTGTGTTTTGGTGATGCAAGGAAAGGGTCCTGAGAAGAGCCAGCAGCAGGAATCACATTCATCACATCCAGCAGCTCCTTCCCAAACTTTTCTGAGGGGTTTTCTGAGGAAGCAGATGACCTACAAGCTGTTTTGGTGGCTAGGCTGTTGATACCCATCCAGGACAAGATCAGTGAGAATGCAGATTTCTATGCTTTTCCACATCTTGTGACCAGCTTCAGAAGCTGAGTCAGGCAGACAGGCAGGCTATGCAAGCATGACAGTCACCATGCATCAAGCCTGCTAGGCACTGTGCAGGCTATTTCTCATCCCCCTTCCAGGTTCCCACTCATCTATTCTATCCTCCTCATCATCATGCAAAGTCATTAAAAAGGGACATTAGAAGGATTCCCTGAGTGTGGAAATATCCTTGCAGATGTCTTGTAAAGTCCAAGTCTAACCAGCAATCTGCATTACACAGCTCTGTTCTGCCCTAGCCCCTGACTAGAGCAGGGAATTAACATTTCACAGACACATCAGCCCCACCACTTCCACTCCCAACTCCTGAAATTACTTGATGTTTTGTTATAAAAAGTGTCCAGAAACATGATGATTTGCATTAAAGATATTCAGGCCACAGCCAGGCCCTGTAATTCACTTACAAGAAGCAAGGAAGTTGTTTGATGTCACTGCACTATCTAGACCTGGCTGATGATTTTGTGAGCCCAAATGATCCTCAAGTACTCCATAGGGTTATTCACTTGATTAGCCTCTAGTGCCTTAGCACTATGGATGTAAGGGATAAGAAAGAAAGAAATGGGGAGAAGGCAGGAGAAGGAACAACACTTCAATTGCATCCTACCTACCAGGATACAAACAACTTCAAATCACATTTCATGTATATACCCTGCTGAGGGCAAGATAGACTATTTCAGAGCACAGAATGGTCTGTTTTCCATTAGAAAGCCTCATGGAAGTACAGCTACTGCTAACCAGGCATTCATTATCAGAGGTAGGAAAGTGTATGAGAGGGCAGCAATGACACACCTGTGGCCATCACATACAGGCAAGCTCAGTGTGCTGCTCTTAGCCAGCAACCCAGATGCAAAGTTATCTCACGTAATTAGGGCTTCCTTTGGGCTGAAACCTTGGCTCAAGTAACTAAACAAATAAATTACACTACCAGATACACATGCATACACACAAATAACCTATTTTGCTCAGCCAGGTGCAGACAATTGTTTCTAGCCCTTCATCTGAGGCTGGCGCACGCCTGTCCATGAGGTTAGACATAGGAGAATGCCATGTTGGTAAGGAATGGAGGAAAACCTGAGAGTGGCTTAAGAAAAACAGAAACAAAACTCAGAAGACATTTTCCCTGCTCTAACAGGTGCAGAGACACACTCATTCGTGCTTCACCACATGGGCTTTCAACACAGCCTGAGCGTCACACCGCAGATCTACCATGGTTAAGGAGGCTTTGAAATCTCACCCCTGCTTTGAACCTCACAGATTAGAATCAATGTGGAGAAGGATTTGAAGCTGGAGGAAGATGCTCATATTTCGAAAGCAAGCACCAGCAGGTGAAGGGGCAAGCGAAGGGGCTGCTCTCCATTACAGGCAGGAAGAGCTGCTTGGGCAGCCAATCTCCTCGCCTGGATGTGGGTCTGAGCAGCATTAAATAGTGCATTAAACAATGCCAATACAACAGAGGCCTGGGAAAAAAAATCCCTTCCTAGCATGCAACAAGGCAAACTGCCAGACAGCTTCACTTGCCTTTCTATTGAAACCAATCAGAAGAATATGATTCAAACATCAATGCTTCCAATGACAGATGGGCCAGCACTGTAATAGTATCTCATCTACTTAAAAGCACCTCTCAAATGTCAAAGGTGGAAAAAGAACTGCAAACTTTATATCTTGACTCTGAATGTGTCCCTTGAGGTATTACTTCCAGATTTGATCCACAGAGAAAGAACCTATATCTAACAGCAGACAGAAGTGCTGAGAAAGGAGTTAAAACTAAGAAGAACAATAAACACTGCTGAGGAGTTACGGGGCTGATTCTCAGCACAACGCTGACTTGTAGGAGTCTGCCAGGGCCAGGAGATGTACAGGTGCCCTGTGTGCCTGCAGGCAGATGAAAAATAAAATAATAATGAAACTACTCATAAAAGCAAGAGGAAGGGTGGTTTCTGCTAAATCAATGATTCCTAGGCTGCAAAAGGGCTGTTCTTCCATGCTTGGGCACTCTGTACAAATGTCATGCTTTTTCTACAATGCCACTGGATTTACAGGCACAACCAAGTTCCCTTCCCGGTGAAACTTTTCTTGTGTTTGCCTTCCCAGCTGGGAAGTCTCCAGGCACAACTATTGTGCCACTAACCAGTGGCAGTGAGAACACAAGGACTGTGTGGGCAATGAGTAATTACAAACTAGCTTATATTCTGTACTGAGAGGGTGGCCAAACACTAGAATAGGATTTCTAAAGATGGTTGATGCCCCAAGCATGTCAGTTTTTAAGAGGCATTTAATAACACAATTCAGCCCTGAAGTGGTCAGGCAGTTGGACTAGACGATAATTGTAGGTCCCTTCCAATTGAAACACTCTGTTCTAATACTGAAATCTGTAGGATGGATATATAGCAAGGATGCCCATATTTCTGATGTTCAAGATCACGACAAGCTCTTAAGATAAGAATTTTCTGTGACCTTTGAGTTTCCTTAGGCCAGAATCCAGTATTAAGGTCTGAATTTAAAACTACGCATGAGAACAAAATGATCACTCTTGAGTTTTCATCATGACCCCAGTCACCACTGCATCTGGGCACCTGATGGCCACAAATGCATTTATCCTCTCAAGATCCATGGGAGATGAAAGCTCTTGCAGAACAGAGAATCAAAACCCCACATCTCTAAAACACAGCTTTTCTGCTTTAGCCAGGGTGGAGAGGAGGGGAACGAACACATGAAAAAATAAATCGTTCTTCCTTGCAGCCCTTGTGGTGTTTTAACCACTCTTAGAAAATAAGACAGAAGGTCAATAAACCATATGTGTCTTTCAGACTATGAATTACAGTTTGCACCAGATGCAGAAGTACAAAATATCACTGTTAAACTTGCTATCCCCATGAAGAAAAATCTCTCACAGTGCTGGTGGCCTGAAGCACACAGGAACTGTGACTGTAACCTTCCCGACACAAAGCTCTGGCTTCTGATCTCCCAAAGGCAGGCTAACAGGCAATGTCCAGCACAAGTGGCTTCATTGTGAAGTCTCATCCCAGTTGATCCCATCTTCTTCTCCTGCACCAGTAAAATGCTGCTAGCAATGCAATCCTTTTAACTCAACAGAGAGCTCCCACGCTTAACTCATCACGGTGAACAAAAAGAGACCGTTTCTTCAACTTATATTCATCAGGGCATTTCTCACCCCTGACACCAGAGAAACCTACCACTGCTCAGAACTGGTATGTGCAACTGAAATACAAGTAAATTAACAGGTCACCATGAGGGAAGGTGAGTGTTAGTTTTCCATTCTGAAGACTGACATCCTTGAGGTCCTGACGGATCTCAAATCAATTTTTAAAAACATATTGAAAGGGCTCTCTTTTATAGAGAGACTTTGTTGTGACATGGAAAATTCACAGCTCTGAACATCAAGCCATGGGTGGAGGGAGTCTGGAGTATGAATTAAAAATAATGTGGTTGTTTGCAGAAATTACTGTCACAGATTTAAATCCACACACCCCTCTGCCTCCTCAAATAATTACCCTGTGAAGAGAGGTGGTTTATGGAGACCTCTGGAAAATGTTCCTCATGGCCTCCATTCCAAACCCAAAATAAAATAGATCACATCACAGCAAATACTTCACCAGGGTGCTGCTCTCTCTTCCCCCCCAACCTACGCCTCCCATTTGTTGCTAATTAAATGAAACAGCAGGTGCTTAAACCACATACGCAGTAGGGCTGCAGTGAGCACAGTGGTTAATCCCCCTGGAATGTCTTCTTGGAGAGCTGCAGCCTTCCAGGGATGGGACTCGAAGAGGAAAGATGAGATTACAGGCGAAGGCTGGGTTGTTGTTTGAGAGTTCCATGGAGAGAGGGGGCTTTCAAAGGACATCTCAATAGAAACATCAACTTTCTGGGCACAATGCCAGCTCCTCTCTGGTTTGCCAAGCCACTTTCTCAGCATCCTTGATACTGGGTGCTCTGCTTCTGGGATGGAGACATCTCCTTTCTCAACCAGTTGAGACCCATCATCTCAACACAGAGCAGCCTCCCACACACAAAGGCGTGTGTGGGCAACTCAAATCTTCAGGCAATGACTAGCAATACAGTCTTCGAGGCAGGATGACATACCAGCCTAATCCTAGGCGAGGCCAGGGTGCAGATGCACAATGAACCAGAGTGTCAGAGCTAGTCAGGAAAGTCAGAGGTTGGGTTTGAACACATGACACATCAGGCTACACTAATAAGATGTACCTACTTGCCACCCCGAGCAAATGGGTCCAAGCCTAGAGAACAATTTTTTAACAGCAGCACACTGTTTGGGACATGTCCTCACATCATGACTTTTGGCACACCCATTCACCTGCTTGTCTCTATTGCAACCCCACCCACAAATACTTTGGAACAGAGCATGGACTGAACCTGCCTCATTTCCTTCATATGAAAGAAAATGACCCTTGCCATCACCAACGGCATCACCCAGTTTAACCTGCTGCCACCAGAAAGCAAATCAAAAGGCAAAAGCTATTTTATTTTCAACAGGACAGGCAATGCAGTAGGAAATGAACAGGCATAGAGCAAGGGGCACAGAGGCAGCCAGAGCCGAGTGCCCAATCAAAGCTGCACCCTATTCCGAGGCCTCCTTGCTGCACCCCAGCAGCAGATAAATCTTTTCCCTGCTTGCAATGCACCTCACTGACTACCACAGCTCCCTCCCACTCCAGCATGCCAATCTCACTATGATGACTTCCTATCAAGGCAAGTTGGGATGACAGTAGTCATCCAAAGGACAACAGTGATTACTAATGCAAGGGGACACTACAGCAGCTACCAACTGAGATAACATGGTATAAGTCTGGAAATAAATTCCTCATCTCTTTCATAAGTTCTACTCCTGGCAGCAAAAGTGCACAGCATCAGGACATCATCTCAAGAAAGAAAAGCACTTTTTCTATTTCTGCTGAGCAGTTCACTTCTCTTTGGTCACTCTGATGTCTGACTTCTTCACCAAACCCTGTTAGAAATGGCTGGGGGCTAAGGAGAGGGAATATGGTCATTGAGGTCTGGCTTAGCTACTGTAATGCAACTAACATTTGGCTCTGTTAAAAAGATTTCCAGCCGAAGACTTCAAAGCATTTTACAAACATTAATGAATAAACTTTCTCCAGGAGGGCTGATTATAGACCCTATTTTATGGGTGGATATTTCCAGATAACCTTCCTGCCACACCAGCAGTTTCCCACTCCTTGTTCCACACCACAGACTCCCCAGCTCCTAATTACACAGAAAACATCCCACATTAAGTTGATGAGCTGTATTTTGACCTAAGAGTGGAACAGGATTTTACATTAGATTTCTTAACAGTAACAGGAGGAACATCTAGCCCTAGAGCTCCTGCAGCTCACAGCACACCCTTGCTGAGCTCTATCATTCAGGGCTCCCTCACACCTAGAACTAACCTGAAACTTTTCAGGGCTTTTCTCCATTTTGGAAACATTTATGCAAAGTGAGATGTTTGAAATGATGGCCAGAGACCACCTTTGTGGAGCACATCACCTTTTACTGCTCTACCTTACTCCCAGATCCTAGTGACTAACTCTTGCCACCTCCCGAAACATCAAACACTAAATCCTACCCTTATGTGCAAGTGAGAGATACATCTAACCCTCAGCACAGGAACACAACAAGCACTGCAAGATAGCTACAGAGGTTTTTGCAAAGCTGCACTAAAGCCACCAATTCACCAAAAACTGTAAGACAAAACTGACTTTTTACATGGATGTACAGATTTGCCATGTGCCACCCCACAACCTGTTTTCTTCACCAGAAGTCACATAAGTAATTTTTGCTCAAGCAGCAGCACATAACTGCAGTGACCAGAACAAGCCTGGACTTGGATTTCAAAGCTCCCTAGATCACAGAGAGGCCAAAACATCTCAGCTCACTGGGCTACCTCAAAAGCCAGACATTAGCCAGATAAAAAGAAATGTCTGTGAAATAATTTTTGCTCCAGAGGGGTAAGTTATACTTCCTGTAAGGCAAAACCTCAATCATTAAACTCACCTTAGTTTTTCCAAATAATTTTTCCCCTGTTATCATTTTACTTGGTCCCTTTCTGGTTTGCTTTTCATTCCCTCCCATTCAGCATTTTTCTCTCTCACAATGTTTGCATGGTTTGTCCTTCATCTCTCTCAAAACACCTGGCTGAAAATAGCAGCTCAGCAAGTCCTACTGGTTTTCTTAACACACCCTTAAAAAAACCCAAATATACCACGACCCAGGCACATGGCACCAATATTAACTCAGTTTACAAAAATGCTACTAAATAGATTAGGATCTGCCCTTGATTGCACCTGGTGAATCAAGAGACATCTCTGCATCAACACTGATGCCTCATGAATGGCTTGACCAGACAGCCCTGCTTGCACCATATTCTTATAGAAATTATCTTAAACACAGAGATGTTTTCAGAGTCTCTGCTTAGTCCTTTGCAAGCTTGTTCACAGCATGTGACAATCAAGAATTTCTCAATGACTCACTTCGCCCCAAAGCATAAGCCACCTCACTAGGAAGACTGGGCAAGGACTGTTTAGAAGGGGTTGTGGCAACAGTTCAAGGGGTAATGGTGTTAAACTGGAGCAGGGTAAATTTAGGTCAGACATAAGAAGGAAGTTCTTTACAATAAGAGTGGTGAAATACTGGAACAGGTTGCCCAGGGATGTGGCTGAGACCCCATCCCTGCAGACATTCAAGGTCAAGCTTGATAGGGCCCTGAGCAACCTGACCTAGTTGGAGATGTCCCTGCTCACTGCAGTGGGGGTAAACAAGTTGACCTTTGAGACTCCTTTTCTATCCAACGAATTCTGTGATTCTGTGATTCACTGGACTGCAATTTCTCTCTCTGCTGGCTTTGCACTTTTCACAGAGTCCCAGCTGCACCTGAATGAGTCCCACTTCCAAGGACCCATTAGCACCATTGGAGCAGTTGCAGCTCACACCAGTCCTGCTGCAGCTGCAGGACTGAACAGTGTCAACTGCTGCTATGTACTTGCAGTACCCATCCAGAATGAAGGGATTAAACCTGAAAACATGGCAGGTCAGAAACATGCTTGTGGCATGCTTCCAGAACACCCTCCTCTTGCATACATACCAAGGTTCCATCAACTCTGCTATGCTACTCCTGGGCATGGGCAGGGAAGAGCAAGTGGCATTTAATGCAGTTAAATGGGATGGCTTCAGAAAACTACGGTTACCAATGCTTGTATAGGTAAATGCTTGATGAAGGGTGTGGAATCAGTGGGTTACCAGCTGGGGCAGTGCCAAAGGATCTGGCATGCTGTAAGAGTTCAAGTCCTCCCTTTTCTGCATGTATCCTATAGAGCAGATCTCTCCTTTTAAATTAATGGCAAAAAGCAGAAAGCAAAATCCCAGCTTGGCCAGGTGGAATGAGGGTGCACAAAGCTGTGCTTTCCCCAGAACATCAGCATTCTCCTCCTTCCTGCATGACTTCACCACTCTTCTGCTCAGGAGCATGGCTCATCTGTCAGTTTTGCTGCCCTGATCACTCCATTGGAGACCCATCGATGCTTCCCCTAAAGAAGGCAAAGAGGAAATTGCAAAAGACAGCTCTACAGTGGGAATACTTGAGTTTGCATGAGACATGAAACCACTCTGGTTGCAGAAAAGGAGAAGCATGGTGTGACTTTAGGTAATCAGGATGGAAATAAAGTAGAAAACAAACATCCAACTTCATGCTCCCTGGGATGCTTCTGCAGAAAGAGTCAGTTATTCACGTGCTGCTGGGGAAAAGCAAACAGCACCCAATGCTCATAAATCAGGCTGAGGTGAGCCTAATCAGGAGCCTTTCCTATGGCAGGCAGGTCTACACACAGTCCACAGTGGAGGAGATGCCAACTGATGCTTTTGTTTGTCTTTGAAGCAAACCCTGGTGTAACATGACCAAGAGCAATGGCTCCTTCCAGACACAGCCTTCCCACATCGGAGCCTGTAAGAGCAGAAAGCCAGGAGGGGTGAGGTGGCAGAGAAAAGAGCCCTGACAGAGCCCTGCATAACCTTTCCATTATGGCTGGGCAATTTTCTATTTGCACTTAAATGCAATAATGTAAATAAACTCCCCATAACCCTTGCAGGGCTGTTTAGGACGTTTGTGAAAACAACCAGCTCCTCTCATCACGAGCCAAGGGATGCGAGCACAACAGGCACTTCTCATCTTGGTCTCCACACACTTAATGAAAGTGAAGGATTGTATTCCCTGCACAAAAGCAGAATTGTGTTTCAGGGCTGGGGGTGTGAACTCTGTGCGATTTTCCGACAGCATAAATAATTGAAAGCTGAGTATGATTAGGGGAGAGCAGCGAAGTGTCGGGGGGGTGTGGAATTGTCATGCCTGAACTGCTTGGGCTTGGGTGTTTTGGGGAACAAAGGCCATGGAAAAATCCTGAGGAGGAATTTAATTTTCACATAGAGATTTCAGAACAAAAATTAAAAGGCTGATCTTGGTCTATGGTAAAGGAGGAAATACGCTAATAAAGTGGCACTTGGAGAGTTCGATGCTTGTGTAAGAGCAGCCCTAGAACTGTAGCTTTGGCTGGGGCCAATCCTGCAGCTGAGCTGCTCTCCTGCATTTTATTGTTCCAGCAAACAAAACCTGGAACAAGGTTAACAAACAAGTGGTCTCCTCCCAAGGCTGAGCATTAAATCCTGCTCTGGAGACTTAATGGGCTATGACAAGACCTTCCAACCCCAAAATAATGGGGATGAGGGTGGGATAACATGGAAGGTATACCTTGAGCCTTGACATGCTCTGCTGAAGAAAGACTTTCAGCCCAGATTTACTACAATTTTATATAATTCTTTGTCCAACGCATTGTCCAAGCAGAAAAACAGGAGGCACATACACAGTATCAAAATTTTCCGTTGTGGTTCCAAGTTTTTGGCAGTTTCAATCATGCTTTCTAAATGTGTGCTTTCCATTAGCACCACAACCTCACAGGGACTCATGCATCCTGATGCATTTCAATTTTTAACAGGAAATGCAATAAACAGCCATGAAATAGGTCTGAATCCTCCTCAGCTGATTTAAGTCAGCTCAGTTCATTTGGTAGAACTTTACTGTTTTCCCTCTCTGTGGCTGTATTCAGGAAAGCTTGTTCTACAACACAGGTCCTCACCATCCTCACAGCTTCTGGGTCAGTGATAGGTGTGGGATATAGGTACCAATAAGAAAAAAACTTACTCATATCAAACCTCAAGAAAACAAGGGAATAATTCCCATCAAATACCCCTTTTGACTGATTTCACTGCTTTCTGTGTAAAAAGCAGGTAAACCAATTTGTTTATAGATTCCAAACAATATCCATAGACTTAGTCTTTGTCTCACTCTGAAAATACTCTCCCTATGAATATGTGAGCATCTAGTAATGCAGCATCGTTTGATAGCCACCAGATCCGAAGTGGAGAGAAGCTGAACCACGATCTAACACCATAAATAAACTTTCACAGATCTGTTCAAAGCTTTAGACCAAGAGTTTTCAGCTCAGGCTTCTCTCTCATACTCAGATGTCCACACATCCTCTAAAATACCCATTCTGCTAGGATCTCAATAAGCAGTGAGTTTATCATTGAATTGCTAAGATTCCCCTACTGTACCTGTAACTATGGTGCTGGGGAAGCTCTTTCCCAGCTGCTCAGGCTCAGACTGCTTACTGAGGTCTCCTAACCAGCACACTTCCCACAGCTGCTCTTTCAGAGATGAGGTCACCCTGGTGAACTTTGCTTTATGAGAATCTGTAATCAGGTGGGAGTTGGTCTCTTCTTCCAGGCCACCAGTGACAGAATGAGGGGATACAGTCTTAAGCTGCACCAGGGGAGGTTCAGGCTGGATGTTAGGAGGAAGTTCTTCACAGGAGTGATTGGCATTGGAATGGGCTGCCCAGGAAGGTGGTGGAGTCATGGTGTCTGAGAGTTTTTAAGAAGAGACTGGATGTGGCACTTGGTGCCAGGGTTTAGTTGATTAGATGGTGTTTGGTGATAGGTTGGACTTGATGATCTCAAAGGTCTTTTCCAACCTGATTAATTCTGTGATTCTGTGATGAGCTCTCACTCTGCAACTGAAACGGGAGACACTTCATAACTTCACACTCCCCTCTGGCGTCCTCCAAGCCTTCCTCCATGAAGGGGATCTGGCAGTCATTACCTTTCCAGCAAGATCACAGCCTGGAAAGTGGACTTCAAACTCTGTAGCTTAGTTAAACTCTATTTTACTTCTAGGCTCAGAAGCCTGCCTAAAGAGCTACAAATTGAACACTAAAAAAGATGTGTTGGTGTTGAATTTCTGCTCAGAGGCTACAGAAGGCAGTGTATTAGTAGACAGTGTATTTCCTTCAGCAATCACAGCAGACCACTAACTGTGCAGCCACTCAAGAGTGGCTCAGATTGTTCCAGCAGACTACATGAGGAGATTGAAAGAATGGAGGGAAAAATCATCAGAGCAGCCTGCCACTTGATGTCATGCCCCTACAAGATCTTAGTAGTGAATTAGCATTTAAACTGGGCCAGCTAATATGAAAGCTTCTTGAAGGTGTGGTGAAATATTTCCATGCTGCTGGTTCCACACACAGAACATGAACACCAGGGACATAAGGACTTGTCAACATCCACGGGGAATAACGCTCACATGGTGCAAGGACCCCCAGTATCCAATATGGTCACTGATGTTATGGTGGAATCCAAGATGTGGTACGATGCAACAGAGGAATGGAGGAGGATACAAGTATCAGAGATGTAGCTTCCCGAGCTTCTTGTCCCCCACTGAGGTCAGGACAGTCACAGAGACACAGCTCCAGAAGCTCCCTACCACTTTGTCCAGAAGGTGTAACACTTCTGTGAGTGATCCTGATATTGCAGTTCCTTTTATAGGCAGTGAGAGATTAAGACGGTGCCATGGAGCACCAGCAGGAGACTCACCTCCAACTCACAGCAGCTGCCAGGGAAAATAAATCCCTTAATCCTTTGATAGCAAATCAATTCACTACCTCTACAGAATCTTCAGACCATCAAGACAAGGCAGAATGGATATCAGCTCTGCTCTCACCTTGATGTCCACACACTCTGAGGAGCTGGCCATCACACAACACTTTCTAAGCTCACTCTGTGTCCTGGCCCACATGGGGCAGGCTGAAGAGCATATTAAAATTGCCAGTGAGCAGCAAATATCACCCTGTAGCCACCATGTAGAAGAACTCCCACACAGTAAAATGGATGTGCAACATTAAAGTGTCAGCTTTATGGCTCAACAGCATCCAAGTTCAGAAGTACAAAAGTGAGGGTTCCTGGAAGCTGCATCCCTTTCTCAGCTGCAGGTTATTGGCCATGTTCATTGAACGTGGCCTCTGCTTTAGCAGGCACTTTGCCATTTCCCCATCATGGCCCTCCATCTTTGACGTGTGAAGTCCCTCTAGAAACAAATACTGGAAGCTGAATGGATTGTTTTGCCAAGCAAACATTTAAATAATAATGGAAATAAGAATTATAAACAATTCCATTTATTCATTGAAGACAAAGATATTGCCCAAAGCCAGCTGTTATCCTAAGGCACTGAGTGCTAGAAGGAAAAATGGTATTTAAATAGCCTTTGAATTAGCTGAGACTACTTTTTTTTTTTCTTTTAAATTCGGAGTCATCTCAGTTCCCCCACCAAGCCCTGTTACTGCCAGCCTGGCTGCTGGGCTATATTCCCAAGGGCTGGCACTGGGCGGGGGGGGGGGGTTTGCCAGTAAAAGCCAAGTATTGCAAGCATGGCTTTCCCGGGACTTCCAGCACAGCTGCCAAAATGCAGGAGGCACAGACAGCCCTCACAGCTGGCAGCTCAATGCTCCTTCTGGAAATTTGTTTTTCTGCATCACCTGCAACAAACCATGGCGCTGCTGGCCTCTGTGCGTGCAGTCTGGGACAGCAGCAGCAGACAACTGGCCATGTTTACTCGGAAGAAAGGACATGCCACCTCTCCCCAAGGAGCCGGCGCTGACCTATGGGAACAGACATGTTGACAAAGCCACGATCAGATTTCCTCTGAATTTTCCCAGGCTTGTTTCAGTTTCAGTCCTGCTCTTAAGGAAGCTGTTTTCAAACCAAACTCTACGTCTCAACTGCTGGAGTGACTCCATCCCCACAGTCCTTTGACTAACAGGAACAGCCCTGAAGCCAAGCCCTGGGACTGAACCTCATGGGTCAGGTATGAAGCCACGTCCCAGATCCAGAAGATGATTTCACAGCAGCTCTCAACATCTACAGCAGGGCTAGGATGCTGAGGCCCAGCAGCCTATACAGAGCCAACCAAAGCAGGCAAAAATTGATCCGTGCAATTGAGACCGTTTTGAGGCCAAAAGAACCCAGAACAGAGGGAGGTACATGCTTTGACTTTAAGCTGTTGTCAAAGCCCAGTGCAAGAAACACCAGTAAGTAAAATCTCCCTAATCTCCCTTTCTCCTCCTTTGCTTTGTTTCATTGTGCACTTGCACCACAGCTCGCTGATGCAACCCTCTACCATACCGTTCCTTCCCACTTCCTTTTCTGCCCTATTCACTCCACCTTCTCCTGGAGTTTTCCTGACTGTTTCCATAGGCACCATCAGATGTACACACACAGCCCAGCAGAACACTCCCTGGGCTTGCCAGAGGCTGGGAATCTTTTTAGCACAAACCTCCCACGCCACAAGAGGGACAGGCTGCATCACGCGCAGAGCCGCACCAACAGCCCTCCTTCCCTTCTATTCACTTCCCACAGTGCCAGCAGCTGTGTGAGGCGTAGCTTCTATAGAAGAGCTGCCCCTCATTGTAGTGACCCTGATTCTGCGGATGACAAGGAGAGCAATCAGCGACTGCTCATCCTGCTAAACAAGGCCTGGTGGGTTAAGGGTTAGGAGTTAGGATTCGCAACAGGAGGAGCATGCTTGCTCCATTGCATTCTTACCTATACCCTTCACCACTGATAAACTTAATGCATGCTTGAGCTTGTCCGTTCATCACTCCTGCAGAGCTAAAACCATGATGAACATTACAATACGAATTATTGTAGGTTCTACAAAACCAGTCATTATCAAGTTAAACTATGCTGGACCATTAGATTTGGTTGCTCAGTCTAGAGAAGAGGAGGCTGAGGGGAGACTTCATCGCTCTCTACAGTTATCATATCATAGTATCACAGTATCATCAGGGTTGGAAGAGACCTCACAGATCATCAAGTCCAACCCTTCACCACAGAGCTCAAGGCTAGACCATGGCACCAAGTGCCACGTCCAATCTTGCCTTGAACAGCTCCAGGGACAGCGACTCCACCACCTCCCTGGGCAGCCCATTCCAGTGGCCAATGACTCTCTCAGTGAAGAACTTTCTCCTCACCTCGAGCCTAAACTTCCCCTGGCGCAGCCTGAGTTACTTGAAGGAAGGTCAGAGTGAGGAGAGGCTGTGCCTCTTCTCCTCGATGACAAGCAACAGGACTAGAGCAAATGGTTACAAGCTGTGTCAGAGGAGATTTAGGTTGGATATTAGGAAATATTTATTCATAGAGAGGGTTATCAAACTTTGCCCAGGGCAGTGGTAGAGTCACAATCCCTGGAGGTGTTAAAGCAGCCTGTGGACCTGGCACTCAGGAACATGGTTTAATGTCAGCCCTTCAGTGCTGGGCTGAGAGTTGGACTGGATGTCCTTTGAGGTCTCTTCTAATTGGATGCATTCTGTGATTTAGGACTGTAGATCTCCATGCAGGCAATCAACCCAAATTAACTAACAGAGTGAATATGCACAATTCCATCAAAATCACATCAGGCCTCTAACACACAAGCACCTTGCACCAGTTCCCCCTTTGCATCAGAAAGCCAGCACTCCAGAGCCACTAGGTCCCATTTCAAATTACAGTGAACTGTTGAAATACAGGGTGCTCAGGCATGTGGCAGTTTCAACCACCTAGTGGGCACTACAATATTTGGTAAAGCTCGGGGTAACAGAGCAAGAGATGTTTGGTACAGGAGAGCATGTAACGGAAGAATGATCAATAGCAGCAGCATTCAGTCTGAGTAAGAAAAGCAGAGATACAGACTTCAATTACTGGTTTTTATAGTACTGTTTCTGTTTCATGTCCTCTTCAATGCTCAGTTACTCCATTATGGCACTATAAACAATCAGGATGACCCTAGCAATAACAAATGAAGCTCTTGATGTTTTATCATCAGCCTGGAAACAACTTGCATCTCCTTCCGCTCACTAATATAATTCCTGATACTCTCTATTTTTTTAGTGCTCTAATTGGCTGCTAGTGAGTTCCTCTTTCTGCACCACTTTGAAGAAAACTTGCTTAGATCAGCAGACCACATCGGGCAGATAATTTTTTGCTAACTGATGCACAAAGTAAATGCTTAAACAGAGCCTTGTTTATTTGCCTTTTCAAAACTGTGACATTTCAGAGGTCTCCTTGCAGCCAAAATGTCTGTGTGGGCCACTGTGCAGAAAGACAACTATCTGCCCACCTAACATTCCTGTCACAGCTCCAGCGAGGATGTCGTTTGCCTCTCACATGGCCAGAAACACAGCATGAGATTACAGCATGCCACTGAAGCCAGCTGCTGTGCTTTGCCTTGGAGAAAGCTGCATTTTGCCATTGAGAGTAAGGTTCTGCTACATATGGAGACCCATTTGTCCTCATGGAAGCAACGGAGAGGCCAGTATCGGAATGGAGGGGCTGGTCCCTCTGCAGAGTTCATACTCTCGACTCCATGCACCCAGTAACACAGGCATGAAATCAGAACAGAGCATTTGGAAGCACTGAATAAAAAGCAGAAGATGAACTGCTAGTGATTCCAGATAAGCTACCAGACCCAGCACAGCCACTAGGAGGGTGAGCCATCAGCATCCTCAAATCTCTCCACCTTAGCTAGTTACTTATGGACATGCTCAGCCACAAATCCCCATCCTGCTAATAACCTCCAAAAGCACTTTCCAGCAAGAAAACTGCCGGCCTTAACACCTGTTGATGTCTTTTACTGCACAGCAGCAAAGTCAGGAGTTACCCCTGCTATCCCAATAAAACTGTGATCTTCCTCCGCTCCTCTGGGGACAGCAAGAGCATTGCTGAACTACCAGCTGAGGATGTGATTCTGTTACCACCAGCAGGAAATCCACTAGTGATGGTGGGAGACCTCAAATGGCATTCAGGCAATCTGCCTCGGTGAGCCACGAGCCTGTCATGAGTGTCAGCACTACCTCCAAGTGATGGTCACACTTCTGTCAGTGATGGGCACCTCCTCACACTCCACTGCATCACGGACAAGCACACAAGAAAGCAACGCTTCAAATATTACATTAGAAGGTGGTGCTCAGGTGCAAATGCCTCCCCAGGGTGAAAGACAATGGATAATTGGACTTGACAAGCAATTTATCATAGTGCTTTCATCTATGCAGAGTTAATTCAATACTTTCAATCCTATTTACTAAAGTATTGGCACCCACATGTATTCTGCTGCCAGCATTTGACCCATGCTCAGCAGCAGACACAACATGGTTGCATGGTTAAATGACTCTGATTAACACTCTGGTTTAATTTAAGCCCATATTTCTCTAGAATCACAGAATTCTAGAATCAACCAGGTTGGAAGAGACCTCCAAGATCATCCAGTCCAACCTATCACCCAGCCCTATCCAGTCAACTAGACCATGACAGTAAGTGCCTCATCCAGTCTTTTCCTGAACACCTCCAGGGATGGTGACTCCACCACCTCCCTGGGCAGCCCATTCCAATGGCAAATCACTCTCTCTGTGAAGAACTTCCTCCTAACATCCAGTCTAGACCTCCCCTGGCACAACTTGAGACTGTGTCTCCTTATTCTATTGCTGGTTGCCTGGAAGAGACCAACCCCCACCTGGCTACAGCCTCCCTTCAGATAGTTGTAGACAGCAATGAGGTCACCCCTGAGCCTCCTCTTCTCCAGACTAAACAACCCCAGCTCCCTCAGCCTCTCCTCATAGGGTTTGTGTTCCAGGCTTTTCACCAGCTTTATCACCCTTCTCTGGACACGTTCTAGTCCTCACTGAAGCAGCACAGGGCTGACACTTGACTTGTTGCTTTGGGTCTTGTTTGCTGTACTTCTCACACCGTCATAGAGCAAACTCCAGCTTCCAAATCCCATGGCACATTCAGCCTCACTGCTCTACTACCCATCTGGAAAATTACCTGACATTCAAGCATAAGCACTGCTGAAATAGCATAACCACACATGCTGGGGATTTGAATTCTTGGGACAAGGCAGCCTCTTAATGTTTGCAGTGCCTAAGATCTGTTAGGCAACATTGCAAAAAATCCAGTGTCTCATAATGCAAGAGCTCTCAAAAACACTGAGCCACTTCCCACAGAGCCAGTCTTTCAGGAAAGGGTGAGTTCTTCTTTACAGAAACATGAAATTGCAGTGGTGTTATTACCTGTACTCCTCTTCCCTTGCCCTCAGGCAGGCCCTTGGGTTTCCCCATGGGTGCTATCCAGTGTCACTGTCAACACCAGGCATTGCAGCATTGATGAAGTCATTACAAGACAGCCTTTGTTCCTCTGCTTCCAGTCAAGATCAAATGAGACACATGCACATGCAAGAAGGCCTGGAGTACAGCTCTGTTGTGGACACAGTGGGACGAGTGCAGCTGGCAGAGACCTGGAAATTCCAGCTGTTTTGGACATAGGTGGTACCCATGAATCAGTTGAGCATTACTCACTGAACATGTACTTGATAGACTGCTGGAAGGGCCACATGGGCGACAAGCAGAGACATCACCACAGTAATAATGGTAAGACCATTTGATGGATTATGCTAAGGAGACATTACCATGCATGGTGTCAAGCTGCAAACCCCAGGATGGCCCAGTGCTATGTCAGAAGTTCAAGCTTCCACCAAAAATCTGGAATGCACAGGTCATACCTTTATATGGAAGCCACAGGTTTCCCAAAATGAATTAATCTTTCATCTGCTTTTCTAGTTCCCCTGGAAGACTTCATGAGAGTTGTAAATGCCAGTTGCAATTCAGTACCAACTGGATGTTTCCCTTGCTTTACCTAGTAGATACTCAGGCAGCATTAAAAGCCAAAAGAAATACAATAGAAAAGAAACACCCATCACCTCTAGGAGTCTAAAAGAACCTTATGGCAACCTGATCTCATAGGGCCTTGTTTCCATCTTGCAGCTTGGAAACTGAGGCACAGACATAGTGGCATGTTGACAGACACATGACAAGAAATCCCAAGTGATGACCTTGGTTTCAGTAGCTATGCACCTTACACTGCAAGAGCTAAACAGCTGTTGTAGAAGGCTGTCACTGCTCATGCAATGGTGGCCCTGACAGGGATCTCTGTGAGGGAAAAGGGTTAAGGAAGGGAATTTTGTTACTTTCGTGTCATATTTTCTCATGGGGGGAGAAGTGTTGTGCTTCTGGGAGAGTTTTCCACTGGCGCTAGGCCCCATTGCACTTATCAATGGGACCTTTCAGGACTCACTCCCTGATTGAGACATCATTTCCTGTTCAACACACTAACCCCATTGATAACTTCATGCTTGATGGGAACTTTTCAAACCTTCCAGGAAAGGCCAGGAGACCCAAAAGAACATACATTTGAAAACAGAACTGGAGCAAAAAGGAAAAGAAGAGAGAGAGAGAAAGTTTTGACCACAATCTGCATGCTGACAACAAATGTTTGTGATTATGGAGCTGAGCATCTTTAGCAGGTACATCAAACACAGAGAAGCCACTGTCATACCCTTCACAGACGGGTGACTGGCAGGTTTGGCACTGCAGTCCTGTAAGAACATCCCTCTTTTGTCTCCATCCACACAGCAAGCACAGAAATCAGGACTGGCCATAGACATGGTCCTGTTTTCCACCAGAAAAGCCAAGAGGCCATAACCAAGACAGCTTGCAAAACAGGCTAGAGACTTCAAATGTCCATGTACCAGAAATGTCACATAAAGGGGAGCAATGATTAAAGTAGGACTCTTGCAGATACCTCAGATCAGGTATGTAAGGGAGGAACTCTTTCTTTCTTAATTTATTATGGTAAAAAGGTTCAATCTAGCTTCTCAGAACATAACCCAGTCAACTGTGGAAATCCTTAATACCTCCTGTGAGGACTCACTTGATATTTTAACTACATCTCATCTCCAAACACAAACTTCATCTGAAAACTGACATTTTCCCCAAAGTTCAGGAGTCTGTCAAGCCACAGCTTTTGTTTTCAACTCAGGCAGTTGCAGCTTTGCTGCCTACAAAGGTACAACAATGCAAAAGTACCAGTGGATCTGGATTACTGCTAAACAGAGCCAGAAAGCTCTCCCTAGCTATGCAGACACCTTGCAGCAAGTGCCAACATGAAGTAGATGATACCCACACTAAAACTTTGCAATTTGGACTTTTCCCATTTCCTGTCTTCAGAGTTCAGTCAGCAGCTATCCAGCAAGAAAGCTTTTGATGACATCTAAACATACGGGCACAGAATACAGCACAAAGAAGCAAGAGCCAGGACACTAGCTGGCTGGGTAGGTGGTTAGGAGGAAGGTCTGGAAGGTTTCCACACACTGTTTTCAGCAGTCTGGGTAAGCAATTTCTTGGGAACCAGAATGCAGCTGTTCTTCTGTTTAAGTGCTTCTGAAATATTTAAAATTAAATCTCTCATCAATAGGAACAATTCATGAAAATGTCAACTTGTAGTGTCTTTATGGTGCAAGTCACGCACTGTGAACATGCCACCCACTTACACCCTGCAAGGACAGAGTCTAAAAAGTTTCAAATTCATGGCACATAACAGACAAAGCAAGCACAAAGCCTTATTTAAAGGGGCATTATTACCCAGCTGGAAACATGGCTAGAAGTGTCAGCAGAAATAATATTTCATGTTAGAGAAGACAGACTTACCTGCAGGTCGAAGAACTTGCTGTATCTGCGGTAGATGATCTGGGAAGTCAAATCAGACCATGTTACATTGATGATATAGACCTGTTTAGGAAAAACAAAACCCAAGTCAATGTAGGCCATGAAGTATGGGATACATCCAAAGGCTGAATAGTCAGCACAGGTTAAATTCAAATCTCATTGGCTTCTGCTGCTCACAATGAAGAATATAGACCCAGGTGCAGAATTGGCCTAAATTAAAAGCATTGCCCTGTTGCAGCCACTAGCAGAGGTCACAGAAGAGCATATGAGTGTTCTCCCACCTGTCCCCGTCAACAGCTCTCACTGATTTTGTCCTCCCTGGGATTACAGCTTTGAGTGATGGCACATTTTCTGGTCCATGGTAGCACACCCTGCCCTCCACCTCTGCCTGTCTGGAGAGTCCCAGGGCCCACTGCAGATATGACTGGGAGAGCTGTTCCACCCATGAAGAAACATCCTGGCATGGGCTACTCATCTCCACACCCATGCTCCAGGTTTTCCTTGAATAAGGAGATGTGACTGTGGCCCTTCCCATGCAAGACATGGCTCCAGTTCAACATGGAAATTCAAAGTGAGCTCATTTTCTGGGCAGTTGAAGGATTCCAGCTGTGCAACACAGCCACTTGTGCACACCCATACAAGAGAAACAACAGCTCAATCCCACAACATGCAGCTCTTACTGGATCACATCATATCACTCAGCACCTCTGACACCTATCAGACTGAATTGCAGGTGATGCAAAGCAGGTCAGTGAGAGTGACATTGTTTTCTTACATCGGTGGAAACAGCAACACAGGCCCAGAACAAGTCCAGGATTTCCCGTGTCCAGCCCTAGCACATCGTCCAAAACAACCACCTTACAGAAACGCAGTTCTGCCAGAAGCTGTGATTAAGAAAAGAATAATCCACTCATGTATGCACACATACATGTATGGGTGCAACACCAATGTTTCACTAGTGCCTCCAAAACTTCTTTTTTTAAAAGCAAAAATAAGCTTGATTCTGCTCTCTCTTGCGCTTGCCTTCAGGCCAAATGCTAACCCTGCTACCTTCATGACAGATACACAAACAAGACTTCAGCAAACACAGGATGGAGCCATCAAGCCTGACCACAAAGGGTGACTGCAACACCTGTGTAACGGAAATCACAGCCATGCCAGCTCCTGGGTCTTTAAAGCAATTTCCATGTTTCACCTATGAAGTCAGATAAAGATCTGACAGAGGAAACAGGAAAGCATCTCTCTTCCTTCAGCCCCAGCACTGCAGCAGGAGCTCTCCCTTTTACCACAGACTCAGAAGTGAAGCTCTTGGTCTCCAGCAAAGGGGGATGGATAAGCATCTCTCTCTGTTCCCCATCCCCTGTTAATCATAACAACCATTGTATGAAAAACCCTGGAGAGATGTTGAAAAGAAGGCTTAACAATACTTTCCCAAGGACCACTAAGCAATTTTTCCCTTTTTCTTTTGGGGTAGGAGACAGGTGTCATGTGATGTCGTGGGGGTCCTGCAGACTCACTTTCCTCTCCACCTTTTATGAATTCTAAGAAAGTTTGCTCCCTTTTGAGAATCAGACATGCTGAGCACAGGCTGTTAAGGAGATCTGTGGCCTTTCAGAGAGCACTGAGGGTAAGGACTAAGAGCCTCAATTCGACCCAGATACTGTATCAAACTTGTCTGCTTCTGCCACCAGAGCAGAGACCAGGCTAGCACAGGAAAGACTGCCCAAGGGTAAGAGCACAATTCTCCACAAAATCAGGTTATTCCTCTGCTGCATCTTATATTTCTCCTGGAAACTCAAGCCATCCAACCTCCCTCCTGCAGTACCCCATATAAACAAGGCTGACAACAGCACTGTCCTGCTTCATAGAAGGGAGATAAAACTGCCTAAGATGAAGACTTCAGGTCCTCCTTAAAGATCGTACCCACGCAAATAAGCTAGAGGAGTCAGAGCCTGGGAAGGAAGCTGCTGTTGCCAATTTTCAGGCCAGCCACACTAGACTGAAGAATATTTTTCCATGTGTTTGTTAAAAAAAAAATAGAAGTTTGTAGCTCCACTCTGAGCTAATTCACAACACAAACATTTCTACTCGTTCTCTATCCAACAGCTACTTTCAGATGGAAAACCCATTCAATTAAAAACAGATCATGACAGATGGGAGCTGACTAGAATCCAAAAGCAACTTCAGATACTAGAATTCTGGCCTCAAGTTCTCACAAAAGAGACAAGACACATAGGACAAACACATTATACATGCAAATAAAGATTCCATTTTTTTCTTTTATTATGCATCTTTTCTCCAGGAGCTAGAAACAGAGCACATATGCCACTGATATCCTGTCTCTTTTAATTTCATGGCATTTCAGTCCATGCTATGCTTCAGAACTCAAAAACTCCATGTCCCTGAAATTTATAACAGCCTGCAAGTCTGCTTGGTTGAGATCTAGTCTGAGCAGAAGTTAACCTTACTTTAATAGTCTAGCATCGGTCAGTGGCACAGTGAGTGGCACAACACCTCACTGCATGATAGGGGACAAAGTTGAGTGCAAAGGGATATTCTGGGCAAGAAGTTGGATATGTTTGATGCAGGGAGTGGGCACAGGAGCAGGACTCCATGCACAGTGAAGATACAGATACAGCTCTGAAATCCAGAATCTGCAGGAGTGAAGCTGCCACTGACTTCAGTCAAGCCAGGATTTTGCTGCACAGTCAAAACAGCAATTAAATGTTTCTGAGCCTTAGGTCTCTTCAAGCTCACTAAGGCAGGCAGAATGGTGAAGCAGGCAGCATGCAGATGCACTGATTTCTAGCTCCTGCTATGATCTTCCCATGAAAAGCCTTTAATCATAACCTGGAGATCTGTGAAGCAAAAAAACGAATGGGCTCAAAGTCTTGGACTGACACCGGTGTGAAATCTGAAATGACTATTGATGTTCTTGGCTTATTTGCATGGATCTAATTGCCTCTCAAAAGCCATTATTTAATAACTGTTTGAAAAACATCTGTAAAATGCCAGATTTTTAAAACCAAGGTCTAAGAGGACATTGAGGTACTGAAGTGGGCCAAATGAAAAGCAATGAAACTGGCGAGGGGATCTGGAGTCCACAAGCTTACTGAGGAGCTACAGATGGAACTGGTGTTGCTTAGTTTGGAGGAAAGAAAGCTGAGGAGAGACCTTCTCACTTTCTACAACTCCCAGGCAAACAGTGACAGAACAAGAAGATACAGCTTGAAGCTGTGTCAGGGCAGATTCAGGCTGGATGTTAGGAAGAAGTTCTTCACACCACCGAGTGATTGGCATTGGAATGGGCTGCCCGGGGAGGTGGTGGAATCACCATCCCTGGAGGTGTTTAAAAGGAGGCTGGATGAGGCACTTAGTGCCATGGTTTAGTTAATTACAAGGTGTTAGGTGATAGGTTGGACTCGATGATCTCAGAAATCTTTTCCAACCTGGTTAATTCTGTGATTCTGTAAAAAGCAAGATCTGCCTTAGTCAGACCCATAACATTTTCATGAGCAGCAAACATTGCATCAGCTTATCCCTTTTTTTTTTCCCCTCAAATTTTGAAAGAGGTCACTGTGAAAGCAATCAACAATACCCCAGGGGAGAATAAGAAAAGCAGTCCCGGGGGAGCCCAAGGTCATGCAAATGCAATGGGATAAGGAGGCAGCAGGAAATATCAGATAAATAGGGCGAGCTGTCCCACGCTCAAACACCCAGCAGGCCCAGCATTGCCCTTGTGAGCTGCCCGCAGAGCCAGAGCAAGGCTTGACGTAGCATCCAACTGCCGTGCAAGCTACTGCTCCAGCACAGAGCTGGTCCTGACCACAGGAGAGTCCCAGGTCCTTAGTACACTGCTTCTTGCTGAAAGTGAATGAAAATAAAAGCATCAGACCTCATTGCTGTCTACAACTACCTGAAGGGTGGTTGTGGCCAGGTGGGGGTTGGTCTCTTCTCCCAGGCAACCAGCAACAGGACAAGGGGACACAGCCTCAAGTTGTGCCAGGGGAAGTATAGGCTGGATGTTAGGAGGAAGTTCTTCACAGAGAGAGTGATTTGCCCTTGGAATGGGCTGCCCAGGGAGGTGGTGGAGTCACCATCCCTGGGGGTGTTCAGGAAAAGACTGGATGAGGCACTTAGTGCCTTGGTTTAGTTGACTGGATAGGTCTGGGTGCTAGGTTGGACTGGATGATCTTGGAGGTCTCTTCCAACCTGATTGATTCTATTCTATTCTATTCATCTTCCATGTCTTGGAGCAAGCTCTTCCTTCTGAGTACTGTGTTTTCCTACAGTCCACACATGCAAAAAACTAAACTTTCATTGTAATGGCAAATTATAATCCACTACAATAATTAATTACTTAAGGAAAAACATCTGCCATATTTATGACCTTAAAGGAGTTTCCATTCAAATGCTTCACCTTAAAAATCCTTAACAACAAAAAAATAAATTAGTCCTTAACAACACATAGTAACAGAAATACAAATTACAAACAACTCACTGCACATTCAGTGGCTGCTCCAGCCACTAAGAATGATCAATTTTTAATGTCACAAAATCAGTCTTCTTTTAGCCTACCATGTATTTTTAAAAGAAATCCTTCTTCAAAGAAACAAGAAGCAAGCCTGTACCAACTGGAGAATATTAATCAGGAACTGAGCTTGATAAGCAGTTCTTAATATTCATGTTGCATGAAAGAAGGTACAGGATGTCAGGAGGGATTTTATCAGCTGCTAATTATTGTTTAATTCTAGCTCTGGGAAGCTTCCATTTTACCCACCCCAGTGCAGAAAAATTACTGCAAACTGAAGTTATTCCTCTCTCTTCACTGTCTACACCAAGCCATGAGGAGAGATGACTTCCTAATACAAAAAGCATTCACTCAAATGCCATTGGGCATGACTTTATCACTGAATGTCTTATTCTCAATGGAAAATATCCAGTTCCAGCTGGCACAAACCCCAGAGGTAGAGAATTCAGGTTATTCTCATGTGACTGATTTTTCAATTGGCTTTTTTTAGAGGCTAATGTTTTGCTTTCTACAGCCATATGAGCTGGAGTGGAAGACAAATGTCTGAATTTAAAAGTTTAATGAGACCTGGATAAGAACATCCACAAATACATGAGCTATTGGCAAGGACAAGATTGAAAAACAGAGACTAGCAATATCCCTGCACACATAAGAGAGGGTGCTGTTAACCTTTAATAAATAATTACAGTAAATAACAGCTATTAAAGAGGTTTTATGAATGTAAAAAACAACCCTATGGTGCAATTTGTATGCAGATACCATCACGATAGTCCCTTTTATCCTGAAGAATGGCAGCTTCTTCAAAGTCTAATATTAAAGTGCTGGATGTTTGTCCTCCAGCAAATCATGACTGAGTTGGAAAAGACTGAACCATCTTAGAGATCTCTTCCAATCTAGCTCATTCTATGATTCAAAGACATTCCTTTTCCCCCATACTCAGATACTATCATGTCTATGAGCTGGAAACTTTCAGCCAGCACAGTTCAACATTTGAATGCTCCCTGGTCCACTTCCATGCAGTCAGCCCAGCTCCTGCAAGATGTGCAGCAACCTCGGCAGCTTCTTTTGGCTGGTGGAGTTCACATTAAAATAGCTCAAAGCTGCATCAGCCCTCTACAATGTGAACACACATTTGTGCCTTGAGTTACCAGAGTATGGGCTCTGGACTGACTTACTGTTTGCACAGCCATTTTAATGTCACAGATATTCTGACAAGCACAGATCAGTGCTGGCCCAGAATCAGGTTTGAAGTGGTAACACACTAGAAACAGCTCTTTTAGTAGGCACAAGGCCAAAGCAGCAAAGCTGAGTGCATTCCAGAAGCAAAGTGGTTGACTTCAGGTACCTTCTACTGCTCCACAAGACACTGGCACAAGTACCCAGGGCTTCCCCAGGGCGAGGGCCTTCAGTGTCCTTGAATTCCTGCCCTATACAGGAGCCAGCACAGTAGCAGAGAGAGTAAAATGTCACAGGAATAAGCATAGCCCTCATGCTGCACACATCACCTGTGCCTTCACTTGGCTTGGATCACACTTGTCTCCGGAACCAGTGAGCGCAGCATGGGCTCCTTGCCCAGTTCATCAGCATCCAAAAGGCCCTGAAAAGCACTGCAACATCTGGGAAATTCCTGCAGAGATGAAGTCAGACCCTCAGCCCTAAGCCTATGGCAAGTCCAGCAGCAGTGCCATGCGATGATGTCACCTTTCAACACGACAGTCTCCAAGGGACCGCAACTTGCCCGAAACAGGGCCAAAGAAGAGTTATTTTCCACCCCAGTCCAGAGCTGTTCTCGCTCCAGAAATTTGAAGCCTGAGCTGAAAAGCAGAGATGAGGCTCAAAAGAAACACGAAACCCAAGCATCTCCAAACAGGAAAGCTTCTCATAGGGTGGTTGCTGCCATGGCAGGGTGCCTTGGAGCAGTCCCAAGCATGGGGGCCAAGGCAGGCTGTATGCAGGTGCAGGGCATCTGGCATTTTCATGAAGCAGATGTGGTTTCACAGACATCCCTCGACTTGTCTCACATTTCCATTACCAACAGGGGAAACGTAACTGAGAAAAGGCCAAAACAAGCCAGGAGTCTCACGGACAAACGTTCACGTACCAGAGTTTTACAGCCAAATCAGAGTTACAGAATGCTGGGAGGGAACAAATTGGACACCTCCAGTGTCCATTAGTTCTCGTCTGAGAACGGCCACCATACAGGCAATTTTAGCAGGACACAGCAATTCCAGCTCGCATCACAATTTGCAAGCTAATTTACAGTCTAATTAAACATACAAAGAGAGGGGGGAAAATAACAAAAATCACCACCACAAGAAAACAACAACAACAAAAAACACCACACAAGCAAACAAAACACAGAAGGGTAAGAAGAGTTTTCCCTCCTTCACAGTTTTTTTTCTTTAGTGGATCTTGTTTAAGCTCTGAACAATAATGCAAAGGGATTAATGGTGCTTCTCTTTTTAGCCATATTGCATCAAATCTGTTCTGTGCACAAGAAAAAGAAACTAATTTCTAGCTCTAGATCCAGCCATGCTCTGAGACTCCTTTCTAGTCTAGGAAACATCACCACTACTGCATCCTATTTGGCCACAGACTTTCCTGGTGGAGAGTTGAGCAGGATGAAATCCATTTCTCATTGCCAAATCCCAGTCCTTAAACACAAATGAGAATAGCAAACAACTGTCTCAAGCCATATCACATCAAATCTGCTCTGTGCACAAGAAAAATAAACTAATTTCTATCTCTGGATCCAGACATGTTCTGAGACTGCTTTCTAGTTTAGGAAACACCACTACTACTGCATCCTATTTGGGCACAGACTTTCCTGGTGGAGACCTAACCAGAGTGAAATCCATTTCTCTTTGCCAAATCCTGGTCCTCAAACACAAGTAAGAATAGCAAACAACTGCCTCAGGCCAGCAAGCAGAAGTCCCTGGGAACATAGGAAGAGGAGCTCATTTGAGTATGGAGGCACCTGGCTAGATATTTTTGCTGGCATCCTAGCTGCAGGGGTATGGATCAGACAACAGAGTTATGACTGCATGTTGGATCCAGCTCACTGTGTTTACACAGGCAGAGTCTCCCATATTTTTCTCATTGATGAGGTTTCAAAGCCCCTGGTACAGATTTCTATTTAATCTCATATTCACCCTTCAGGTTTTTGGCATTTGCCAGCTCAGGGTTTTAAGCACTGACTTCAGGCCTTCCCTGCACCTTCCTGCCAAGAAGACACTACAAAGTTCCATATAGTCAGAGCAATAAGCCAAAACAGGAAAACCCTCCCTGCTGCATCTTTCTTTGGTCATTGGCAGGGCCATGAGAGGCATAAAGAGGTAAAAAATGGAATTTGAACCCATCATTTGTGACAATAACTTGACAACAGAGCTGCAGAACTGGAATGGCTGGGAGCACTGCAGCTTGGATGCAAACCATCTTCCAGACTCTTGCCAGGCTTGTTTGATTACTTCATTTTAATTCCATTCTCAGGGGTGTATGACCAGAATGTGATGTGTTTAATTTTTACAGACATGCAGTGCCTGCGTTGCATTACCAAGGCTTTGATTTTTTAACTGACATCTTAGATCACAACAAAGACCTGTCCAGGCTCCTATCTTATCTACAACATATCCAGTAACTGGAGCATACAGAAAGGAAACAAGAAAACAAGGACAAGACTAGCCACTTCCTTGCTACCACCTCCCAGCTTTGGGAAGCAGAAATGAAGCATCCCTGCAAGGAAAGAGCAGCCAAGGGAAGTGGACAACATCTACTATATACATGCATGAGAGAAGTAAAGCATCTGTGCAGAGCAAAACATAGACTTGTGTTTCTGTTTCAAATCTGTTTCTATCCACCTGCATTTACTTTCCACATGTGATGAAGCTATTTGTGAAGCAGAATAACCACAGAACTGAGCTTCTGCCGTTTAAGAGTTGACAGATGATTAGAAAACACAACATCCAAGCCTAAAGAGTATTATAACGTGACAAATGTAAAATGGAAACAAGAACATACAAGCTCTCTGTGAAACCTGGCTCCCTTGTGGCCTTCTCAAATACACTACCTGGGTCTGAAAGAGGCTGTCTACGGCAAGCAAATGAAAACAATCCAGCTGCACTTGAAGGTAAAAATTTTTCATCTCATTGCCTCTTAAGTCTGCACACCAGGTGAATTACAAACTGGTTTAGCTCAGTGCTTGTGTCTTTCTCCCTGACAAGTGGTTGGTGTTTCACGAAGACCCCAAAATATGAGAATGTCCTCATGGAAGAAGAAAAACTCCACTAAAAACAATAATAAAAATAATTGGCAACAGCAACGATCAACAGACAAAACAGACCCTTGAATTTCAAGTCTTTCAGGTAAGTTTCACTGAAAGACTTTTTTACACAAAAATTGCATCAACTTCACTAAACTGATTTTAGAAACTGATTTGTGGTTGAAGTTATCGTGAAAAGAAACATATCACCCCTGAATAGTATGGTTCAAAGTAGTAGTCATAGAATCATAGAATGGTCTGAGTTCAAAGGGACCTCCAAAGGTCATCTAGTCTAACCCCCACTGCAGTAAGCAGGGACATCCTCTGCTAGAAAAGGTTGCCCAGAGCCCTGTAGAGCCTGACTTTGAATATCTCCAGGGATGGGTGCCAACCACCTCCCTGGGCAACATGTTCCAGTGTTCCACCACCATCATAGTAAAGAACTTGTTCCTAACATCCAATCTAAATCTGCTCTTCTCTAGTCTCAAGCCATTGCCCCTCCTCCTATCAGTACAGGCCTTCATAAGCAGTCTTTCTCCATCCTTCTTGTAGGCCCCACTCAGCTACCAGAGGGCTGCTATTAGACCTCCACGGAGCCTCCTCTTTTCCAGGCTGAACAACCCCAGCTCCCTCAGCCTGTCTTTGTAGCAGAGGTGCTCCAACCTCCAGTCATTTTCATGGCCCTCCTCTGGACTTGCTCCACCAGGTCCAGAGGCAGATGTGGAAGTGAGGTGGAGGTGCCTCTAGGCAGTCACTTCTCAGATCTCTTAGAGCCATTGTGTGGGTTGTAAAGGACAGATACATAGGCAAAACAGCACTTCAAAAAATACAGTTTTCAAAATGGAGATAATTTTATTCTCTCCCCCTTATTCTTTACACAGGAACAGATCTAAAAAATGACTTAAAAGTGGCTTCATCCGGTTTCTACTGGAATTAATTTTTATAGGAAATGAGCCATGAGCTCCTTTAAATTCTGTTCTTAGTTCATAACAATCCTTGGAGCTTCAGCTGTAATAGATTACTCTGCTGTCCAGTCAGTGCTGCCACCATTCAGATGAGGGCAATGTTTGTAAACTAAATCCAGCCCCAGCCTAAACGGGTGCAACATGCATCTGGTTTTGACTGCCATTATGGAGTCAACAGACCCATGGAAGCCAACAGGAAGAGTTTCATTCATGGTGCTGCATCAAATCTCACATGAAACTAGAACTAGTAAAATACTAGAAGGATGGTGCTAAATCAGAGAGGCTTAAGAGGGGAGTAGCTGAACTGATTCTGGCGCAAGAGGAACTGACTTGAGGGATGTTCGGACTTTGATGAGTAGAGCATTGCTCATAGTTGAGGCAAAGGGATTCCTGTCATTGAGTGGTCTGGGGCCAAGGATACAGAAATAACTTGGTCAAATAAGAACAAGAACCTGATTGCTACTGTGTTAAATACATCAAGACAGAGAGGGAAAATATGACTGGGAAATCTATGTTTTGTAGTTACCACTAAATCTCACATGTATTTGCACAGTGCTTGTGGGAGATCTCTCCAAGTACCTTACCTTTTGCTCTGAGAACAAGGGCCCATCTATGTTGCATCAGCAGGGTTGCACTGGTGCATTTTCCCAACTGTGGAGCTCATATACAGTGCTACAGTACACACAGCTTGTGGCCACATGCAGACAGGGTACACCATGATATTGCCGACCCTGTTTCATGTGCAGGCATAGAGCAGATTTTTGCACACTGTAGATATGTATCCTTACTCATGCAAATGACAAAATCCCCATGTCAGTCTTAGGGTTGCAAAGAAACATTATTAAAACCCAACCTCCCTTTCAGCTTGGTCTGCACTAACACTTGTATGTAGTTTATATTAGCATGCAAATCTTCTGGCTTTGATTTGTAACCTTACATATGACCCCCAGATGCAGTGTTGGAAAAGCAAAGGAAGGGCCTGGGAAAGAGAGCAGAACTCCTTCAGGCCCTTCCAGAACAATGACAAAGCTCTGGGACATTCTTAGTCCAAATAATGGAAATTCTCCCGGGATTTTGCCATAAAATAGTGGGATGACTTTTTTTTTCCCCTCTCATTTTGAGTAGAGGGAAACAAAAAGTTCATGTAAGCCAAGAGACCCTCAGATTCACAGAGATAGACCTGAAGGTATAGCACTTTAAAGGTGATCTGCAATACCTGACAAAAAAACAATAGTGAAAAATTCCTTTAATTACTATACAGTTTGTGTAACTGCATTTTTCATGCACGGATGAAGAAGGAAACTTAGAGAGAAGTAAACAAGATCAAACAACAAAGCACCACAGAACTGCCAGCATAAGGTACTGGCAGACGAGTATTAGCATTTTAATTGCAGAATGGTAGTGTGACTGAAAACCTAACCTATCCTCAAATGTACACAGCATTCAACAAACATGGAATATATGCAGGTGTCTTTGACTATAATGCATGACCATATATAGTTAAAACTGAATGTACTTTTCTCTACAGTACAATCCTGACAATATGAAACCAACGCTTGTGAAAAAAGGAACAACTATCCACAACCCCAGAAAGATGCAGTGCTGAAGTCACTGGAAAAAAGTCTCTCACAGCAGTGACCTCTGGTTTCAAGCTTTGGAGAAACCCATGTTTGTTCTGGGGAGATGAGTGAAAGAAGAAAATAATTCCGTGCCCTAGCCGCGCAATGAACACTTGAATTGTACTGTGAAATGCCAAAGAAGAGGCAAATGAGGAGCACCCTCCTCACTCCCTCCCAGTGCTTCTGGCCAAGGCAGGAAAACTGATGCAAGAGTCCTGCACAGAACTCCCTTCGTCAGGGTGCAGCATTGAATTAAACACAAAATTACCTTCTTCCTGTGAAACTTCAGGGGTTTCAGGAAGACACTTGGCCAAATCCTTGCATTCTCAATCACTGCCTATTTGCTAAGTTGAACTATTGTCTCTGATCTTTACTTACCTCCTACTCTTCTCACAATGATCCTCATTTTCCCTCCTTTTCCCACGCTTGGCTTCCTGCCTTCCCACTTGCAGACATGCAGTACTATCACGGACAGCGTAAACCCATCCCTCTCCAACTCTGCAATTTGCAGTCCAGGCCACACACAGGCAGAGACACCCACAGCCATACTCACCAGTTTCCAGATCACATTTATTCTGCACACTGGGCTGTAGGATCCATGGATGGGAAAGCATTGCTCTGCCCTGCTGGAATACAGGGATACGGAAGAGATGCTTTTTCAGCCTGGAGAAATACTGTGCTTTGGGCATCTCTGCTCAAAATGTCAATCCCCACTTAAAAGCTGCAAATATAAGTATCTTATTGTGGAAAATCAGATTAAACTGCTGGGCTAGCTGCTGGACAGGACTGTCATACTTTCTAACTATATCCCCAGCTGACTAGTTGAGAAAAGTCCAAGTTGTGCTGTTGACCTGCGCTGACCACCGAACCAGCCTGCTTCTCTCCTTACTGTACACACGGTACAAAGGAGATAGGTCACTAAAAGGATGTAAAAGGTGGAGATGCAGTTGCGACCATACTGACAAAGGACACAGTCACCAAATTAGCCCTCAAATCTGGCTCACATTGGCACATATCCTCACCTTAGCAACCTGCCTTTCCATGTCAGGGAGAACTACTTCCCCAGGGATTCTCAGTCATCCTAGGCTGGGTTTTGTCACTCACACAGCTTTCACCGTAACAAACTCCACATCTCCTCTAGAGAGAGGCACTGCTGCTTAGTAATGCACTTTTCTGTCAGAGCTGCCAAGGGTGGCCATGATGGTGACCATGCTAATTCCTTCTCATTTATCTATCACAAGCCAGCCAAAAGCCACACATACCCCAGGAGTTATTCATTTTCGGAAGGAGAGTGTGTGGCTGCAAGTCAGCATGTGTCACCTAAGAAAAAAGCCTTTTAGGGCCATGCCTATATTATGTGTTCTATCGAAACCGGTAATAAAATATGAATCAGCAAAATGACTGTGTGCATCTACATTTCTGTTAGATTCAGGGTTTACAGTGTCTTGGAACAATAAACAAACCTCTTCCTTTCAGTCTCCAAGCCTGAATATTCACCCACTCTTAGACAGTTAAAGGGAGTTACTAATGTTCCACAGGAAGAAACTATTAAATCTGCTTACGTGACCACCCCAAGTCCAGAAAAACCTCTGTCTGTAACAGCAGCCTATCAAGAACCCATACAACTGCACTCACCACACACAGTACCTGGAGACAGCAAGAATTTGCTAGGCAGGATTTGGGGGAATGCACCCGAAAGTCAGGATCTCAAACCAGTCAAAGTTACTCACTTCAGATCCTTCTCTAGGTATGTGGCTACAGTAGACATCCATCTCTGAAGGTGCCTCTTCCTTTGCCTGCACGAGGACCCTGTATTAGACATCTAATGTCTATGAGGCTGAAGTTAAGACAGAGGTACAGTAAGATAAGGTCAATATAGTGCAGAGATGTCTGAATTGATGCTGACCTGTGTCTCCTCCATGGTGCAGCACTATCAGTCCACGGCGGTCCACAAAGCAGCTTGGCTGAATCAGCCCCACTCACAACAGAGTCCCATGTATCTGCATGTTAGCTAAGGCACAGCATCACTTGGATGCAGCTGCTCTGCTTGGTGGGACTTCTGAACACCATATGTCTCTACCACAGCCACTGGGTCCAACCACTAGCAGTGTAACACTTCGAAGAGCCAGATGCTTTTGAAAAACTGAGGATTTGACTTCAATCCCCATTCAGCACATTCAAAGCTTGTAGCCTGAGTCCCCAGAGGATTCTTTTTTTTAATTCCAGTTTTATGAAGTGTAACACAGGAAGGAGCTGGAAGCATCACTATAATTTACCATGAAGCAGATATGCAAAGATAACATGAAACAGCACCCTGACAGCAGGCCAGGCCTGACTGCCAGCACACCAATGGCCCACTCGGGCACAGCAAGGATCAAAGTCAGCTTCTGCATTTACTGACCTTGGACAGGCAGTAACTTGTGCTTATGGAGTTTAGGATGAGGACAGGCAGTTTTAAGAGATACTTTATTTTTGACTTGGCTCAGCTGCCTGCTTTGGAGCAGAACTCTCAATATGCAGTTGCATTACCAACACAATTGTTATTTGGATAGCCAGTTTGGCTAAGGACACAGAAATGTTCTGCTACCCTGCAGATGTCCAGAGAGAAAGAAAAGGAAGCAACAACTTTTGTCCCACCCAAGGGCAGCACATGAGTTACTGTATCTCTGAAGTTAGCTGCTGGATGAACGCATCTTCTGCCAAGCCTTTCATTAAAAATGACTTGATAATCCATTCCTTAAGTGTTCACTCTTGCAGAGATGTTTTAAAGCAGAAGGCTGAGATAAAGACAGATATGCTCAAGAAATTCTTGACCGTTTTCAGCTTCAAACCTTGCTTGCTGCTGCCAGGCACCAACCCTTACTGGCCTAAGTGTTTCAAACAGGTAATAGGAGCAGTGCACACACAACATGCTGCTTCCACAGCACCTAACATGTCCTTGGGTTTTTGCTAGGATGAGGAATCTACTTAGAACAAAATTGTCTTGGATTAGGAAGTTGCAAGGCCTGCCCTGAGCAGCTAGAATTTTGGTTGTCAAAGAGAAAGATGAAACAAAAAGCAGCAGGAGAGTCAAGCCCAGTGATCTCTGCTTCAGGGCTGAGCTGGCCAGGGGGCAAGTCAAGCCTAAATCATTCATACTGCGTGTGCAGGACATGAAGCAGTGGGCTGAATGCCATGAGACATGAGGTGTGAATTACAGCCTCATAACTCACGCCCTGAAGTGCCTTACTGCAAAACGGCTCAGGGCAGAGGTAGGATTTTTTTTCAATGTTGTAATTCCCATGCTTCCTTTCTCTCCCCCTCAACTGCCCTTTGAGTAGGGATAGATGCAAAGAGGATCAAATCCCACCCTCCTCAGCCCTGTGAAATGTGAGCAAAACTAGCAGGGCTTGGCCCACTATATCCTTTCTTAAGGATTCAATAACATTAAATTAATACTTTTCAAATATAAACCACTCATTGCCTTGGAACATGCAGATCAGTGTAAAATCATCCATAGCATCCTATGCTCTAGCAGACTGTCTCCCTTTTCATCCACCTCCATGCACAGCTCTGTACTAGGAGCAGATGGGCTGCCATAAAAATTAAGGCGAGGTGCAAAGGAAAGTCTCTGGGTTCAAGTCTCACAATCTCCATGGGTCCAACTCTGTTTGCAGCCCACTAATGTGAACTGTCTCTCCCTGCTCACACACCAGTAGATGCAGACCGTTAAATGAAAAGGGTTGCCCACAGCAATGCCAGTGGGCCACTTGCTCCAGAATTTGCTCTGGTTTGCCTCGGGTAGAAGGAATGGACTTCCTGAACTTCTCCTGGGTGCACTGACAGGATGATTTGTCGCTCTCTGGAGGCCAGTGGAATAGCTTCCAAAGTAAAACGAAAAAAAAGAAAAGAAAAAAAACCTGTGGTGCAATGATCTGTGCCCAGGTCAACCAAATCCCACTGGAAACAGCAAGCACAGGGGAAATCTTCCATAAGACACACCAGACCCTGTCTGAGACTGCCACCACGGCTACTGTCATTTGAAGGAAGGGGCAAAATCAGACAAAATGAATGTAGGAGTTCTTCCAGATGAGAAAGCCACAGGTTCAGATGCCAGAGACACATCATTAGGCTCCCACAGTCTCTCTTCTCTGTTAACCGTCCAAATTGCTCTTGAGGGTAATTGAAGGAGGCCAGCTGGAGAACTGACCAGTAGTTTAATTGGAGGAAAACCACCATCCCTGAGACACAGCTGACCACAGGGAAAAACCACTGCTCCCACCAGAGCTCTCCAGGAGTAGCTCAGCAAGCTTAGGACAGCCCTGGAAGGGATAGGCAAGAGCAAAAGCAGAGTCTGCATGCTTGAGACCTATGTTCTCTGTGCTACATGGAAGGCAATTTCTGCTCTCCCAAACTGCCTGTAAGCCTTCTCCATCAGCAACCCAAAGACAGTCAAAAAATTCCTTATGGTTTGTAAACACAGAGGCAAGCTCCATTTGAATATGAGTTGGTGGCCTGATGGCTTCAGTTCTTTGTAGTCATTAAAAAAAGATGCCCCCAGTAATCATCCCTTTTCTAAACAGAATCACGAAACACTGTGATTATTAATGTTTTGCATTAGTCCTGTGGAAAAATGTCATCTACTCAACAGAGAAAATCTTCCTGGAAGGCCCAGGCCAAGGACTGAATGGTCTGCAGAGATCACAACAGTGATCCCTTGGAGGACCAGTCTGCTAAGGCATTGAACTTCAAAAAAAGGCATAAATTACAGAGACTTCAATGGGATTTAAGCCTACACTTATTACTGTTACTGACTTGCAACAGGTGACTGTCAAGGACTTCTTCCTCTTTGTCACTTTGTCCAAAGGAGGAACAAATTACAGGCCCTAGACTTGTGCAACTTGATTTAGAGGCACTGTTGAAAATCCTAACTCTTGGTGACTATCATCCTTCCACCACCACGTTGGGCTTTTCTAAAAACAGGTCTATGCAGCCAGTCTACAACCCTGACTGAGTATGATGATGCTCTTCCCAGCCCTGCACAGATGAGTAGGAATGCTTCAGGCCCAGCACCCCCCCAGGTCCAGCACACATGAATTGCTCCTATACCCTCAATTCACATCAGTTGCATCCTGCCAACTTCCAGCTGGAGATAACTGAATTCTCTCCATCTTGGCTCACTTCCTGTCACAGCTGCAGCAGTCCACACACACCTCCAATCGTTGTTAAAATGACACCACAATGCCAGAAATGCAGTCTGGGCAGGGCTCCAAAGCAGGCCCTCCATGGTGACAAGAATGCCAGGTCACTCAGTACCCAAAACTCTTTGGCAAGGCTGCCACATGAGTCTGGTCTGTCAACTGCACCGACTCTTGCAACTACAAAGAGCCATAGTCAGTGAGCATGTCACCAACTCTCCAAGTCAGTAAATTATTATCACATCAAGAAATGCATGCAAAAAGACAGAAAACAGACAAATGTCACATCTTCTAGCTGACTAGCTCCATTTCTGTCCCATGGATCTAAGGAGCAGGAGAGCCAAAAGAGGCTGAAGGTTTTTTCCAGGAATTGAGAGAAAACCCATCTATGGGAGATGGGTACCAATTCACATCTGCAGACCCAGCCACTCAGCAGGCCAACCAGCCCACCTGGAAACACCTGCCAAGCCAACTGAAGGTGCAACTGCCTTCTCATTGACATAGGAGTCCTCCTGCACTCAGAAATTGACTCCAAAACACCAATGAACTGCAAATCTCTTTGGCAGAGTAAATGATCGAAGCATGATTTAAAAGTGAGCTCTGAGACTAGGGAGCTCAGCCAACTACTGCATCTGGTCACAATATTGAGAGTCAATTTCTCAGTTAATAACCTCAGACTCCATCGAGGTGTGACATTAAAAAACAATCCAAATAATATTCCAGCCATGTCACTTTATTCTTTTTCCCCTTGAAAGGACATCTGGCATGTAAGACTTGGGGTTTCTCTCGTCCCAGGGAAACCAGCAGCAACATTTTCCAAAGGTCTCTGTTCACTAACCAGAGATTAGAAGGGATACAGTCAGCTCATGCAGGGCTCCAACACTTTTTCAAACAGCTGGACTCCCATTCTCTCCAGTAGAGAAACACAGTTGCCACAATCAGCTTGCAGCTGGGGAGGGGAAGGAAACAACATTCATTCCTGGTGAGTGTCACTCTAAAATCAGCAGCTGACAGTAGCAGACTGTAATGAACCTACAACCTCCTTTGGGAAGGTGAAAGCATCTCTTCTATCTCACAAAGATAAACTCTTCAGGAAGTGTCTCAGTCCAGACACATCCACTGTTGAAGCATTCTGTAGGTCTGTTTCTAAACCCAGCCCAAGAAGTGCTTGTCTGTGAAGAGAGCACTTGCAGGTACCTTCACGACCCCTTTTGAAATGTAATTTCTAGACCACCCCAGTAAATATCATTCCCTGTTCTCAGATTGACAGAACCTAAAATTCTCTCAAATGCCAGCACACACAGATGGGACAGGCAAACTTCGCAGTGTCAGGCACAAGACAGGGAAAAAAAGGTCTAAAAGCAAATTTTCTTGCTTTTTTTATATCAACTTTATTTTGAGCCTTGGCCTCTCCTACTGACTTCCAAGCTGGCTACTGTGTTCACCTTCACTCTGCAATACTTGATTGATAAGATTATATTTTTCTTAGTGCTAAACCCCTCCTTGAACATGAACCAAATAAACTGAATTCCTTTTCTAACTAACCATTGTATTTGCCTAATTATTAACAGCACTTGGAACAAATTAGATACCACAGGCAGAATCCATGACAGCTTGGTGCCTACCCTCCAGCTTTTTACACACTGCCCTCTCTGAAGGACCAGGACTGAGGTTTCCAGCTCAACTCCTCATATTAGGCAGCAGAGGAAATAGAAGGCTACCAGGAGTCTGCTGGAGAGCTGCCTACCATAGGGCATGAGCATATCCAAGGCTGATAAAATCCAGCTCAAATTTTATGTCCTACCCTGGTCTAGAAAAGATGCTCTCTCTCTTGGGGTACTTGCATTCAAGTCTTGTCTATCCACTTCGACATAGGCAAGTGCAGTGTTCCTCTGCAATGAAGAAGTTGTCCTTTGACAGGAACGAGGGAGAGCAGAGATTAAAATTCAGGGACTGGACGATGGTTATTCACATAAATAAGGGCAAACAGCTTTGTGAAGCAAGTATCAAGGACACATTCATTTTTAAAATGGGTAGATTCAGACTGGATATTAGGAAGAAGTTCTTCAGCATGAGGGTGGTGAGACCCTGGAATGGGTTGTCCAGGGAGGTAGTGGAAGCCCCATCTCTGGAGGTGTTTAAGGCCAGTATGGATGAGGCTGCAGACAGCCTGATTTAGTGTGAGGTGTCCCTGCCCATGGCAAGGCAGTTGGAACTAGATGATCTTTGCGGTCCCTTCCAACCCTGACTGATTCTATGATTCCATGAAAATAATAACTTTCAGTTAACACTGAAATAAAACTAATACAGGCCAACACTAAGAGCATGTTGCTGAAATGCAGCAGCAGAGCAGCAAACCCCACTCAGCCAAAGATGCCCTTCTGGGCAGCAGAATAAACCTGCCACTGTCTGTGGCACATTCAAATCCTATGGGATATAAAAAGCCTGCTGACTCACCTGGCATGAGAAGACAGCAGCTCAGTCATGCACAGGGATTTTCTCTTAAAACACTTTGTGTCTCCTGTGTGCATATGGACTCCCAGACCAGCAGGGATGGGATATCTCAGTACCAAATGCTTCAGAAAAGCTCAAACACCAGTCACATCTGATGGAGAGAGCAATACAGGCTTCAGGATCAGAGGGGACAGAGGGCCTCCTAGATACCAATCCATCTCCTAATTCTTCTCCTTTCCTGTGGAGCCTGCAGCAGTATTTCCACTACAGTCACATGCTTCCATATGCCCAGGTTTGAGGCCCAGGGCAAACGCAAGCTTGAGATGAACCTGCTCTGCAAAACATACAAAGGACAAGAGAGATGTCCCCAGAACAGGGAGTGTGATCCTCAAAATAATCCAGAGCAGGAGGGGAAGGACAACATCCTGAAGCTTAAAACCACTCCAAGCACATTCAGTTTGCAGTTGCTAGAATATAAAGCCAAGCACTGGAGCTCTGTCAGCCAAGTCGGTATTTTTATGGCCATATCAAAGCAGATAATAAAAACAAAGAGCTTAAGGGTCAAACTTGGTACTGGAATTAGTAACCAGGCTGAAGTGAATAGCATGATACCAAGTTCATAAAATCATAGATTGGTTTAGGTTGGAAGGGACCTCAAAGATCATCTAGTTCCAACCCCCCACCATAGGCAGGGACACCTCCCACTAGAACAGGTCATCCAACTTGGCCTTGAACACTTCCAGGCAGGAAGCATCCACAATCTCCCTGGGCAACCTGTTCTAGTGTTTCACCACCCTCACTGTAAAGAACTTCTTCCTAAAGTTGGAACAGGATCCTCTGCTCACAGGCACTTAAAACACCACTTCTTTTTTTATGCAGATGGACGTCATGCCTGAAACCCATGTGCTTGATTGCTCCTTCAGACCATTCATGTGGGGAGGGCTTTATGCAAGATCTCTACACTTCTTCACCAGCAAGTCCCAATAGAGTCTGCAGCTGTCTCAAGTAACATACACTAGTCAGGAGCACACTCTCCAAGACCTTCCCTTGTTGCTATTTCAGGTCTGATCTCCACAGCAGCAGAGTATTTCCTTGCATTAGGCACTACTCAGGGTACAACATGAAAAAGAGAAAGGTTCCCTTCTGGGTAAATTTCAAGTTCTAATCATGAGAGCTAAAGACAGATATGTTTAATTTATGCAGCGTAAGGAACTAGCCAACTTGTGCTAAGGAGTTAAACAGAAGAAGTTACATCAGAGATTAGTAATGACCAAGGGGTCCTTTCATGCTATATCAGAAACTGTTGAGAAAGGGCACAACAGGAGATCTCAACCCCTGCACCACCCATGGAAACTGTCTCCAAGACCACTGGCAGTAAAGACAATCAAAGCGAGCCCTGATCCAGCTGTGGCTGGTTGCCCAAAAGCCAACACAGTCACTGCATGGTTACAAGACCTCTATATGGCTGGGATGCTACTTGCTGTCAGTTCTACATCTAGTTTGTAGTAGGTCCAAGCTGAAATGTCTGGAATTAGAAACCATCAGAGGCACCATTTCACCCTGCAGGTATCAGCAGTCTGTCACCATCATCCTGATAAGGCAGGGAGGAAGAACTGACTGGCACATAAACCAGGATTAGGGATGCAGGCACTGGCAGGCATTTCCCCTGCTGCTTGGCAGGAGCTGAACAGATCTAGTAGAACACAGAGCCACCTCCTGCCACTGCAGTCCCCTTCTGCATGGCCATGGAGTCAGGGCATCCAATGCAGAACTTGTAGTTACATTTCTCCTTCATCCAAAGAAACAGGAGGCTTCCCTATCAAAGAGTCCCCAAGAGTGAATTTTAATAGAAGAGATCAGAGAGAAGCTTAAAGCTAGAGTTGTTTGTTTTAAACACTGGATGTTCTCTTGCCTTGGTTATTTTGGCTGTTGGTTAAGCTCCCTTTTATGCTACACATAGAGATAATTCCTTCTTTTCTATGGCAAGGCTGATTGAAACTGGGAGTGATTTCCTTCCAAATTATTTTTAACTAAATAAATGACTTATTTGTTGCCCTCAGTATTTTTTAGCAGTGTGTTTAGTTTCTGCACAAGATGCAGCATTTTACTCTAGAGGATGTAAATTCAAATAAAAGCTTTTCCACCTGTTTTTCAACAAGGAAAACATCCTTCCTTAAGGTATTAGTGTTGCCTGAACATGAACTACAATTGCAATTCTTCAATCTGTGTTATTTTCACTAAAAACAAAAGATTAAAATGCACATTTTTAGCCACAGTGGTTTTAACTGCTGACAAGAGCTCTCTCACAACAGGAATTGGGAGACTATGTTGTGTACAGTGGAGGTTTTGGTAAGTGCATGTCACTGTGACCAATTTGCCCCTAATGACAAAATAACAGCTGGAAAAAAAGCACTGTGGGAGGGAATGCTTGTGTTCTATTCACAGGGAGAAGGCTACTCCCCTTGTTCAAGCCATCTACCCACTCATTACTTGTGTCCCGAAGCTCTGACTTTATTTCACACAAGCTGTCAAAAAGCTCTCATCCTGCAAAGTACCAAGCCGTGCTCTACTCCCACACACCTCTGTGCATTATCAAGGCTTGCTGGATTTCGAGCTGCAGTTCTGCCCCCAAAACACAGCAAGATGGCACCAAACATCACTTCTAGACTCTGCCCAGGGCAAGCAGAAATTTTGATTACAGAAACAGAATTTCCAGCTTCCTCAAGTAGCCTCAGCTCATACTCAAATGTTGTGGGGTTTTTTTGTTTGTTGTTTTGTTTTTATCCATCTGCATCCATTAATCAGATTTTTAAACAGTTAATGGTGTCATCTTCTCTCCTTCCTAACATCATCCAACTCATAAGACTGGGATGGGGCTAGAGCTGAAGCACATCAACATATTCTGCCACCTCTACAGCAACGTGTCTCTGAGAGATGATGGGGTTATACTGTGTCTTTGTACAAAAGCAGAAAGCAATTTGGGGGAAGAAAGCAGGAAGGGGAAGTATCCAGGAATAAATTAACAACCTGCCACAGACAGAACTTCTCTGTTTCCAGCTATAGCTAGTCCGATAGAGCAGTTTTTACAAAGTAGTTTTTGCAGAGTGGTTTAAACCTTCTTCCTTATCCAAAACTCGGGCTGATAGCAGTGGGAAAAAGCACAGATCTGGCCACTCTTCAAAAAGGCTGAGCTCTTAACATGTGGCTCCAGAAACCCACTGTTACATACTCAGTAAGGGATAACTGGACAGTGGTCAAATCTAAACCTTGAAGTGCTGTCTCCTTGTGATCACCCAACATTGCTTGCACAACCCTGTAAAGGAATTATCTCCAATTGCCATGCTGAAAGCATCTGACAAGAATGGAAGAACACCATCATATCCCCTAGAACTGAAGCAGGGAAAAGACAAAGAAAGGCAGTGATGTGTGTGGAGCTAATAAACACCGGTGTCCACCTTGGCTTCCATTATGACAATTTTGTAATTGATTTTAAAATAAGGGGGGAAAATAGGGAAAAAAAAAAAAAGAGAAAAAAGGAAGAAAAAAAAAATCAGAGACCACAAGTGATTTGCCAACAGTCACACAGCAGTCTGTGGCAAGGGTGAGAACAGAAGCCATACCTCCTGACACTCAAGCTGCTATGACTGATGTTTCACCATAGCTCTTTTGTCCTCAAAAACTGCTCTGATTGAAGACCCAGTTCAAATATTCTTTACTTCTATTGACTGAAAAGGGGAAGAGTCTTCCATGCAAATTCATTTTCAAGTCGTTCTTCTTGCTGCCCAGAGGAGACGCTGCTGCTTTTCTCTTAAAAGGGGACATTGACAAACTAAAGTGATTGTTTCTGAGCTAGTTTCATGTGTCCACAGCTGACCAAGCTCAGAAGAGGAAAATTCAGTGTATTTTGGGGTTGCCTGTCCAACTGCAGCCTCTAAGCATAAAATTTTGGTTCTATGGGCCAGGCTGCGAATCCTAGAGGCAGGGAGGCCATAACACCTTAATGACATAGCATGGAGACAAACATACCCAATACAGCTCAAAGGCAGGCCCAAGCTGGCCTTGAAGAGGCAGAGTACATACTGCAATGCAGTCTGCCACATCCAGGTGAGAAATTAAGTACACCAAGCTCGCTGCTGTCCCAGCTACATGAACCTAGGGCAACAGCCACAAAGTGCTGTCACAGCCAACACCCACTTTCTTCACCAAGGACAAAAATGAAAGCAGTCAGTCTTTTCTCATCTTTTCTATGATGGTTTTTCAATGCTCAGCATTCATGAGGTCAATATGTTAGAATCCAAAGAGGTACTTCAGGTCACCCCAGATGTGCACCAAAGCGGGGACCCCAAATTTTCAGAAATGCATGAAATTATTGTACATATAGGGCTTGGATTTACTTCCTTATTTTGTCTCTTGGACCATGACCATGGAGTATGTAGCAGGGTACAACTCAGAAGATGTCAGTTTACAAAGAAGTGGCTCCCAAACAGACAACTTTGAACTGTGGCTGTGTGAGTATCATCATGGAATGGGCCAGAGCTGCTGACTGCTTCCACCCTTCCTAACCAGGGAGTTTTGTAAGGATGCCACCATAACACGTCTAATCATATTTTTTTGCACTAGGAGACCATCTCACACCATCTCAGACCATCCAGTGAGACAAACCTGAATGCACACCTTAGCTACATCAGATTGATCAAGGGAACCCATCAAAACTTTGCCTCTTCCCATCTGAAACAGCGGAGAAAATATTACTGGCCATTTAAATCCTTCTGAGGACTAATGAGCCATGTTATAGTGCAGTGCTACAGCTGACTGTTGCTTCTTGCTAAGGCTTATTCTGATTGTAAAATTAAACAGCTCATTTTAAAAGCAGTAAAATGACACCCACTGCAGAACACAGCTCTCAGGGGGGGAAAAAAGAAAGTTCAGAATTTCAGCAGGGCAATGCGTAAGATTGTCTCTTAATTACCAAAGGAAAGACAGCTGTTTCAGTTCCTGCTATCTTAATAATTTCCCTCTCTTTGATGTCTTGATCACATCTTTGAACAACACACTTGAAGCATAGCACTGCAGAGAACCCTTATTTTCATAATGAAAGGGAAATATTTTGCTCCATGAATAATATTTAGTTATCCTGATAGGCTGCATTGATAGGGCTTCATAATACTGTTTTCAAGCTAACACTGAGTTTAAAAGAGACCTGCAGGCTAGTGCAAGGCTTCTATCTAAATGATAAACATGTAATTGGTGAACATATCTAGCATCCTTTAAAGTGATATCTAATGGTTTCTAATAAGAAAGATACAGGCACCCAACACTTTCTTGTCCTAAAGGCATAAAAAGGAAGTTCATTTGGTTCCCATTCTAGAATTAAAAGTTGCCATTTCTAGGCCATATGAAAATGGCATTAAACCTTTGTGCGGTGTGACAACATATCTGCTGCTGTACAATACACACAATCAAAAATCCAAACGCTTCCCACAGACACCAGACACAGCCAAAAACCTGGAACAAGCAGAGTTTTGGAAGCTGACAATAAGAAGATGGGGTTTTGAGAGAGTAGCAGCAATCTATAAAGGTATATTTGTATGCTCTTTTACACTGCTCTACCGTAACAGGAAAAGCTGGACGATGATCCAGCAACATGTACGCGGCACCAAGTTCCTCAAGAGGCAGCTGGCCATGCACACTGGGAGGGCAGGTCTCTACAGCTGCCTGCACTTAGGAGCTCTTGTCTTGATAAATAGGTCCCATTCAAGATGATCTGTGAAGTAATTTATCCTCATGTTGTAAATCATAATCTGAACTCAACGGGCATATCCCTATCAGGCTGCACATCAGAGCAAGGGGTAGTGAATTGTGGAGAACTTGTAAAAAGGATGTTCAGAGACAGGAAAAACATTTCCAAAAAGTCTGTGACCTGGGCAGAAAGTTCAGGGATATGACAGACTCAGCCCTTGCTCCAACTGTCCACTGACTAGCTGAGTCTTGATATTACAGGTTACATTCAATCTCCTTAAACAAAACCTAGCAGTGGAGAAGTGACTTCAGGACGCAGACTTTATTTTAACTAAAACACCCATTTCCTCACTCTTTTCTCTTTAAACCAGATGTTATTATATTTGAGTGTGTGACATTTACACTTAACAACCTGGTCAGATTCGCTGAAACAAGGAACAAAATCATGATTAAACTACTTCCTATACAAAAAGGCTCTTTGAACATCATGTGTGTCACAGAGACTGGTGAGTCGGAGGCGCAACTGCTGCCTGACTGAGGTCAGACATGCTTGAGCTACAGCTGAGCAGATGTAGGAGGCAGCTGGCTACCACTCACTAGTCTGCCGCTGCCCCTTCCTTCCACTGCTTACCACCATCTCACATCTGCCAGGACCAGGTGTGATGTCCCTTGAAAATCCAGATGAGAAAAATCCTACTAGGAAATGGGCTCCAGTCACTCCTTGCTGGTTTGAGAGAAGGGAGAGTGCTGGGGATTGAATCTGTGGGAGGATGTGACCTCTGCCCAGGAGTAGCTGGAAATGGCGATGCTTCACGCCAGCACAAGATAGCATCCGTGAGCACAGATCCAGGCTCCTATTGACCAACAGAAAGGCTTCTTTTCCAAATAAGGAAATAATATGGGACCTTTTTTGCTCCCTGAATTGGTTAACCACAGTCTCAGAGAGGTGCCAAGACACAGAAAGTTCAGGGAAGAGGCTCAGGACTACTTTCATTGGCAGCTAGCCCTGGCTCAGCAGCATTGTCACCCTCCATAGCAGGAGCCTGATGGGCTCTGGTACTCAGATTCATTTAGCACTCTGCCAACAGCTCTGTGGGTGTTAGAATAAGAACATATATCATACTCCTGGATAGGCAGCTATCTGAAGTCACTCATAACAACTACATGTGAAAAAGGACAGAGACATACATTGTCCCAAGCACCTTTGCTCTTAACAAATGCAAACTTAATTTAAATTGAAGTCAAATAACAAAAATAAGGGGTTAAAATGCATCAGCAGCACAGTTGCTGGAATCAATACCCTTGGATTAATATTTGCCACGACAGAAACATGTCTGTAACAAGTCAGGGAGGAGTGGAACAAAACAAAGAGCATACAACACCCAATAAATGGAGAGTTGTTCCTTAATAGCCATTGCTTTGGTGCTGCAATGCAAGGGGCCCTTGTTCGGTGCCTTATTTCTCTATAGAGGGACAGGGATGTCACAGCTTTTAGGCTCAAAGGTTCTCTCCCTTGCCCTCTGTTCACCAGCCCACTTATTAGTAACCAGTGAGCTTTGGACATGCCTAGAGACAGCTAAGACTGTACCTGTCTCTAGCCCACCTAGCATAAATTTCTACCTACATTATTTCTGCATCTTCTTCCTTGACCATGAATTTGCCTCACTGCAAACCAGCTTTCAAAATTTGCCATCAGCTTCAAAAAAAAGAAAAAAGCAACTTTATACTTTATATCCCACTTAGGGATGCTGCAGAGACAGACACAGATGGACAGCAGCCCAAAAGCCAGGCTAGGTTCCTGCCCCAAAGTGTGGGAAAAGGCTAGGATCAGTATTAACACGTGCTAGTTGAGCCAGTGGAAGGCAGGGGAAGATACTGCCTGGGTGTGAGCAATGCTCATTCCACCCTTAGAGAAATGGGGGGAGGGGGAAGACAAAGCCAATACCCTCCACAGTCTTCCTTGCAAGGAGAAAGGAAGAGACACACATGCTCCTCAGCCATAGTTTCTTTCTCTAATTTAGCACTGCATGGAGCAGAACTATATCCACTCAATCTCCAAAAATAAAAATAGATAGAATTATCTTGCTAGGACAGCCCCCTACACTTATAGAGCAAGCAAGGGACTTTGCCTCGGTGCTGTCCCCTGACAGCTGAGCTGCCAAGAAGTCAAGATGTGCTGAAGAAGCCATCACAGCTGAAGGGCCAGGTCAGAGCCCAGGAAAAACTGAGCTAATGCATCCTGCAAAAGATCTGTGAAACAGTTGCTCCAGTGACTTTAGTTTCATGTCTCTTACACACAAATCTCTCCCCCAGCACCAGACTGCCCACATCATTTTTATCAGCACCAGTTTGTGCTACCTGGGGAATGCTAAGCATGCAGCTGATTCCTGATTTAAAAACTTCTGTTTGTTAGAAATTACATTTCTAGTGAGCTAACAACAAATTTAGTTAGAGGAATTTTAGGGCATCCTTTGGAATATTACCATATCCCTAAATAAGACTGAAAGAGACACTTGGTGTGTTGGAAAGTTGGCCACTTTTCAGCAACAGTAACAGTAATAGTATTTATATCCTGTTCTTCCTCCTTTCAGTATGAAGGAAAGTTCTTACAGGCTAAGATGACAGCAAGAAACACAGGATAATAAAATCACAGATTGCTGAAATACAAACATGCTCAAAATAGATCAGATTAGGAGCAGCAATTTGAGAGAGGAAGGCATCTCAATTTTTGACAACAGATTCTTCTTTTGGCAAACGCAAAGCACTCCAAGGCCAGAATCATCATTAGTATGTTTCTTTACAAAGATCAATGAAGCAGATCAGAAGCTAAAAGACCTTCACAGGGAAACACTACAAAACAGTAGAAATTGCAAAAGAGACCTTTGATTCACCCTTGATTCACCAAATGAATCATTTCACATTCAACAAACACCAAACCACACTGAAGACATGCAAGCAAAAGCTCCCAGTCCCTGAAACCATTGCAGATGGCTCACTACATGATGCAGCAGATTGATCATATACATTACCAAAGAGCTATGATTTACCTTATTACATGCATTGGTTAATTCATTGCAACTGTCTGTAAACCTTGATCTGCACTGCAAGACAATTTGACCAAGTTTAACTGCAAAGAAAGCAACTTTGCTCTACCATGTATTGAGCAGACTGTGAGTTTGCAGGCAGTGAGCACCCCAGCACTCGTGCACTATTCCTTATTAAGTTGCAGTAAATTGCCCATGCTATCTCAACTGAGATCAAAGGGAGAGCAAATCCCACCCCTGTAATTTTGGCAAAGCATCTCTTTGCAAGATTGTTGTTGCGTGTGTGGAGTCACAATCACTATTACAGTTCACCGCTCAAGCGTAAGGAATCTCAGTGGTCACAAGCAGGAATCCAGACAAGGTCGAGTTAATTGGCAGGAGTCATTTGGGCTTTACCCTCAGCTGTGCACTTCCAGTGCAAGAGAACTAACCAACTACTGAAAAATCACCTAGGAGAAAAGACTGCAGTTATGCAAGTCTTAATTTTAACCCCCTCTGTATAGAATCACAGAAATATTCATGTTGGAAAAGACCCTCAGAATCATCAAGTCCAACTGACAACCCTACTCTACAATGTTCACCCTAAACCATATCCCCAAGCACCACATCCAAGTGACTTTTAAACACATCCAGGGTTGGTGACTGAACCACCTCCCTGGGCAGCCCATTTCAACGCCTGACCACTCCTGCTGGGAATTTTTTTTTCTTAATATCCAGTCTAAACCTACCCAGTCACAGAAGCCATTCCCTCTTGTTCTATCACTATTTACCTCTGAGAAAAGACCAGCACCAACCTTTCCAGAATGTCCTTTCAGGTACCTGTAGACAGCGATGAGGTCTCTCCTCAGCCTCCTCTTCTTCAAACTGACTATCCCCAGCTCCTTCAGTCACTTTTCATAAGATTTATTCATTCACCAGGCCCTTCCCCAGCTTTGTTGCCCTCCTCCGCACTCACTCCAGCAGCTCAACATCCCTCTTGTAGTGAGGTGCCCAAAAATGAACACAATACCTGAGGTGTGACCTCACCAGAGCCACACCATCTTCCAACATTACAGTAACAACAAGCCTAGTAAGTATTTTACAGCCAGAGTAACACTGCTGAATGTTAACTCCCCTCCTCTTTTTCTAAAATAAGCGATAGCTGTTGGCAAGCTCCCCAACCCAACTCCTGCTAATCCTCATCTGCCAACTCAGGAAATGGCCCCATCATTAATGCTGTCCTAACCCACCACTTTACACTTTGTTTCCATGCCTTCATGGGCACAAATCTCTGGGGTGGCTGGAAACACAGCCAGGCATTAGCTGTTTGACTAAGGTGGTTGTAACAGCATCTGATACAACATGATTCATTTTGCACTGAAAAGGCCCCAGCTGTGCCACCAGCCAGGAGATGACTTTTCTTGTCTCCTAACTGATCAGTTGCGAGTGCTAGCCCCAAGCCAGCAGCTAAAATGATGTGCTCCTGAATTTTCATCAATGACATTGATGAGAGGACAGAGTCTGCTCAGCAAGTTTGCTGATGACACCAAGCTGGGAGGCTTGGCTAATATAGCTGAAGGCTGTGCAACCATCCAGCGTGACCTGGACAGACTGGAGAGCTGTGCACAGAGGAACCAAATGGGGTTCAACAAGGACAAGTGCAGAGTCCTGCACCTGGGAAGGAATAATAAACTTCACCAGTACAGGTTTGGAGGTGATCTGCTGGAGAGCTGCCCTGTGGAGAGGGACCTGGAAGTCCTGGTGGAGAGCAAGTTAACTACGTGACAGCAATGTGCCCTTGTGGTCAAGAAGGCCAATGGGATCTTGGAGTGCATTAAGAAAAGTGTGTCCAGCAGATCAAGGGAGGTTCTCCTTCCCCTCTACTCTGCCCTGGTGAGACCTCATCTTGAACACTATGTTCAGTTTTGGGCTTCCCAGTTTAAGAGGGACAGGGATCTGCTGGAGAGGGTTTGGTGGAGGGCTATAAGGACGATTAGGGGACAGGAGGGCATGCCTTATGAGGAGAGGCTGAGGGACCTGGGAATTCCTAGTCTGGAGAGGAGAAGACTTAGAGGAGATTTAATGAACGTTTAGAAGAGAAGAGAATCAATCAGGTTGGAAGAGACCTCCAAGATCATCCAATCCAACCTATCACCCAGCCCTATCCAGTCAACTAGACCATGGCACTAAGTGCCTCATCCAGTCTTTTCCTGAACACCCCTAGGGATAGTGACTCCACCACCTCCCTGGGCAGCTCATTCCAATGGCAAATCACTCTCTCT
>WAAF01010444.1:194069-442945 GCA_013400475.1 Tricholaema leucomelas | reverse complement strand
TTAAAGGACACTGTGCATTCTGAAAGTTCAAAACTGATTTCACACTAAATTTTTAGTTTTTTAGTTTTGGCAAATCTAACATACGCAGGGTACCCTCTCCTCAAATTACAGCACCAAAGGATTGTTTACTCTCTGCCATTATTGAACTGAACAAGACATGTTTCCCAGTTTTACTGTTAAAGACTGACAGAAAAAATAATTCGATACTTTATAAACATCTGAGGGCTGGTCAAGAGGGGAGGGACAGGCTCTGCCCACTTGCTCCCTGGGATAGGACAAGGAGCAATGAGTGTTAAGTTGCAGCACAAAAGGTTCCACCTCAACACATGGGGACTTCTTTACTGTAAGGGTCACAGAGCACTGGAACAGGCTCCCTAGAGAGGTTGTGGAGTCTCTTTCTCTGGAGACTTTCAAGACCTGTTTGGATGCGTTCCCCTGTGATCTGTTACTAGATTGTGTGGTCCTGTGCTGGCAGGAGGGTTAGACTCCTTGGGTCCCTTCCAACCCCTAACATCCTGTGATCCTGTGTTCAGCCATAGCCTGAGACTATGGAAGATAACCCTTGTCCTCTCTCTGAAACATATTCGGTTAGAGCAGGGGTTGAAAACCAGAGTCACATCTCATACTGTCCAAGACTAGCAGAAAGGATGTTAGTGTGGGCAGCTCAAAAACTCCCAGCAACAGTCTAGTTTCCAACACACAAGTACCCATCAGCTCCTGAGAAAAAAATATCACAGACATGCATCCCAAAATCCCAAACAAACCCCAAATCTACTCTCTCAAGGCCACCCTCTCCTAATTTCACCACTGATCTGCCGAGCACAATCAGGCAAGTCACGCCAGGCCTCCCACCTTGCAAGCCAAAAATATCCCAGTCCTCTTATGACAGATCTGTAGCATTTACTTGGTAGGTGTTATGGTCTGAGGCTGGGTGCCTTAAGAACCACAAATCTGAGGGCCTCCAGAGGCTCGATAGGTCCAAGGGTAGACACCAAAAAATGTAATTTTTTGTTATTTCATCCCATGATGTCTGCACCCCTATGAAACTGGCTGCAGAGTCTGTTTCTGCTCCTTTTTTTTCCTCCCTCTCTGCTCCTGGGTGGATGTGTGGAGCCTTACCTTGGGTTGGTGCAGGGGAGCGAGGCCTGGTTCGGCCTTGTTCAGCCTTGCTCATGTTGCCAGTTTGGGCCTTCAGGGTGAGCCAAATTGGTAGCTGCATCACTCAAGTATGAGGGGGTGCAAGAGGCATGTATGGGGGGCATTCAGGCCTGAATGACGTCCTGAAGACGAGGAGGAATTTCTTCTCTTTGAGGGTGACAGAACAGTGGAACAGGCTGCCCAGTGGGGTTGTGAAGTCTCCCTCTCTGGAGATATTCAAAACCTGCCTGGACACATTCCTGTGTGACCTGCTATAAGTGATCCTGCTTTGGGAGAGGGGTTGGACTGGATAAGCTTTCGAGGTCCCTTCCAGCTCCTGCCATTCTGTGATTCTGTGAAGGGAGGTTTGTGGAAGCTTTGGCCTAAGGAGGTTTTGAAGAATCTTTGTATTCTTTGTATTAGCTGTGTGGCGCAGCTGACTTGCTGGAGGGCAGGGATGCCATCCAGAGGGACCTGGACAGGCTGGAGAGGTGGGCCCAGGCCAACCTCATGACGTTTAACAAGGCCAAGTGTAAGGTCCTGCACCTGGGTCGGTGCAATGCCAGGCACAGATACAGGCTGGATGGTGAATGGCTGGAGAGCAGCCCTGAGGAAAAGGACCTGGGGGTCTGGGTCGATGAGAAGCTCAACATGAGCCGGCAGTGTGCACATGCAGCCCAGACAGCCAACCGAGTGCTGGGCTGCATCAAGAGCAGTGTGGCCAGCAGGGCAAGGGAGGGGATTCTCCCCCTTTACTCTGCTCTCGTCAGACCCCACCTGGAGTACTGTGTGCAGTTCTGGAGCCCCCAATACAAGAAGGACATGGAACTGCTGGAGCGGGTCCAGAGGAGAGCCACGAAGATGATCAGAGGGCTGCAGCAGCTCTGCTATGAGGACAGGCTGAGAGAGTTGGGGCTCTTCAGCCTGGAGAAGAGAAGGCTTCGAGGAGACCTTAGAGTGGCTTTCCAGTATCTGAAGGGAGCCTACAGGAAGGCTGGGGAGGGACTATTTACAAGGTCTAGTAATGTCAGGACGAGGGGGAATGGGTTTAAGCTGGAAGAGGGGAGATTTAGACTGGATGTTAGGAGGAAGTTCTTTACAGTGAGGGTGGTAAGACACTGGAACGGGTTGCCCAGGGAGGTTGTGGATGCTTCCTCCCTGGAGGTGTTTAAAGCCAGGCTGGATGAGGCCTTGAGCAGCCTGCTCTAGTGGGAGATGTCCCTGCCTATGGCGGGGGGTTGGAGCTGGATGATCCTTGAGGTCCCTTCCAACCTAAACCATTCTATGATTCTATGATTCTATTTTATATGCTTTGTACTGTTCCATGCAATTATGAATAGCATTTCCCTTTAAATGTTCTAATTCTATCCAATCCTGCTGTGGAGTGAGGGTTTTTAACTACTTTGAGAAGGATTAAAGAGCTTGTCTCACTCCTTAAACTGAGACAGCTCTCATCAGCTGTGCATGAGGTTTTCACAGGTCTCAGAGAAGCAGTTAAGTGGAAGTGCAAAGCATCAGTACTCTTGCACTGGGTCACCACTGGGTTCTCCCCACCATATACTTTTTAGCCTTTCTGTGGTGGGTTGAGGAACTCACACACACTACTGAAATTTACCAGACTAGCTCAGATGGCTTGGAAGTAAGATAAAGCTCTATTTACAGCAGAGCTAAACTTACAAGCATATATACACAATATATTTTAAAGTATTTACAATTACATACAAATTAGAAATAATACAGAAATCCAAATTCTCTCATGGACAAAGAAATTGCCCAAGAAGGACTCAAAGCCACCCTCTCTCTTTCCCCCTCTTTCCCAGAGAGACAAACAATCAGCAAAGCTTACTTGTTATCTGTCAGTGGAAGATATTAGAGCATGGCAAAGAAGAAGTGAAAGGAGCAAGGGTTCTGAGGCAGAAGTGACAGAATTACCTACATTTTGGCTTTTTATCTCTTTCAGTAAATGAATAATAGAGACTTCATCATTATTTTCTTTTTATAACAAATGATCTTGGAGGTCTCTTCCAGCCTGGCTGATTCTATAATTCTATAGTTCTAAGACTAGATGAGGCACTTAGTGCCATGGTCTCGTTGACTGGATAGGGCTGGGTGCTAGGTTGGACTGGATGATCTTGGAGTTCTCTTCCAACCTGGTTGATTCTACGATTCTATGGAATAATGGAGGAACAGGAACTTTGTTGCTTACTGGTAAATCACTTTATCTTGGAGATGGGAGACATGGTATCTGATTTCTAGTGTCCTGGACTTGTTTCCCTGCTTGCTGTAAGGGAGTTGGGCTAGATGACCTTTGGAGGTCCCTTCCAACCCAAACCATTCTATGATTCTCTCATTAAAATATTCCAGTTAGTCTCAAACAAGCACACTCTCTACACATGAACCCTTTACAGAGATGCTTTACAAAAATGCTCTACCAGCACGAAGGTCTTGTTCCATTCAGAAAGCAAGTATGCAACCTTTTGGGTTGACTTCCTGCAAACTGCATTGAAGACTTGTAAGGTTTTCCTTCAGGACTGCCCACACTGTTGCTGAAATTTTCACAGTAAGCACATGCTCCCAGGTGCTTCTGTTGTTTCACTGAAGCTCGTGCAGAATTGCAAAGATATCAAATACAATTCTAACAAGTAGTCTCTGCACAGATGGTTTTTCATCCATGAAACAGTCAATCTAAGCCTGAGAATGGCAAACCCACTGACAGTTGTTACTTCTACCAGTGGAGTCTCCTTCTCTGGAGATATTCAAAACCCACCTGGATGCATTCCTGTGTGATCCTGTGGATGCACTCCAGGTGATCATTCTCTGGCAGGAGGACTGTGACCTTTGTGATCAGTAAATGATCTTTTGAAGTCTCCTCTAACCCCTAACATTCTGTGTTTCTGTGGTTCTCACACAAGCCACAACTCTCAATGTGAAAACTATTGCCTTAAAACATAGGGCACTGTGTTCTCCTCTTAGGTCTCCCAAACAAATCAGCCTCTAAGACACCCTTAAACATCTGAAGGACAAATGAGTTTCAGATTGCTTTGATGAATAGCTGCAGCCATCCCAAAGCCTTAAGTTCACTGAAACAAACTAGTCCTAAAAGATGTGGGTTCTGGGAATGTTCTCCAGTAAAGGAGGATGAGGAGACATGAGCCAGGAGGATAGCTGGCCAAACAGCTTTGGATGAAGAACTCAATACTTTAGAGCAGAGTCAGTACCCAGCTATGCAAAGCAGACAACTTCAAACAATGCTATTTTAATGGCAGCAAATCTATAACTGCACAACTTGGACTCATGAGAATTGAACTACCACGGGCTGCTATGGCCTCTTCCTCACCCCAAAGACAAATGCCAAAAACACTTTAAAAAGAGATTATATGGAAGCTGAAAAGAGAGACTGTTTGTCTGAAACATCCCAGCATCAGTTTCAGATCATCAGCATCACAAACCAACCCACAAAGAAGCTTGCTGATAATCACCCCAGCTATCTTCACTAACACACGTGTGATGTGGCACATCATTTCTGTGCCTGCCAATATTACAAGCTCCAAATGCAACTCTGGCTCTCTTCCCCCAGCACTGAGATACTCTTGTTATCTTTGGCTTCCCTTTTGTCCTCCCTTCACAAAAACAGCATGCTTCCACAACATCAGTCTGGGATTATTTACTGTTGTTGAAGCTCAGACAGAAACCACAGGCCACCTCTACTCTCACCCAAGCAGGACACACAGAGGTTGTCCAAACGAGAGGGCTTCATCTAAGTGCTCTAGCAGCCCTGCCAAGCATATCTCTGGGGAAGTCTCTGCCCACTGAAACAGTGTCCTTCATCTCATCTGCTCCATTCCCAAGATCTGCTGAAAACCAGTTTATCTGTGCCTTCAGAATATTAAATAGACAGCATCTGCTCAAAATTACCCTCATTAAAGCTAATGTGGGAACATGATCAACCACGTTTTCTCTTCTCTGCTTTGCAAGTGGAGTGTCACATGCAAGACTTTGGGGCTAGCTCCGAGACTCCCTGAAGGGAAGAAAATGAAACCATGAAAGAACCACCCGTTACTCTCTACCAAGCATTCTCCCTCATGCTGACACAACACACAGTTCAAGGACAGGACAGATTCAGGAGCTCATTTCCTTTAAATCACACCTGACTACATCTAGCAAATCACCCCACTGAAGTCAAGCTTGATCCAAGATGGCTGCATGTGGCCCCTGCCAACATGGGCAAGACTGTACCCAGCAGTACTCATTAACCCACTACATGCTTGGAGTTGCCCAGATTGAATGGTTGTCAGTATCTGGGCTAAACAACTTGTATTCAGCCTGCAATGAATGCAAGCAGTGGGGAGCAGGTAAATCTGTTTGCTATGCACCTTTGAGGGTTGCCTTTTCTACAGGAGGAAGCTAGAGCAGCTCAGCAGAATGAAGGCTGAGACGGGACATGATCACTCTCTACAAAATAGTGAAGAGAGTGAGGTAAGAGGTCAAACCAAACTGAGAGTGAAGAGACCCATTTATGCAAAAGGTTAATACTGCTGTGGAACAAACAGGATGCTTGAGAATTAACAGAAAATCTGCACTGGAAGTTATTAACCATCAGAATAAGTCTGAAGAGTCCTATCACGCCAATCCAAAGATCTTGAAGGCTTGTATGTAGAATGCAATATACTTACACAACATTAGTGTTTTAGGTCTGTTTCAGGCCTATGTTCTACAGTGCCATGGTTTAGCCACACTACTTTCAGCCAAAAAAAGAACAAGATTTTTCCATTAGCCTAAAGTATCCACTAGTCTCGTGGCAGATTTGAGAAGGCATTTCTGCCAGGAGGTATACTGCTACAAAAACAATGCTCTCCCTGTCTGATCTGCTTACCTTGCTGATGCAGAGTGTTGGGGGATGCTTGGATGAAAGGCATTATATAAGTACAAAGCCTAAATACATAGTAGTAGTAATACTGGGCATGCTATCTCTACAAAAATAAACTGCCACTTGACCCAAGGCTAGGAAGCAGAAAGTGATCTACCAAGGCCCAGATGTGGGACACTAGCCCATAAATGCATGATGAAATTTAAAAACCATGATTATGTTTGGAGCAGAGGAGGGAGCTGGAAGTGCTAATAGGAAGCTCACTTCCTAGCAGCATGCACTGTGCTTTCCTAATTTCATCGGGTGAAGACTCAACAGCCATCAATAACATACAGCACGCCTCAGGAGCCTAAGCTAGTGCCATACAGTTAAGGGACATCTGTGGAAGCATCAGAAGACCCAGGCTGGGACCAAGAGAAGTTGTGTCTGAGCTCAGCATTGTGGTGTTAATGAAACCAGATGGTAACTGCATAACAGCAACAGAGAGAAGACATTGTGCTTTCTGACCCAACCAGACACTTCGATAGCAGTCAATCTTGTCCCCAGAAATCTGTCAACTCTTTCTTTGAGCCATTTGTACTTTCAGCCTTCCTATCACTTTCCAGCAAGGTGCTGCAGAGCTTAATTACATAGTGAGGAAAACACATTTAATTTTATTTTATCTCGCACCCAAGAACATTGTAATTCCTGCACAATTACCAAGAGGCTAAACCTGTTCCTTCATCATCTGTCTGTGCCTGTATCAGAAGAATTCAATGGTCTGCATTCAAACAAAGATCTCTCTCTGCTTTTTCTAGGCTATGTCAGCTGATCTGGGCTATCATTTCAGACAGGTTTAGTATGAGAAGGATTGGACTGTAGCCAGCCCCTGAAAGACCAACTACAGCTTGGGATAGCAGGCTTGTCTTAAGCAGATTAGATCCCAACCACTGAAAGTAACTTCACAAATCTTTGCTTCATACCCTTCACAGAGGCAGCTGGAAGTAAGTCTAGACAAAGCACAAGGAACAATAGTTACAAGAATGTTATAAATGGCTTTATTTCATCTGTGTGATTGTTGTTTCTGAAAGCTAAGGAAGTTAATTCAGAATGTTACTGATTTTATAACCAGTCTTTTTAATAGCAACTCAGCTACTGTATTTTGAAAAACAGCAGCTAACATAGCAGGGGGATTGCCCCTGGCCACCACCTGGCTATTCTTCTATCAATTAGGAGCAAGGCCAGGCTGCAATTCCTTCACCTTGTTGTGCATGTGGGAACTCATGAATCCAAGAGCTTGTCTGGGCTAAAGTCACAAAAAGATGAAGCTTCACAAATCAAGGTACCTTTGCTAAACATGCACAGGAGCCCCACCTAAGACAAATATGTCAGAAAGCATCAGCCACAACTGCAAGACACTGCACATTTCCTATACAGGTTCCATAAGCTTTTGATGGACACAGATCAGGACAAAGGCAACAGTGGGAAGAAAGAGCCTGGGAACTCAGAGCCCCAAAGTGAATGGATGCTTGCTGACGACAGCATTGCAAAGTTGGCTTCAGTGCTTGGCTCCTGGTGAAGCAATGACATAATGCTGTGTTTACTAGCAGGGAAATCTGAGGGTTAGAAATGCATCTGTAAAAAAACCACTAACACTTTTTTTGACAAGCCAACAGATTAACATCTATTGTCACTGGGGCAAGGCCAAACTCAAGCTGGAGAAGATCCAGTAGTTTGATGTCACCAAGAGGCTCAAAAGGACATCAGCTAAAGAGTGTTCCCATGTCATGTCAGCATTCACTGCAGTGTTTCTGCCTAAAACAAGTTATTAGCCATGTTTAACCCCTTCTGTCACAATACGCAGTAAAGACAACATGTTGGCCTTTTGGCAGTAAGGGTTTGACCTAGATTTGCTTCAGCTCATGTAAACCAGATGCAGAAGACACAATCAAGCAGGACAGGATGCTGGCAGATAAGATACATAATCAATCAGGTTTGGACTGCCAGCCCTCTGCTAGCACTAAAGTCTCCACATTTTTGCAGACAAAACCAGAGTGCATCCTTTTTTCATTTGACTTTTTAGGATGTTTTCAAGTCCCCTGTGATCCAAAAAATGTGCTCAGTTGCACCCTCATCCTGGTCTCAGACAAAGATTTTATCACACCCAGCCAACACCTCTCACACACAGCAAGACAATGGCCAAGAAGTTTCAGCTTCTCTCAACCAAGGCCCTAACACAAGGACAACTGGACTCCCATTAAGGCCAGTGTCTGGTAGAGCATGATCTCACTCTGTTCATCAGATGAGTTAAAGCCCTGATGGCTTAGCATCATAGCACGATAACAAATCCCTCAGCACACAGGGATAGCTTTGTGTCACCACTCCTCAGGTGTAAAGGCTGAAGTAAATATAACAGTACTATACTCTCAGTCCTTCTACAGACCTTCAAAACAGAGTAGAAGGTCACGGTGATGACGCACAAGATGATGGGTAATCATCTACTACATCTGTAAGGTCATCTAAAACATCAGAATTAAGACAATCGAAATAACACCATGCTATGGGCAAGATTAGAAATTTTCACAAGAGAAAAAAAGAATAAAAGAGTATTTTTTGGATCTGGTCATGATTGTGGCATCAGCTCCAAGGAGACTCAAAAATCCTTCGCAGCCTTCTGCTCTCCACCCCACTTCTTTGACCATACCCTCTTCTTGCTTAAATAGAAGTAAAGCACATGCGTGCACATACAGACAAAAAGCACACACCAAATCCCAAATTTCTACTGAATAGCTGCACACTCCTCCAACAAAAGAGAATTACCCAAACCAGAAACCCCAGGGTTCATCCTGGCACACAGATACAGTGTTACAGCTGAAAGGACTACTAGAAACCCCAACACTGCTATAGCCAAGCAACTGGGACAACATCTTCAGCAATGAGGCTAAGGGTGTAAGCAGCAATGCCTTGCTGCTATGCCCAGGCTGTATGTCCTCAGATTCTGCTCACTTGGGCCAGAGCCTCAGTTCCTTCAAAAAAGGAGGTTCTCTCCACGGTGGTGCTGCCTCTCATACACTGTGTCTATAGCAAATTGCCATTGCTATGCAAAAAGCCAATGGTCTTTGTGGCAAAAGGACAGAGGGAGATTTAATGACAGACTGATGGACTCTCCTACCCAGATCGTGATTACTGAAACCTTTGAAAGTGTTATCCATGACAAATCCACTTAAACTATTTTTAAACTGAACTATTTAGACTTATCTTTACAAATCAAGGATGTCTGTATAAAAGGATGAAATGCAAGCTGCAGCTGCATAGCTCCAAAACAGGCAGAAAGCTGTTACCCCAAAACAGTCCAGAGTTTTGACGTACACTGTGACAGTCACAAAGACAGCAGCAAAACATTAATCAGAAAATCTCTTTTTGAACAGTAACAGCCAGAAGACTCTTCCATATGCCTCAAGTGAAAATATTTCAGAGGCTAACTACTGTGCTAGATTGTCCCTTAGTAAAGCATCCTCTGTTGAAGCATTAGAGGAAAACTTACCTGGATTCAGGGAAAGAACAAACTTGGTAAGGTTGTCCAAGGCTTGTAAAATGAAGATACAATATTGCTACCCCTTGTCACACACAAAACCAGCATGGATGTTCTTCTACGATCGGTCACTTCTCTACTTCAGGCAACAGCTCTGACCTTTTGTTATTTATGGAAAATAAGCAGCCCTTTTGATACTAAAAGGAGATGCTACCATCAATGCTGGTTTAGGAGTTCTGACAGTTTCACCTCCTACAGATACATTCATAAAACACACGCGCACACACACAGAGCTTCCCTCCAGCTTCTGGCTTTCCTCTGTCCTGTCCCAGAAGCCAGCCCAAGAACCTGTTTTAAATCTTACTTAGGAAAAAGATGAACTCCAGTCTTTCTGCCTGTGACATGTTTGGGAGATGGGAGGAGGGAGATGCACTTAATCTGTTCTGTGGCTTTCTTCCAGGAAAATACTTCACATATCCTTATTTGTTTGTTTTTAAATTGTAAGTAACTTTAATGCTGGTGAAAGTTGCTGGAGTGACAGCCCTTGAAAACTGCAGGCCTCCCACTTATGCATCACCAGGGGATGTGCCAGCTGCCCTGCTGAAGACTGGAAGCTCAGCTGCCTCTTGTAGCATCTGTCCCATGAATAACTGTCCTTCAGCTCAGGCTGCTTGTGATGTGGCAGGTGTCAGAGACTGAAAAATGCTCAGGCAAAGGAAGCATACTGAGCTCAGAGTACATGCTCCATCTCAAATATCTCCACGGACCCTGGGACTCCAAAATGGGAAGGAATGCCCCAGAGGAACAGGCTCGCAGCTGACAAGCATGACTGGCATCCTAAATGTACATTTCCTCAGAGAGTGATGTAGCTTTTAAATCATCCTATTCATTACTGTGACTGCTGAACGCTATTAGGGTGGCAATGGTCTAACTCCCATTTCCAGATGACAACATGACTGTGCCACTCTGTAACTGCTGCTCCCAGGGGTGGACCTGCTGGTAGAGGAATATGACCCAAACTCAAGGGTTCCAAGGACTATGCTAGCAGTAAGCATTGAGCTAACACACTCATCTTTACGCTTTATAAAAGGTGGGTAAATCCTGCTGGCTTTGCAGCAGAGCACACTGAGACCCAGAGAGGTTAAACAAATAATCCAAGGCTACAGCACGAGCAAAGAGGACATGCGAGCTCTTCTACAACACTACATGGTGTCTTGTGTGTATCATGCAGGACATTATTTCAACCCTTTAGGGATGATTTATGAACTTTATACATTAAAGTTTGCACCTACAGGCTCATCCCAGACAGTGGAGAACCACACTGCCCGAATTTCAGGGACAGCTATGGAACACTTCCATAAAGAAGACAGAATGGCAGTGTGGAGCTCCTGTCTAAACACAGCCAGGCTTAGTAGAGGTTTGGCATGTTTCTTCCTACAAGCATAGACAGGAGTGTTTTCCTTGCAAACAAATTTACATCAAGCCTATAAATTCATGCTGCTGACTGCTGAGAGCATAGGAGGCCAGTGCATCACTGCATTCAGCTAGTGTGGCTTACAGGAAAAATAAAACACACCCCATTGGTCCAAGAAACAGTGCCAGCAACATATCAAAGCATAACTACTGCTAGTTAGGTTTCAAACACAGTAGGTATGGGACCACACACACAGTTATGGACACTTAAAAACCTATGCATCTATGAATATATTATTCCACCCAAGTCAACCATCACAAACTACAAAAGTTGCATTATAATAATGAACACACATGACACAACATCATGGCCTTATGGTAAAGCATACAACCAGATCCTGTGCTAGAATAGTCAGTCAGTCACAATTGAGACCACTTACATATATACTGCAGCATACTATGCAATATCTGAAGTTCTGATCAAGACTCAAAAAGAGAATGCTCCCCAAAGACTTGCTTAGTTACCCACATAGAATCATAGAATCACCTGGGTTGGAAGGAACCTCTCAAGGTTATCTAGTCCAACCCCTTGCAGTAAGCAGGAACGTCCTCAACTACACCACCTTGAATAACTCCAGAGATGGGGCCTCAACCACCTCTCTGGGCAACCTGTTCCAGTGCTCAACCATCTTTATTGTAAAGAACCGTTTCCCAACATCCAGCCTAAACCTAATCTTCTCTAATTTAAACCATTGCCCCTTATCCTATCACTTCAGGGCTTCATAAACAGTCTCTCTCCTGCCTTCTTGCAAGTCCCTTTATTAAGCTCCTCTTCCAAAAGCTGGAAGAAGGAGTAGCTTTGCCAACATCAACAGATCAGAAAGATCACCCTAAGTATGAGAACACCAGTTATAACCAACATTTTCAAGCACTTACAGATACTAAAACAAATAGCAGATCTCTCTGCTCTACCTTCACCCTAGGGCAATTTAAAATGTTATTGCACTTTATCCTCCTTTAAGCCTGTTCTTTGTAATGATGCCTAAATGACCACCAGACAGTAGCTTGGGTAACCTATGTGTTGAGATGATTACCTGCTCAACTAGTGGATGTTGTAGTCTCACTGTTCCCACCTCCCTGTATCTGTGTCTCATCTCTTGCCTTAGTATCTCAGCATGGAGATTGCCTTTCAGGTCTGTCTGGACATGTTTTAGTGAGAAAGTATCCTTGCTTTGTACAAATAGGCTCTTCACACACTTCAAAAATCTCCTTATTTACAAATACATTCAGTAAGTACATTGTATTACTGATATTTAGTGATTGTGAGTTTGAAAGACTGACTAGATTATTATTATTATTATTATATATTCACCCAGAAGCTGACGCAAAGAGTGAGTGAGATAAAGAGGGAAGGTTCTAACTACGCTGCAAGATGTTCCATTTCAAAAACCTTTCAGGTGAAGAAATCCATCTGGTTTCCTTCTGCCTTCCACCCCTCTCCAAACATGATGAGGTCCCTGCCTAGCAGAGGATAACAGAGATCCTGGAGACTACATTTTTGTTTTTAAAAGTAAAGACAAAGGGAGAGGCACTACATTAAAAAACATACTAATCACAAACTTCTCAGTAAAATTTGTGATAAAGCCTCTCTCTAGAGGTGTAAGCCAAGGACCAAGGAAGCTACTAAGAGTTTTTTTTGACTGTATTTGGTTCTGACACTATCTGATTAAGCAGCAGACACCACCAATCCCAAACAGCATGCTACTCTGTAGCTCTCTGCCTTCTTCATGCAATATTTATACAGCATGCTCCAGACGAGGTGTCAGCTGTAGCTACAAGAAAGCTTTCAGCTTCGCAATGCCAAACAAACAACGGTGCTGTCAGCTCCCCTCTAATAATCCTGCTCTGCTCTATGGTTGCTGGTTACTGAGCAGTTCCCTTTGCACGAGCAGACATGGATTGAGGATATGGCATGTAGAAGGAAGGCTAAAAGAAAAAACAAACCACGAAAATCATCTCACATTAGAAGGCCCAGCTGTTTCCTCCCAAATGACTAAATTAAGAGGGCTTGTACGTCACCTCCTGCCTCAGGTAGAGTTACATTGAATCCCTCTTCCTGTTTAATCCATATAAAAGGGGAAACGAGTTTTGAGGAAGACAATGACAGAATAAGAGAGTAGTATTTTTTCAGGCTGTGTACTTTCATCAGATAATTTGCAAGACTGCTTTGGAAGCCAAAGAAAGAATAGAAAATGCTGCCACATGCTTCACAGAATCACAGGATTATAGACTGCTAACTGCTGGAAGGGACCTCCAGAGATCATCAAGTCCAACCCGCCTGCAAAGCAGGACCACTTGAGGCAGATCACACAGGAACATGTCCAGATAGGTGGCTTCGGGCCAACTACTTCAGCTTTGTCAGCTTCATCTTTCCAGTGAGGTTATCAGCATGTACTCTACCTTGCTGGGATGGGAAGGGAGCATGGGACCTTCGTGCTGCCCATCTCTCTAAGGGCTGGGTGCATGGGAGTGAACAGATGGGCTGCTCTGGGACACAGGAAGTCTAGGCGCCATTACCTATATCATCACTTGCTTCCTTAGGATGTCTGTTCATCTGTAGTGTTATCAGTAATTTTGCAGATGACACCAAGTTGGGTGTCAGTGTTAATCTGCAGGAGGACAGGGAGGATCTCCAGAGGGACTTGGATAGGTTGGATGGATGGGCCAACATCAATGGCATGAGGTTCAATAAGGCCAAATGCCAGGTCCTGTACCTGGACCATAACAACCTCAAGCAATGCTACAGGCCTGGGGAAGTGTGGCTGGAAAGCTGTCTGGCAGAAAGGGACCTGGGGATTGTAATAGATGAGTCGGTATGAGCAGGCAGTGTGCCCAGGTAGCAAAGAAAGCCAATGGCATCCTGGCGTGAGTTAGAAATGCCGTCTCCAGCAGGAGTAGGGAGGTGATTGTCCCCTTGTACTCAGCTCTGGTGAGGCCACACCTCGAGTATTGTGTTCAATTTTGGGCACCTCATTACAAGAGAGATGTGGAGGTGCTGGAAAGAACGCAGAGGAGAGCAATGAAGCTGGGGAAGGGCCCAGAGAAAAAAAAAATTATGAATAGTGACTGAGGGAGCTGGGAATGATTAGTTTGAAAAAGAGGAGGCTGAGGCGCAACTTTGTCACTGTCTACAGCTACCTGAAAGGACATTGTGGAGAGGCTGCTGCTGGTCTCTTCTCAGAGGTAAATACTGATTGAGCAAGAGGGAATGGCCTCAAGCTGTGACTGGATAGGTTTACACTGGACATTCGGAAACATTTTTTCACAGCAAGAGTGGTCAGGCATTGGAATGGGCTACCCAGCAAGGTGGTTGCGTCACCAACCCTGGATGTGTTTAAAAGACATTTGGATGTGGTGCCTGAGGATATGGTTCAAAGGTGAGCTTTGTAGGGCAAGGATATCAGTTGGACTTGGTGATCCTGGATTTCCAACCAGAATGTTTCTGTGATATCTCTCTCCAGTCACCCCCTATGGGAAAAAGGCATGATTTGGTCTCTCCATCCCTCTACCTTTTAGCCAAGCAGTGAGACTGCATAATTTTGACCACAACCCATTAAGCAGTATTGCACAAATGGGCCTCCAGCACTCACATACACATACTCCATTCAGGGCTCTTAAGAAGCCAGAGCTTACCTGCAGTTTGCAGCAGCTGAAAGCATTTGTGCTATTTCTTAGGGCAGCATCTCCCTGGTAACCAAGTCCCAGTAAAAGTTAGCAGTGACCTCTTCGTGTTGCTTTTCAAAATGGAACTTGTAGGCTTTTGGAACTGTTGCCCCCCAGCTCATGGTCTTGCTAATAGCTTTTCTCTGAGCTTGCTTTTGGCTGCCCTCCACCAGTACAGGCAGCCTGCTGCAACATAAAGCCTCCTGCATTATTTCATTCTGCCCTGACCACAACAAATCAGGACAACTACCTTGTCTAGTGGTTTTTAATCTATTCCTACAGCCAGGGACAGCAATTTACTTTGCAGACTGTTGGACTTAGATAGTCCTGACTCTTGGCTGAATACTGCAAATTCACAACTAGAAGAAAGGACTGTGAGCACTCCTTAATCTGCTGGGCTGCCTGTTGAAGAAGCCCAGAGTTACAGAGAAAACAACTGTAAGACAGTGCACGATGAAAAGCAGGTAGATGTCCAAAACATCTCAGCTAATTTGCAAGGCTCAAAAGGACTATGCCTCTCTTGAGCACTTCCCAAGGAGGGCTAAGAGGATGCTGAGGAAGGGAAAAAAGCGAGTCTTTCAAAGCACTGAATAGGATAAACCTGTACATTACATTGGCCTCATAAAACAGTAGTGCTCAAAATGTTAAAAAAAAAAAAGTTCAAACCAACAGGACACAGAAACTAAAACCCTTGCTATGAGGGTGGAATTTCACTCCAACAAGCTACATTTCCATTAAGAACTGTTTGCAGTAATAAAGAAGAGAAATCCTCTGAGCACTAGTGGGTGAAGTCAGTTTTGGACAAGCAAGGTTTGGTCATCTTCCTCCTGCTATTCAGGCTCCTCTGACCATCTGGGAGCAGGAGAAGGGAGATGATCCAATCTGCAGAGAACTGTCTAGCTACTTAAAAAATACTGACTTCTTTTCTTCTGGACATGTTTCATCAGACATTCAAAACCAATGAAAATGTTGTGGTCTGCAAGATTTGCATCTAAAACAGGCAGAGTGGTGGAAATTGTCCTACTCCAGCAAGGGTGGGGCTCTACATACAGAGAAAGCCATTGCAAGGGAGAGGTAATGTTTTATGCCAATCTGCTTTCTGTTGAGCTCTTCTTTGCACGCAGAAGATCACAGCCACCTTTGACATAATCTTTGCCAATGCACAGAAGTTAAGAAGGAACAACGAAGTCACAGAGCAGCCTGCTATTTTTCTGGTTCTTTCCTAGAGCTCCAGGCAAAGATAGCAATAGCAATATTAATTCAGTCTTGAATCAAGCTGGATCATCATCCCTGGAAGGAAAGTCACACTGAGTGTCCTGATGGGAGAAAGGCAAAAGTCCTACATAGGCATTCCATCTACTCATCTTCTGCCACCTACTGCCTTCTGATTCACATCAAGTCCCTCAATGTGCTCTACCCACAGGCCACCAGCCATGTGAGCTCCATGTATCTCACATCCTGTTCGCTCTGGAAGAAATCTAGGTCACTGTCCCCAGGCTCTGGTAATTAAAAGCATGAAAACAACCCAGGCTGAGTTTTTCTTCCTCATAATCTACTGGTAGTCCTAGCATAAATGGTGCATGGAGCTCCTCAACTCAGACTTGCAGTCAATGCTACACTGGACCCATGTGATGGCCCAACCACAGGGAATCCAGCTCCTTCTCCCATGGCAGCAATGAAAGACCAACACAGGAACAAAGACCCTAGCCACTAAGCCCATGACACATCCAGATTGTTCTCATCAGTGCTGGTCTTTATATAACCAGCAGCTTGCAACGAAGACAAATAAAGCCAGGAATTGCACCTAAGACATTCTGGAGTCCAAGCAGTTAAGCAGGAGCAGCTAAGACACAAGGAAGAGAGCTTGACCCTAGCAGTACAACTTTCTTCTTCAAAGTATGCTAATATTTTACAGCAGGTCACTTGTGACAAGCACACTCACATTCTCCTGGGAGCAATGCTGAAACGCAACTCAGCAGGCTCAATCCCTTACAGTTCAGCAGTGCTGGTACCCTGAGGAGGTTAACAACCATATCCATGCAGAAGAAAGATTGCTACCAGACCAATCTCAAGACATTCAGAGATGGCTTTGGGAAACAATCACCCTGGGGAGGAACGGGGACTGTATGCAAGCATCTCAGATAACTAAAACCAGCGATGCCCCTCATTCTAACTGGAAAGATACAGAATAGCCTCTTGTAAAGCAAAAGCATTTTACATTCCCTCCATGCTGCACAAAGCTGAAAACCACACAAAGCCTAACTAGAAAGGTAGAGTAGTATTGGAAGAAGAAATCTGTACTAATGTATCCATCTCTGCACACTTAAGGGACCTCAGAAATTACCTCAAGCACATAACATCTAGGGAGATAATGCACATCACTAACTGCTTGGTTCTCTGCAAAAGAGCAAGTGATCAGGGAGGGAGATGGGAGACACTACTCATTTGGCTTCTAATAAACATTTGTCATCACCCAGGTCCTGTGAAACTGTGAACAGGTGAAGGTGCTAACCCACTCTCACCTCTCTGAGAAGCAGATCAAACACATCTGGTAGGCAAACACTGCCTGCAGGGTTTCTAAAGGAGTCAGACACTTGGGTAAAGGGTAAAAGCTATCTGCCTAAAGATAACCTGGAAACAGAAAGAGAAGAGAGGAGGATTAAAAAGCTCCTTGATGGATGGTTAAAGGAGGAAAGCATCAACAGCAAGTCCTTTTAAGAAGAGAATGCATTTCTGCTTTGGGATAATTTCATGTTTAATTCAGACAATCACAATTTCAGACTAAAAGCCAAAGAAGCTACCCTATAAACAGATCAAACTTCAATAACTGAAAGAAAAGACTTCCAGACTGTTTAAAACTTAGCGGGGCTGGAAAAGGGATTTGGATTTCGTTACCAGCTTTTTCTTTTCAAAATGATTAACTGGCACCTTTAACCATTAACTGCCACCTCCTAATCCACCCAGCTTCACCACAGCACTGCTCAGCCAGTGTATGACCCCAGTTGCATCAAGGGTCTTTCCAACAAACCCAGACCTGACCTTCCTGACTTTGTTCTTGCTAAAAGGGAAGGGGGAAAGCAAGGAGATTTAACATTTTTGAAGTTCTATCAAGTGCAAAACAATTTGTTAAAAGACCACTGGTAGGGAGAAAGAACAATAAATTCATTTGGAAAGTCAAAAACTGTAAGAGCAGCAGCAGCTTACATTAAGGCACACAGTTATTGATCCAACCTTCTGTTTACCCTTTCACATCAAGGACCTCCAGTCTGTTGGGGAGTGTTGTGAAAGGGAAGCAGAGGGAGGCATTCCAGATTCCTTCCACAGTAGCAATTTCCAAGGAGAGAAAATAACTGGCTGGGTTCCTATCAAATAGTGCTGGATCCAAGATTCTAATCATTTCCCATGTACAGAGCCCTACAAATCTTCCAGTAAGGTATTCATCTATTCAGAAGTTTCACACGCAGGGATCACAGCAGAAGATATGCAAAGCTGTCTTCTTTCTTTTGCTTTCTTGAGTCAAGGCCACAAAAGCTATGCTCATATAATGAAAGACTTGTGAGGGGCCTGGAACAAAAGCCCTATGAGAAGCTGAGGGAACTGGGGTTGTTTAATCTGGAGAAGATGAGGCTCAGGGATGACCTCATTGCTGTCTACAACTACCTGAAGGGTGGTTGTAGCCAGGTGGGGGTTGGTCTCTTCTCCCAGGCAACCAGCAACAGAACAAGGGGACACAGTCTCAAGTTGTGCTGGGGGAGGTAGGCTGGATGTTAGGAAGTTCTTCACAGACAGAGTGATTTGCCATTGGAATGGGCTGCCCAGAGAGGTGGTGGAGTCACCATCCCTGGAGGTGTTCAAGAAAAAAAATGCATGAGCCACTTAGTGCTATGGTCTAGTTGATTGGACAGGGCTGGGTGATAGGTTGGACTGGATGATCTTGGAGGTCGCTTCCAACCTGGTTTATTGTATTTTATCTAGGCCAAGCAGTGCAGAGTGGCCCTCTACACATGCCCACAAGGCCTAAGACTTGCCTTCATCTCTGTAAGCTCCTCTGTGGCCTTGAAAGATCACAATTCAAAGGAAAGGGAGCTGCATTAAAATGCCTGTAATAGCTATGTCACCATTCACCAGAGAAACAGATCATTAATTTGATGACAAGGTACGTGTCATGTGGCCGTAAGGCATGGCATGAAGGTGTTCATGGATGTTTGAGCTAGAAAGGCTATTTGATATTACATAAGGCAGAGAGTACTAAGCTTTGCACTCTCTGAACTATCCATAGGCAATAGAAAACACTAAACCCCAAGTTACATTTATACTAATTTCAGGGAAAAAAATAATAGTCGTTTCATGTTACAAAAAGAGCAGAGAATTAAACTAACAGCAATCAATGGATCAGACCCAGGCAATTAAATTATTTGACGGTGTGGGTTCATCCTGAATTACTCCAGGCAGGTGAAAGGCTGCAGCACATACATCTGCAGCAAACTGCAATCTAGAAAGTGAAAGAAAGTCCAAGATTTTAGACCTGTGGGTTAATTCACCCAGGATGTGGATAGCAATTACTTTGAACTGAATTACTCCAATGCTTGAGTGTGAACCAAGACTGTACTGTGCCGAATAGCATACAGCCAGAGATCAAGGATTACACAGGACAAAAGGGAGACACAACACTAATCACCCAACAAACCAATTAGTTTGTGATTTTTTTTTTTTTTGGCTAAGAACTGGACACAGAGGGACATGGAACTGTTGTGTAAAAAACAGTATTAGAAAATACACATGGAGAAAGGGGTGAAGGGGAAGAAACAGATTTGCCACTGGAAGCACTGAAGAGAGCTCCTTGGAACAGCTTAGGTTACTGTTACTAAAATCATCAAGAAAATACAGATGTGTTTCTGCAAAAAAATATGGAAATATTTTCTTTCAAAGCTGTGAATATAGGATTTAAATCCTTACTTTCTGGTAATTTTCCAACAAATAAGAAACTAATGTCAATTTCTCTTGGCAATCAGGAAGACTCTGTCACCAGTTCTTTTGTGTATCTTTGTGCTTGGCAGATGTACTTCTTAGATGCTGAACTGCTGCCACCTTTCAGGTGACATAATAGCCTGCAGTGGTGTCAGACACAATTCACAGCAGCAGCTTGCAAAAGCTAAGGCCTTTCCTGTCTGGAAGTCGTGAATGAATAACAGACTGTATGCACAGGTCCAGCTGGCAATCTGATAGGACACAAACCCTAAAACTTGCACCCCTATGCAAGATGGGCACAAGATGCTTAATTCGAACGTAGGTGAGAGCTTCTGCTTTACATGCACAAACCAGTGTCTCCCAGCAACATAGTGCCCTCTAGCCTTAAGCTAAGTTATGGTTTAAATCTCAGAAGAAAAACATAAAATGCTAATAACAAAGCTTCATATCCAATCTTTCAGGCAACCCATTCAAATACTGACCTGCTCTTAAAAAAACCCAGTGATTTCTCACCAAGCACAACATCCCATTGGGCTTTTCCTTAACAGGACTGAATGATTTACTTTCTCCATGCAAAAATTCCATCCTTCTGTGTGTTAAAATACAGGTTGTATTTTGATGAAAGAGTTAAAGGACTTGGTGCAATTAAACCCCAGATAGAGATAGAAAGGGAAGAAAAGATACTTCTCTATTTAGGTGGATGGGCAAAAACTACTCTGCTGCATGCTGTAAACTCCTGCAGGCAAACACTAAAGTCTAGAAAGGTTGTTAAACCTCCTCTGATGCTGTGCTATTGGCAGTAAGGTGTGAAAGGAAGAAGGCGTAAGAGAGCTGAAAGAGATCTCAAACGCTGAATCTGCCGGCTCTCCCCCCAAAAAAGGTCTGAATGTAACTCATGGGAGAGAACAAATGAAGATGCATTCAGCACCTCCGTCGCACTGACCCTAGAAGCACTCTGTATTCCTGTGGCCAGGATGGAAATAACCCAGGGAGCCGAGAGACCTGTCCCATCCTGTGCTGAATCTTGCTGAAGAAGGAAAGATCCACCTTCAGAAGGGAAGGAAACTTCAAAATGATAACATTAAGAGTCAACAGCCAAACGGGACGAAAAAGGATGAGGAAGATGAGCTGTGTTTCCTTTTCGTGCGGGACCACGCTGCCCCCGGTCGCCCGGAGCCCCACTGGCACCTCACCTGCGTCCTTGCCGGGGCAAAGGAGTGGGCACAGCAGCAGCCAAGGCTGCTCAGGAGCAGGGGTGCCTTGCTACGATCAGCGAGAGACGGCCCTCAGGGACAGTACTCCGGGTGCGCTCTGGGCACTGCACGGCTCCCGGCCCCGTCCCGCCGCCCGCACACGTGCGCCACCCCCCGCAGGCAGGCAGCCCGCCCGGCGGTGGACCGAGGGCTCGGCCGGGCCCTCTTGCCACTCACGTAGTGCTTCGACGGGTTTCTCCGCTTCTCCACGTCCACCACGTTGGCGTCTAACACGCTGTAGGACAGCATCCTCGCGTACCCCGCGGCGGGGCTCCGCCACTCCCTCCGACGCTAGCAGCACCCTCCGCCGCGCTGCCCGCCGCGGCGATGCCGGCCGGCGCGGCGGGCGGGCTGCAGAGAGGGAAGATGCCCCGGTGCCGGCTCCGCCCCGTGCCGCTGCAGCAGCTCCCCCTTCTCGGCGACGGCCGTCTCCGCGCCCTGCCTGCTACCTCAGGCTGCGCGGCCAGCGCGGTGGCAGCGGCAGCGGGAGGGGCAAGGCCCGGCCGCCGGCCCCGCCCCCAGACGGCCCCGGGGGGCGCCGGAGGGACGGGACGGGAGGGGGCCGGGAGCTACCGCCCCCCTGTGGCAGGGGGCGCGGCTTGCCCTGAGATGGCGGCGGCCTTCGGCTACCCTCCCGGTGCCGCCTTATACCCCGCGGGGCAGTGGCGGAGGCTGGAGAGACCGCTCCCTCCCAGAGCTGCCCCAAAAAACTAGCCAGAACCCCTGCGCTCTGCCTCAGACTCCTAACACCCCTGGGCCCTGCCTCAAGGAGAGCCTGGGGAAGGGGAGCACCTGGGGCGGAGGAAGGGTGAGATGGCTCAAAGCCAACCTTCACTGCAGTTAGTGTCAAAAATACTCTCCGCGAGCAGCTGGCCAAGGTCACGCTGGAAACTCGGGAGAGAGTGGGTCAAGCCCACAGCCCGCCAGGCTCCAGCTGGGAGCTTAAGGCCTGGAAGAGACTGGGGAGGTCGATGTTGTCTTGGGCTGTGGGACTGCAGAAGAAAGAAAGCTAGAGGAAGGTCATACAGACTCTCTATCCTGGGGAGCTTTCAGCGCAATAAACCCGTTTTGGCTCTTTGTACATATGTAGATGAAAAAGCATCATCTTCCCCAGTCACACTTCAAGAAGGCTTTGCCCTAGAAAGTTGAGGTTCTTTTTTTTTTTTTCCAATAATGCATCATCACTTTGCATATGATTACTTGAAAGTTACAACAGAAATGGGAACATACGTGTTCCAGCCCTCAGCTCGCTTCATGACAGTCATTAGCTAGTCACTAAATTAACTGAAGTCACTAAGATCTTTCATTCTCTGAAGTCTCTTAAACACCCTCTCATGCAGATTTTCCAGTAACCTTCCAGAGTGCTGCTGACAGCTCCAGTACTGCAAGTCTAAGAGTACAGAAAGAGCCCAGCTCCTGGCCAAAGCAGCCCCGTATTTGTGCTGAGAATGGTCATTCTCATACATGCTATATGCACACCTCCCAAGGCTCAATGTTTACAAGCATTATTATCCCTGTAACAGCAGCCACAAGACAGACACCAGAGTCACAAAACTTTAGATACTTGAGCCTTAAATCTGACGTTTGAAAGTGGCTGGTTTCCACAAGCAGCTTAATAAAAGAAGGAAAGCTGGAGCAGCACCATGAGCACACAGCTACCAGATGCTGCCAGGCTGGAGCCAGGTACTTGCTGCATAATGCCAAGGAAAGATACTGTGAACCAGCCTGCTCCTCCCTCCTCAGATGCTAAACAGTTTATCAAAATTAAGGAACTAACAAAATGCTAGAACCACAGTGTCCCATAGGGTCTGGCCATAGGGTGTGCAAAACCCAACTTTAGTAATGGGGAGGCTGACAGAGGGGAGCAGCTGATATGCCCACCTCTGTTGTCACTTTTTGGACTCATCTTTTCTCCTCTAGAGCACCCTCTTCTTCTTTGAGAGGCTTCCCACCTCTAATCCTCCTGCACAAGACAAGAGAACAGAGCAATTACTTACGTTAGCAACCTTTACTGTTTAGACTGGCCAAGAAGTCCTTGGTGTGCAAAGAAAAATCTTCCTTGGAAATGTAAATATTCAAACAACCCATTGATAAAAATATGGCTGGTGTGGCTGTCCTTTGGGTCTTGGATGCCTCTTCCTTGTGAGCCTTTATCAATAAACATCAGGCATTCCATCTCCTTCTCCTATCACTCTGCTGAAAGAAAAAAAAAATGGTCTCCTCTATCGTTAAAAACACTCAGTTTGTTTTAAATCAGCTTTCAAAACATGTCATTGTGAGGGAAAGAGACAAAATAGATTATTCTCCAAACACTCTGCCCCATCCTTCCTGACATTCTTGCTAACTGGCATCTTTTTACTGGTAGTCTTATCTGCTCCGCTAAAGAAGGAGCTGCTATTTCCAATTAACCCTGAGACCAGTGCTCCCTTGATGTCTACACTGTACTTTCACAGTATCTAGTCCACCACTCACCTTCCTTCTACTCAAGACAGTCTTTTCCAGCTGCAAAGCCTGCCCAGACCTTGTACATGTCTGCCTCCCCTCCTCCATCATCTGACAGTTCTGTGCTTGCCACCACCTTCTGCTCTCCTTGTGTGTTTGCTGCATCCATCCATCTACACAGGAAAAACCTTATGTGGCTAGGGGCATGGATTGTTCTTTTAAAATATGTACAACACCCTGCCTAGTGGGAGCCCATTCCTAGACTGTTGCAAGACTGGCAGAAAGATAACTGAAACTCTGTTATGCTGCAGGCTTGGGAAAATGTGCTACTCTCTTTGGCAGCAGCTGGGAAAATGAAGCTGATGGCGCTTCCAACCTTGTGCTGGTGAGGGGGGCTTCAGCAGCTGGGACTGAAAGAAAGACAGTGTGCAGCAAAGAGCACAGCAGTCTCGGTGGATGACTGACCCTGTGTGCAGCAAAGCATGTCCCCGAATAGGGCCACAGCCAAGGCACCATCAATTTGTAGGAAAATAACTAACTTTAAGGATTTAAATCCTATCTTAGTAATTATGGGGGTTTTTTTCTCCTTTAAAGTCCTCATTACTGAATTCTTCTCATTACACAGGAATATCACTGCCACTATTAATATTTTAAATGCATATTAATATTTACAGCTGACTTAATAGATCAGCTTTTATGCAGTCATGTTTATGATAAAATTCACCTGAGGAGCACCCTAGGAAATTCAGACTTCTGAAGACTGAGATAATCTAGATATTTTAAAAGCTTTCTTCTACCACTTGCTAGGTGGGTAATTGGCCAAAGATTTGGGGTTGTTTTTGTTCTTCCTATTTTTTGACCGAACAGGTAATGACATTAGCTTCACAGATCTAACACAGCCATGGCCTGGCAACCTAGGCCCTGCTTCAATTACAGCAAAAGGTGATGCGTGACAGAATGTGTGTGTGATGGTCTCAGAGCTGGAGCACGACTTGAGTTTTCATATTTCAACAGGACTTTGTTACGCTTGCAATTTTTTTTTGTAAGCAAGCATTTGACTTGTAAATTGAAAACACTTGGATCATGAAATCAGTGAGGAAAAAAACAAGGGATGGATTTTCTGTGCTCCATTAGGGCCATTTCTGATGCCTCTTATTAATTCATAGAATATTACTGTAGATAATAAATAACCCTCCCCAAATATTAACCATACTATGGCCTAGCAACGCTGTCTGTAGTGGCTTGAATTGCTGTCAAAGACGATTTTCCTTTCTTGTTTTTGCTTTTCTGTTTACCAGGGCTGGGCAACCAAGTCGAAAGCAGTGTTGTCCTATCCCACTAAGCAGGAGAGGCTCTAACTGTGCTCAGCACCCTGGGGGAAAGCGAAGTGCCCCATGAGCTCAGGCCCTCGAGGGAAGGGTAGCATTTCAGTGCCGTGCATGACAGATTAGCCACACAACTCATTCCTGGCAACTGGAGTTGCATGCATAATCTGCTAGACGTGGTACTAGAGATGTGCCCCTTAGGGTTTCTTTGGCTCTGATGTGCAACAGCACAACACAGAGCCTTTGTTACACTCCCATCTCAGCTTCTGTACTTACAAAACCTCAGCTTCTTAAAAGGGCTGCCTTCCACGCAGTCCTTCCACATCAGGTTTTCAATATGCATGTCTTTTGATAGGAACAAGAAGAATAGTAGAGCCTGTCTGGCATTCAAATCTCTAACTCTGAAACACAAAGAACGATGCAATCTTTTTTCCCCTCTTTTTTTAGAAGCCAATTGCATTTCATCTTAGGAGATTACTGCTCTTCAAATGAAATTGACTCTGGAGATAAATAGCCCAGCTAACGTAGTAGAAGAGAGATGAAAAAAACAGCTGCAGCCCTGCAAGGCAGCTCCCCCTCCCCAAGCACAGTAGCATATCCCCCTCCCCTCCCAGCCTCCTCACCAGAAAGTGCTGCTCTATCAGCCCGTGTGCAATCCAGTATAATGGAAAAACCAAAACAATCATTCCCCCTGCTAGCAGGGTGCTTCCCTAACGGCACAACAGCTTTTACTTACATTATGGAAGAGCTGCTTCACTCTCTTGACTTAAATTATAGATTATCCTTTTCTTGAAGCAGCTATCTTACAATTTAACTCATTCACAACTACTGTAATTATTCAGTCTTCTTACTAGTTGTGGATGAAGGGATTTGAGACAGCAGTGTATGCACTGCACACTGTTTTGGGCAGTTGCAGACTGGTTTTCAACCACATACACCTTGTACTTTTCCATTGTTGCTGAGGCTTTGTAGGTATCTGCTGCCACGCTTGAAAAATAAAAATAAAGCAAGCCCAGACCAATCTCTTCTATATGCATTAAATATGTCAGGTTTACACTTCAGACAGCTGAAGTCTATCAAACTGATCACAGCTTTGGACTAGGATTCCCCAGAATTTCCTCCTGAATGCTAGTCCTGACTTCAGTTGCTCTTGCTGGTCACAAAATAGCACATTTTGAGACTGGCTTCTTCACCATTCTCTGCAAAAACACTCGGCAAACCACTGCTGAAAATGCAGGTTTGTTACAAATGAAGTCCAATTAGGAAGAAAGCTTTCTTCACCTTTTCTTCCCGTGTTACCGCTAAGTATATACACAGACACTCAATTCCTCTGCAGTATCAGATTTTCATTTTCCACCAGTCCTTTTAAAACTTCAGTATCCTTGTTTGATACTTTTGCTTGCTCAGCACCTTCTTTAACTTAAGTTCATTTGGCTGCACATCCCTTAGAGAAAGTGGAAGAGTTTATCTGCCAGTATGCAAACCAGAAAATATTTGACTGATGGACTGAGAGTTATAAAAATGGATCAACAAAACCATATGAAGTCAGATCATCAATGACAAAAGAACAAGCCTGACACTGTAAGAAGAAATCTGTAGTATGCAACCTCTATCACTCAGCAGTGGAATGCACTGATTTTATTTTGTGTTTTGTTTTGTTTTGTTTTTTTAATCATTATCTTCATGCAAAAGAAAAGTCATTTTCCAGCACAGAGACTTCATTAGGAAGAGCACTTAAGGACCTTTTCAGGAGCAACAGCATCCCATGGGTAGACACGAATAGTATTTTTTACTCAGTAATTCCCTGGTTAGACCTCTGGTGCACTGGTGGAGTGCCTCAGTCTTTTGTACTAAGACCAGTTGTTTTTGGGTTTGTTAGCCCCCTGGGCTGGAAGATGAGGATGAGGAGTGCAAATCCCCCAAATCCAAGGGTTACTGACCTGCTGCACCACTTAGATACACACACATCTGTGGGGCCAGATGGGATTTACCCAAGAAGGCTACTGAGGAAGCTGGTGGAAGTGTTGATGAAGTCACTTTCAGTCATCTACCCACAGTCCTAGCTAACCAAGGAGATCCCAAATGACTGGCAGCTAGCCAGTCTGACACCTACCTATGAGAAAGGTTGGAAGAAGAGGATCTGAGAAACTACAAGCCTGTCAGTCTGACCTTGGTGCCAGGGAAGATTATGAAGCAGATACCATGTGGCCCATACAAGACAACCAGATGATCAGGTCCAGGCAGCATGAGTTTATGGTCCTACCTGACCAACATGATCTCCTTCTATGACAAAGCGACCCACTTAGTGGATGAAGGGAAGGCTACGGATATTTTCTACCTAGATTTCAATAGAGCATTTGACACTGCTTCCCACAGCATTCTGCTGGTGAAACTGTCTGCTTAAGATTTGGATGGGCATACCCTTTACTCAGCAAAAACCTGGTTGATGTTGTGATAAACAGAGTTAAGTACAACTGGTGGCTGGTCACAAGCAGTAATCCCTAGGGCTTGCTTTTGGGGTCTGTTCTCTTCAATGTCGTTATCAATGGTCTGGGTGAGGGAAGATTGAGTGCACCTTCAGTAAAATTGCACACAACACCAAGTTGGTGGGACTGTTGATCTATTTGGGAGTAGGAAGGCTTAGGATGGGGGCAAGCTGAGCCCCACTGTATGAGATATAACAATGAACTGCCAGATCCTTCACTTGGGTCACAAAACACCCATGAACGCTATGGGCTTGGGGAAGTGTAGCTGGAAAGCTGTCTGGAAGAAAAGGACCTGGGAACGTTGATCAATGGCTAGCTGAACACAAGCCAGATGAAAATGAAAATCAGATGCCCTAAAGGATTATTTTGTTCCTTTTTACAAGCAATAATCATCCCAAAACAGAAAATGCCTGGTGGAAAATGGAGCTATAGTTTATCTAGCAGGAACTGGTGTAAGTGTGCATTAAACTGTGACCATGCAGCACCAGAGATGCAACCCTAAAGACCATTTCAACAGTGGGAGTCTTTGTCAGCCACTGGTGCAGTGATTGAGACATACAGAGACCCTCTATAAGACAAGGGCTGCTTCTTCATCTGGACCATTTCCATGAGTGACAGCACCCAGGTAAGCAACAATTACATTGTCTTTAACATTTTAATCCTCAAGGACATTTTGGTGGCCAGCTCTTACTTCAGCATCTAACTTTGAGCAGCTGAGGCACTGATCTTTTAGAAAGGATAAAACACCCTTCAGAACAGAGGAACTGTTAAAGGATAGCATAAGGCAGGCAGAAGATGAACATATAAATATTACTGTGCTTTATATAAATTTGTCCAGCTGTTTATGATAAATGTTCTCTTACTCAATTCTTTCCTGTTCTCATTTCCTCCCCTGCTTTCTAATAGCAGAAAATAAAATAGTGCAAGTCCTTGCTTTCATTACATGCAACACCTGCTGCCTGGCCTGAAGCAGATGTCTAAAGCATCATTAGGCAATTATTGCTTTAGCCTTTTTCAGTGGGACTGATTTGAAACATCCTTGTGCTAAATCTTCCTCCTTCAGTTTTCTTTGTATTTCTTATCCTCTCCTAAAACCAGAGTTCCAACAAAAACTCCTTTCTGTACCAGTTTACTTCTGTTTTGTTTTCTTGGATGGCTGCACTCACAGAATGACAAACTATAACTACTTTGAACCCAGAATTAAGGTCAAGATATTTTATTGGAGGGGAAAAAAAAAAGACAAGGTGGGAAAGAAAGAGTATTAGTTAGCAGTGCAGGCAGCAGTTTCACACCACCAGCTGGGCTTGTTACAGCTCTGGGCTTTTTGTGGACATTGCAACAAAGAAGAGTTTTACATGCGTGTAAGAACAACTCCTATGTTTTCAATGTGAATGGCTCAAATTTTGGCAACAGGAAGAGAAACCAAACTCCGAGTATCTTTCTAATTTTCCTACCACCTTTTACCTGGACAAGAAAATCCAATCAGGTAGGCTTGCAGGGCTTACACAACTGTATTGTTGGGGAGGACATTGATTCCTCCCTCCTCTTTACAATTACAACTGTAGTATTTGGACAGTATCCACCCTGGGAGAAAGCATGGACTTCCCAGGTCAGTAAGAGACTTGGGATATGCTCCATGTAATCACATTAGCTCTTAAGCAGTGATACACTTGCAATTTGTCTTACCTTGTTCATAGAAGAGGTAGGATGAGTTCCCTGTCACTTCACTTTTAACTTGGGGAAATTAAAAAGAAGAACAGAGAACTATCTTGTCTGAAGCCTAAATCTTCTATGGAAGACATGGCTTTGCTGCAGCTACTCCTCCAGCTTTCAAGCAAGACAAGGAGATGTTTTGGCTTTCACATGTTTGTAGATTTCTCAGCTTGTTCATCACAGGCTAAGGTGGCAGAGCTCCAGTTCTAGCTGGTAGGAAAGAAGTATTCATTTTTCCAATCAATAAAAAAAGCCAAAACTAAACAAGCCAAAACAAGAGCTGTAGGACATGTTGTGCCAGGTTAACTGGCACCACACTGTTTAGTGGCTCACACTTACTGAAAGTGCTTCCTTTAGGTTATTTCTTTCACTAGCAAATTCCTGCTTGTGTTAACGCTCAGTCAATGTTGTTAATCTGGGCTGGTTTCAACTTGTAAATTACCGTTGACTAGATTAGTAGAGCCTCCATTGTGCATTTAAAATATATTGGTGGAAATGGGCTGGTGGCATCCCAAACAACATTACTCAACTTTGGTGATTCAACTGATGTCGATGCTGTAACTTTACTAGATATTAACATTTTGATTTGTAGTTTCCTATCACACATGGTTTGGGGTGATCTCTATAAGCCAACTTCAGGAAAAGACATCCAGTCATTTTGTAAAAGAGCACTGCAGAACAAGTACTTCTTGCTGCAGCTGAAGTTACTGCAATCATAAACCCAAGTTCCTGAGGACTGTCTTGTGTGATATGTCTCCTATTATATGACTGCATTTCTTCCTTCCCCTTAACAGAGGCACTAATTTGGGCTTTCTTCTATCAGTGCATTCATTTTCTAAAAACGTATGATGCCATAACAGCTCAGGGTCCTTAACACCTCGTAATCAGCCAACAGATTACAAAGTTACTTGGGGTGGTGGGACAAAAGTTGACAAACACCCAGACACACAGTATAATCAGAGCATGAGCACACATTTTCAGAAAAAAAAAAGGCAAACCAAGCCAAACTAAAAAAACAAAAAAGGCTCAAAAGAGATACATAGATACATTAGCATACACACAAGCTGCAATGAAATCTGCAAAGACGTAGAAGTAGCAGGGAGAGGCAGATAGCTTCTGTCAGGGGCTCATGATGTGTTTGTTCAGCTCTGGGAAAGACAAGAGTTTTATTTTTTATTTATTTTATACTTGGATATCCACAAGAAAACCACCACTAGAATCTCTGAGGGAGCCATAGGGTCTAGGGGAGGGTTGAGTTAAAAAAGTGTTGTCCTGAAATTGCAGGGTTTTTCTGCTGCAAATTACAGGGAAGCTGAAGAGTAAAGTGGACAATATCTGCCTCACCTGATGCCTAGACAAGGAGTGAAGGACAGCCTGCTGGAATAGGAAGGGGCTATGAACAGTGCTAGGTCAGTTAGACAATGGGATTATACTGAAACTTTCAATTACCAGGTGCTGACAAGGATATCTGTTTGGAAAGAAAAAGAGAACAAAGTAGAGAGAAAGGAGGTTTGACTAGGTGGGGCAGAGATGAACCATAAGACTATGTATGAAATGAAGGTCCTGAGAAATTACAGCTGAAGGAAAGAGTAGAGAGCAAAAATAGTTCCAAGAAATTAGGGGTAGGTCTCTGTGTCTGAAAGGGCATATTTCTGGGAATGAAAACCAAGATCCCTGGCTCAGCATTTTCCTGCTGCCAACAAACATCCACGAAAATGATTCTGTAATCCTGGGGCTCCAGGAGGGCAGCAGCCAATTATAACTTTTCTTTTATCTTTGCAGTTGAGCTTTTGTTTACTCGTCAGCCTGTAGGCTTGGGGCTGGAGACTGCTGAAGGACAGCAATAAAGAATGTAGCACCACATCAACACGAAGTTTCAAAACTCAGGTTGCCCATGGGACCTGAACTTGCTCCTTTCCCATTTAAAAGGTAGTATAAAGATACAAGTCTCTACTAGGTACATCTTTTCCCCACAGACCTGGCTTACTCCCAAAGGAAACCAACCTGCATTTCTTTGACAAGCAGATTTTCAGTACTTTGCCTCTTAATTCTGTGTGGCTCCATGCCTCACCAGCTGCTTGTTGATGAATTCTCTTTCTGAATAATGAATTAGCAACTCCTCCTGCTTATGGTGTTCATCACTAGAATATGCAAGTATGGAGAGACACACAAAAGTAACAGCTTTCAGTCATGTAGCTAGTCTTTAAGGCTTTCATTTGTTCCTGTAAAAGAAAACCTTCATTTCCCAGGTAGCTTGTACAAAATGCCTATCATGGGTATAAATTTACAATCCAAAGATTTGAGAACAAGAACACTTGGAACTCATTTATTTGGATTCTTATTTTAAGAAGTGATCTAAGAAATAATGAGAGAGAACAGCATGGCAGTAAAAAAAATTTTGATACAGATGAAAATGGTGACTTTGTAGGACCTGGGGATTGAAAAGACAAGACAGGCAAAGCAATACGCTTGGAAAGGGAGGCAAAGGAAAAACTATTTGCAGAAGTGGGGCTTGGGTTAGAACTGTGTCCCACACCAGCACCTATCCATCCACCCTATCCCACATAGCCACAAAGTTCTTTTCTAACAGTTCCCATTGACAGATCTCAAGAGCTTTTAACAACTACCATTGAGAAAAATCGAGCATTATACCCCTATGCATGAAGCCCTAAAAAGAGGGAACTGAGGTATGAAGGAACCTCCTCTCTTATCTCACCTAAGCAGATGGCAGGCTTGTTTCCTCACCAGAGCAGTGATCACCTTGTATGTTGCTAGAATCTAAGATTCTTTGGTTATTTTTGCTCTCAGGTACTGCATTTCTGTAGAAATACCCCTTCTTATGGTAACAGAAAAATGCTGACTGCTTTTAAAAATTCCATTTTACTTACCTGCTTTTCACAGCCATAACTGTTTCTATGGAAACTGGAATTGGCCTTGAAGCAGTCCTACCACATGAATTCTTACTTGTCAGTTTTACATTAAAGTGCTACCTTCTAAGTCCTTTAATAAACCAGTAATAATTGTGTTGCCTAACAAGTTTTCACATTATAAAGTGTGCTTTCACCAAATATTCTGCACAATATTCTGTAGGTGTGGTCTAAGTCTAAGAATTTTAGCAGCGTGCATGATATGACTCTCCTGGTTGAGGATATGATCTTTAAACAGAGACAGTTTATTAGCAGTAAAAGCCCTAGTGTGTGTAGTTAGACTTACATAAAGGTGACTTATACCAATATGGGTATGTCTAGACTGCTGTCACAGAAGCATACTGTAAAGACACTAAATAAATGGGTAAAATGACCTAGTCAGCTCTGTGCTCCCACAGCTACCTGGGGTACTTCTGTGCAGGAATATGCATATGGTATTCCCTGTAGGTAGAAGAGAGGGAATGCACTCAAGCAGAGTAAGGCTTAGTCTGTGTTGGGCAGCTAATGAGGAAAAAACAAAGCACAGAAACTTAAGGCACAACTACTAGGTACAGTGATTCAGAATTAGAATCTGTGTAACTTAAATCTAGGCTCCTCTGTTAATATTAACATAACCTTTCCCTTTTGTAAAAACTGTAGGCTCCTGTGTTCACTCATTAATTCCTCTAAATTAACTCAAGTGAGAAAAACCATTTTTTCTGTTCTTGGGGAGCAATCTCCAACCAAATACACCCTCCATCACAAGTCCAGCACTGTAAGCGAATACCAACTCAAAAACTTCAAGGATAGGTTCTTGCCAGAGTGACTTATCTGTCTTCCCTGAGATAAGTTCCTCCCACCTCATCTCTGTGGCTTTACAGTCGATCAGTGCTTTCAAATTGCAGCAGGGGCAGGACAGGAAAGGCATACAGAAATAGATGGCATGGGGTTTTAAGCAGACTTTATACAGAAACACAGCTAAACCACTGGAAGTGGAGTAGCAAAGTTGGAGTCAACCTATTAGAAGATGCATATATGACTATACAGGCTGTAGAGGACAAAGATGTAATCCCATGTTGATATGAACTTTAAAGAAACCCTAAAGAGAAATGAGAACTCCAGACTACTTTTTCCTCCACTGTTCAGCTCCTCCAAAAATTCATTCAGCCCACAGACACTTGTCAGATACCTGCAGAAGAACCAGGGTCTTTATTTTTTCTAACCCAAGAGAGATCATCTTTCCCACTAATCTAGTTGTGCTTTCAGCCCTCTTCCAGCAAAACAATTTTCTGCTAATACAGAGCATTTCAAGAAAGTGACCAAGCTGGTGTCTTAAATGAGATGCCATGCTCTTCCATATGGTTCAAGACCCCACTTGCTTTCCTTTACAATATTCTCAAACTCAATACCAAGTAGGCAACCTGTCCACAAACAGTAACCTGCAGTTGATCTCTGAAGCGAGTCTGAGTTTAGGAATCAACATTCCAAAATATTTCTTACATAGATAATCTTCGTTTTTAGGCATCACTTCAAGCGGATCAGCCATTGGAACAGGACGCTGAAAACAAAATTTACTCCATGGCCAAGGAGACCTTTTTGTTGAAAGCTGCAGTTCCCCTCAGTACCACTTCACTTAGAACCTGGACTCCTCTACTTGATTTCTAGAGATGATGTGGGGGGTGGGGACAGAAGGGATGGGGAGGCTTCTACAATTCTTTCTTAATCCTCTTTTATTTTCTTCTGCACAGGTAGATCTTTTCAGCACCTATTCAGGCCCATGATGAGATCTGACTTAGAAGATATCAACTGAAAACAGAATAGCAATGCTCAGAAGCAGGGAAGCCTGCAGGGAAATCAACTATTGAGCCCTGCAGCAAGCAGAAACTTTACAGCAAAAGAATGATTCATACATAGTTTTCCACTATGGATAAACGTATCACCTCTTCAAGGCCAGAGTTTTCCACAGGCCTCTGAATGTAAATGCCAAATATTTTGTCATGCCTTTCTCTTAGCCTATATCTCACTGCAGCCAGAGCTTGGAATGAGGCATACACTGTAACAATAAACCAGAGACCTGGCACATGGGGCTACTCCCTGGCTTTCCTCATGCACATGGTTTATTTTTCTCTGCTGTATCAATCCTTATAGGGCTTTACCACTGCATCTGCCTCTTAGCAGTCTGATGTTTCTATTGTTACAGAAAAGGTGCAGAGGGAAGAGGACAGATGCATTCAATGCTTTCTACTCTGTTCAAGTTAAAGGTCTCACCTCCACACCATTAGAGAGATTAATTAGACAAGCCCCCGCAGCAGCAAGTCCTTTCCAAGGACAAGTACTGAATAAGTCTGGGCTTTGAACTGTGGCACATAATATTTCAGATCAAATGTCTTACATGGTAACCTTCTTCAGACCAATGCTGTTTGGACTATTTCTCTACAGATGGACAAAAGCAGCATTTGAAGATCAGAATGCTCTCCCCAGCCCCCAGTTAGCTCATACCGGGTGATACCAGATTTTCAGGGTCACTTAACACCTCTTTCCCTTCTCTATCCTGAATGCACCAGAATGAGTGTATCTTCTCTCATCTCTTTAAAATGCAATATAATATCCTTCCATACTGCTGACAATATCACTGTTACTCTCAAGCAGTTTCACCACACGATGTATCACTGCTTCAGTCAGAGAAGGGTTGTAGTTTTGCCTAACACAAGTGAGGACATGAAGAAAGTGACAGCCTTTTTCAGCATCTGCAAGGAAAAAAAGGAAAACAAAAGATTAAAAATGCATCCAGGAATGAAGGAAAGACTTCAGTCTAGCTGCCTCTTTTTAACAGCTAATTCAGATAAGCCACAAATAAACCTCTAAGCTGTCTTGGAGAAAGAACACCCCAGGTACTAAAGCAGAGGTAAAGTTAATAACTTAAGGGTAGCTTCACTGTCCACCTATGCAAGCCATCCGTTTTCTGCAACTGCAGAAGCAGCCAAGTGAAAATGCTTTTGCTCATATCCAACTTCTAAACGATCTAGAAGGAAAGTCTGTGACCAGGGCCTGTAACTGCTTGCCCAATGCTGTCATCTTGTGGAAAACCTGCTGTAGTGCAACTTTCATTAACCTAGCAAAGCAATCCTACACCTGCACATCAGGCTACTCAATTACACAACCAGAAAGGCAAAGAACTTCTTTATTCAGTTTTACCTCCTTCTCAGAGGAGTAAACCCTGAAAATGTACTAGAAAATGTAAATGAAAAATCGATCTGTTTTCCTAGAGGCAAAGCTAGTGACAAAGGCCCTTAATGGCTTCAATATTGCACAAAGCTCAGCTGCCCCAGTCAACATTTCTTCCAACAAACTTTGTAAACCCATCAATCATCAGAGCTGCAGGTTCCCTGAACTCCACAACATATTTCTTTCTCCTCTGTGACTAATAATGGAAAACTGCCATAAATAAGACATACCAGCACAAATGACTGTCCTCCTCCTCAATTCCCAGTTCATATCATGCAAAATAAGTTTGGTAAGGGTACAGAGAAATTGCCATAGGCCAGGGAGCTTCCTATATTTTGGTTTTGCTGCCTTTATTTTTACTTTTGATAATCTCTATTCTAGAATCATCTGAACCTCAGATTTGCCTTAAAAGTTGTGAGGAAAGTCACTTGTAGAGGAGGCAATGCAGAGTAATGGTTAATATATATATGTCAGTTCAGTCTAATTCCTGATAGTCTCTGAATTAGGCAAAGATATTTCTTTAGAATCAGTGATTCAGAGTGATAAGACTTTTGTGGCTGGTAGCAGAAAAAAAATGCATCCACCACCCCAGGACAGGTAAGTGCAGAGAAGGGAACACCACCTCTAACATGGTCATAGTGACTATTGATGCAAACAAATGGGTAGCTGCATTTTGTATTAGTCATGGGTTTATCATAAGAAGGTTAAAGTGCCCATCCCTGATCTACAATAACTTAAGTCTGGATGAAGTAGTGACTCAAGTGTTACCCAACAGTACATTACATATTTTCCTCCTAGATGCTGGTAGAAAACAGCATTTTGGGGTAGCTGCAAGTGTATACAATCACTAGGTAACCCAGAAACACTTAGTCTACAGCCCAGCTTTGAGGGAATATACTCTTTGCAGTAGGTTGATGCTGTTCCTCTTTCACTGCCATACAAGGCTCAAGCTAGTTCACCAGCTGAGGTAGGCCAGAGTGTGACTGTTTTGCCTCATTGCTAACATCAGAGAGAAGAGAGGTTTAGAACAACTATCATTTGCCCACTACACACACGCCACATTGGGTTCATTCTGACATATTAAACTTCAAGTTGTTCTGTTGGTTTTTTTTCCCTCTCTACTATCAACCTCATCTAAGCTTAAAAGCAGAGTAAATATGTAAAAAAAAACCCAAACCCAAACCCAAACCACACCATCAAAACCAACAAGAAACAAACAAATCTGGTCTACACCTACTATTTTGTGATTCAGAATGTAGTCAAAATGTACTGTTATTCTTTCCTGGCTATCTTAGGCCTCTAGATAGAGCCACAGTATCCTCACGTGAGGGTATTTAAGATCAGGCTGTTTGGAATTACAAAGCCAAGAACAGGGATTGTCATGTAGAAATACTACAGATCAAAGTTTGTGAAACTCTGACTAGGCATGCTGAGGATTTTTTATTTGTACAATAGTTTCAGGCAGCTGGGCTGGGCCTGAGAATGTGTCACAACTAAAGCAGCAGGGTGAGGCATTACCTTGAAAACTGGCAGAGAAGTAACTCGTGTAAGAGAAGAGTTTTGTTTATCATGAATCAGGCTTTCTGCCATGGAAGATTAATATTATTTTGGAAGAAAAAGGGTAGGAATTTCTGGTAGCAAAGAATCAAAAGCCCTTCAGGTACTACTGCGCTTCTGTTTTCCCCACTACAAGCCTGCTCATCAAAGCCAAGCAGGTAACTAAGAGCCTTCCCACCAGCAGAGGGCGTCCTACAGTTACACTGAGCTCTCTGCTCTTGCATCATTCATCGACAATATCCGCAGTACACTATTGGCTTTGAAGCTTCCCTTGTCAAAGTCTTCCGTGGCCAAGACATTGAAACTAGCAAAGAGACACTGACCTGGAAATTGCCTTCTTTACAACAGGATACTAAGTAGGTAGAAAGCTTCAAGAAGAACAAGAGGTTCTGTAAAACAGTTGCTATTTTTAACCTGCTCAGTATGGAAAATGTGGCTTTGAGGACTAAGGATCCTTCAGCATCTTTTCCATGACTGATCTCTACAAGTTTCTCTCTACTGTTGACTCCTCTTGAGCAGGAGAAAGAACTTCAAAACCTCTCTTGAAGCTCTAAGAGTACTTTACCAGTGTGATAATCCACAAGAGGGGAGTTAAACACTAGGAAGTCACTCAGTGCTCTGTGTCAGCTGCATACAGGTTCCAGCCTTTAGTGGCACAACTATATAAAAACAACTCAAGTTCTCAGGAGAACAAACTGGTGTCTAAAATGGGCAGAGGAATGATTTTACTCATACAGAGATGTTGTCTGTATTCATGTTAATTGAATAAAAGACAATAAGACAAAGCGATACAGTATCTTGCTGCACTGAAGCAGTCTCAGGCAAATGAGCCCATCTTTACCTGCATTCTCAGTAACATCTACTTTCTATATTCCCCCAGACAGAACTTTTACTCCACCTACAAACCTTATCTACAATTATACCATTGCTTAAAGGTATCCAGTTGAAAACTCAAAAATAATACCACTCCAGTCAGCCTTTTTGCACTGCAGGATAATAATCACACACCAGATCCACACGCATATTACAGTTGCAATAGTGTAAGGATCTGAGCAATTTAAGATTACATGCCTTGTGTTCTAGTCAGTCATTCGTTCTGTACTGAAGCACATTCTACCCCATAAATAGCTGCTGCAGTCCAGCACCAAGAGATCCCTGCTGACATGTTCTGCCCAGTGAATTGAAAGAAACTCTGTAGCAATGTACCTGTGTAATTAACAGACATTCAAGTCAAGCACAGGCTATCACTATGGCAATAAGACACAATAGGCTTAAGAGTCAGAGATAACTCAGAAGCCACAAAGGTATATTATCTAAAGAAGATTTTGTTAAACTGAAATCCCCACCTGAAATGAACAACCACCTCAGCTCTACTTGAGCTTAGAATCATAGAATCAACCAAGTTGAAAGAGACCTACAAGATCATCTAGTCAAACCTATCACCCAGCCTTATCCAATCAACTAGACCATGTCACTAAGTGCCTCATCCACTCTTTTCTTGAACACCTCCAGGGGATGGCGACTCCATCACCTCCCCGGGCAGCCCATTCCAGTGGCAAATCACTCTCTCTGTGAAGAACTTGCTCCTAACATCCAGCCTATACTTTCCGCGGCACAACTTGAGGCTGTGTCCCCTGGTTGCCTGGGAGAAGATACCAATCCCCACCTGGCTACAACCTCCCTTCAGGTAGTTGTAGAGAGCAATGAGGTCACCCCTGCACCACCTCCTTTTCCAGGCTAAACAACCCCAGCTCTCTCAGTCTCTCCTCATAGGGCTTGTGCTGCAAGCCCCTCACCAGCTTTGTCACCCTTCTCTGGACACATTCCAGCACCTCAACATCTCTCTTGAATTGAGGAGCCCAGAACTGGACACAGGACTCAAGGTGGGGCCTGACCAGTGTTGAGTACAGAGGAAGAATAATCTCCCTTGTCCTACTGGCCACACTGTTACTGATACAGGCCAGGATGCACTGGCTCTCTTGGCCACCTGGGCACACTGCTGGCTCATCTTCAGCCTACTATCCACCAGTACCCCCAGGTCCCTTTCTACCTGGCTGCTCTCCAGCCACTCTGTCCCTAGCCTGTAGCACTGCTTGAGGTTGTTGCGGCCAAAGTGCAGAACCCTGCACTTGGCCTTGTTAAGTCTCATCCCACTGGCCTCTGCCCACCCATCCAGCCTGTCAAGGTCCTTCTGCAGGGCTCTCCTACCCTCCAACAGATCAACACCTGCTCCTAGCTTGGTGTCATCTGCAAACTTACTGATGATGGACACAATCCCCTTGTTCAGATCATCAGTAAAGATATTGAACAGGTCTGTGCCCAGCACTGATCCTTGGGGCACACCACTAGTGACTGGCTGCCAACTGGATGTGGCACCATTCACCACCACTCTCAGGGCCCAGCCTTCCAGCCAGTTCTTGACCCATATCAGAGTGAATCTGTCCAAGCCACAAGCTGCCAGCTTGGCCAGGAGCTTGTTGTGGCAGATGGTGTCAGAGGCTTTGCTGAAGTATTAAAATCTACCATGAATATCCTACTTTAGGTAAGTTTTGTTGCCAACTTAATGGAGGTGGAGTTTTCACCTTTCTGTACAGTCACGTTTGTGTCAGCTCCCCTGTGGAAACTGAACTGGCAAGATTTGCTACTTATCCAGAGCGCAAAGCAACAGCTGCTAGGTGCTGGCCTAACTTCACTACATTTGGTTCCTCCCAAAATCTAAGTATTCTCAAAGATAAAGATCTGAGATAATGGCTGTTTATTTCAGATCTTAGACATTTGCTTACTGCTGGCACACCTGCTCCTCTCTCCATGCTCATGTGAAACTGCTCTTGTATTCCCACTTGTAGCTATACTGATTAGCTACACTAGCAACTGGGAGTTCAAGGGTAAGGAACAGAAGCATATCTAATCCAGCAATAGGAGTAGATATCGTCATCAATGTATCAGCACCAGCTTATCAGAGCCCTGATCACACTGCTACTTACGCCTGGGTTTTCGACAGTCTTCTTTAATCACATCAAGAGTCACTTTAAGCAGCTCCTTATCATGGTCAGTCACCTGGAGAAAACAGAAGAAACTAGCAACTTACAGTAGTCTATTTCACCACAGGTGGCATGGCCTTTGAAAAGCAATCCAAGGCCATGATATAGTCTAAATTAACACTGTCATATCTACAGTGTGCTATATACTGCCTCAGAGACTAACAACAAACATTAAATTATCAGTTATTTTTAGTATCATTAGGAGCATCTATGAATTATGAGAAGAACATAATTTACTAGAATTCAATCTAAAAGGAAGGTGACTGACTCAGCAGAACACCAAGTTTCAACTCACTTCAATAAAGAGCATTGTCTTAGGTCCCAGGTCTTCAAGTGTGCTCAGCTGCATCAGCACAGTTAGGCAACCCAGAAAACACAGACTGCACTTGAAACAGCAGCAGTGCTTGTGTGGGGCTGAGTTACAGAAAGAACCACTCAGTGGGTGATACAGAGGTAAAAGCATAGTGAAATAAGCTCTGGACAGGACTTTTGAGTAAACATTTGGATGCCCAGCTTCTCTTTCTGCAGTGTTTTTACTATTTCTGAAACACTTCTGCTTTTTCTACTGACTATGAAGGTCATACCTTAACCTGTTCACAACCATAGCCCAATTTCTTACATGGTATAAGTCCTTGGAGCCACTAGGTTTCTGAAAAACCACTCCTTTTTCTTGTAGCATCCTTATTGCTTCCTTAAAAGCACTGTGAATCATTTTGGAAGAGGAGTTACTCTCTGACTTCACCTGGATGGGAAGAAAGAAATGAAGTAGATGCTAGAGTTACCAGCAAAAGCTCCGGATGCTTTCAAGAGCAAGAGGACTTCAGGCAACTTTGTTACACATTTTTCTTCATTAATTCATAAATCATATCTGTTATATATGCATTAACCAACACCCCTGAGCTTTAGAAGACAGACAAACATACACCAGAAACTTGTGCTCTTCTTAAGGAACTACAGTCTCCAACTGTCTTCTCTGTGTTTAGCAGCTGTTTAAGTACTGAGAAGTCTCTTTTGGAATAGGTTTGTGATGTTCACAGAGCATTTGACTAATGAGGTTTTGCACTATTTGGAGTTCTCCTGATAATGCATGCAGGAAAATAGGGAGATCAGTGCTTTGTAAGGCGATACACATGAGGAAACCAAGTGTTGCAGGGTGGATTTCCATCTCCTCATTTGAAACTGAGGAAGTATCCAAGGAAAAGGATGAAACTGGCAACAACAGTATTTATTTCTTCTTCCCTTCATTTCTAAATATCTCACACACATTCCAGTTTCTCTGCAGCTTCATTAAATGAAATGATAAAGAGCATACAAGAATTAAGCCAAGTATGAGATACAGAACAAAGGACTAAAGAGCAGGTGGGAAATGAGTACACTGTGAAAGGAGAACAGTGTGCCTGGAATGTGCCATAACTGAGAAGGTCGTTTAGCTCTGTGTTTGGGACACATCTAATGGAGTAAGAAAGAAGGAGGCAGGAGTGTTGGAAATTTAGGGGGAAAAAATAAATAAATCAGTGTTTTGTTTGGAAACAGAGCAGAGCTTAGACAATGGAATGACAGTTTGGGAATTGGAAGGAAATAAACACTCAGCTGTGGAGAGAACAAAGAATGTATATACAATAGGAACAGGACTTACTCTTCTTCATATCTATCCCTACTATGTCCTTCAGTCTCCCTTTTAAGTACCTGCGCTGCTCCAATTCCCCAGCTGTTGTTTCTTCATTTGTAGGGAGCACTCTGTGCTCCCTATGATCTTGAGAAGACAGTTAACTGCTTCCCATAAACCAGAATGTGGTACTAAGAATCACATCAGAGCAACCAAATCTAGATTTGCCAAGCTTCAACTATCACCATAAATGCTTCTATCCTGATGTGAACACATATCCTGCTTCACTCATCATAAGCACTCACAGAAGCCACTACACACTAGAACAGGAATATATGAACATATATATTCACAGGAATATATGAAACTAACACCACATTAGTGATGGAAGACTATCTATTCACGAAGCATTCATTTGATCCACTTTACAAGCCTCAAATGAAATTTCAACTGCTTTTAAGCCTGGAAGCTGATGTGCCTAACTAGGAATAGCTCAGAGTTCCAATAGGGATATTAGCTTTCCCATGCATCATTATTTTCTCCAGTCCCTTCCTCCAGTTAATCCCCAATATTTCAACAGACATAATCAGACTTCTGTGTCCTGCAATAGCTATCAGTAAAAAATATCTGCCTAATAGTTAAAGATAATAAACACAGAATAATAACCTTTTTTCTCACTTCAGTTTTCTCCTTCTGCTCTAGACCAAAGGACTTCAGTACCCAAATATCTGTCTGTCCCTCTGTCCACCACAGCTTTATCAGTTTGAGTAAAACCAGACACTGCTTCTAGTTACAAACTTGACCATACATCTGGACACCATTCCAGCCACAGCATTAACACTATCCTATTTCTATTCAGAATGTCTTTTCTGATGAACCAAAGAAACAAACATAAAATGTGGCAGAAAGGGTTAAGTGAAAAGTAAACATTTTCTCATGAAAAAGCACATTCCCATAGCCATATGCAAAATGAAGAGACTTTGCCTCTCACTCAAATGCAGCAATAAATACTCAAGAATCTAAGAAACCACTAGCAAAGCAACCACCTCAAGACTCTGATCAATTTTTAATGTGAAAGCAAACATTTGGGGAGAAAAAGATAAAAATATCTCCAAAGAAGCATGATAATTATTCAGTTTGGCTTAACACTCAGATCTCGTCAGAAAAGAGAGATAATTAAAAACAGACTCTGCTTGAACTGACACACAGCTCAGCCTGGATGGATACTGAAACAGAATCACTAAGAATGCAAGTCAAGGCACTGACAGCATGAAGGCAGAAAGGCAAGCCTGAGAGTGAGAAAATAAGTAAGCAGCTGCTACATTTCAGCACCCTCTCATATGTGCTGCAGTCTAAGGGAAGGCACCCTGTCACAAAGGACTGCTCCTGAAAAACAAAGGGCTCTTTCCCTCTTTGGGGGCTTTAATACTATCCTGAAATGAGAAGAAAGGTTGAGGGTCTTTTTCACTTGTGTGGCCTACAAAATGCTTCCTCCTCTCCATTCCTCCCAGTAAAGCAACAATTAAGGAGTTCCATTGTGAACACAATCTAAAATTGCTTAATCTGTTCTTTCAGTCCACCCAAAATATCTCCAGCATCTCATCCTGCAAATTCCTAAGTCAACAGTACTCCTTCCCAATAGCATATCACTCTCTTTCACCAAACCAGAACTTCATTTTCCCTGGACTTTCCTCAGAGCCAAGCATAGGTGCACATTGTGATTTAGTCTACTGAGCAGAAATCTACGGAAGATTGGACATGAGGCTATATACAGAAAGAAGAAATCCAAGACTATGAAATGCTGGGCAACTTCATATCCCTGCTTTTGCTCCAGGAAAATGAAAAATGCTTGCATTTCAGTAGTTCTAAAGATGTATTGTAGTTGTTAACACAGCCCCTTTTGAGTCACAGCTATTACCCATCACTTTTACACAGCTTTTCATCTGATAAATACAGATATTAAGTAGTTTAACTGCTGATCCAAAGCACCAGCAAGAATTGAACATAGATTTCGAATTTACGTCTCACAAAGTACAGAGCAGATTTTGCAAAGCACCACCCTTTGACATGCCTTGCTTCAGAGTGCACAATTTGATGTCCCCTTAAGTGCTGAGGGCAGGGGTTTCCCCCTCACTCAGATCAAGTATCTTTCAAATAAATGAAGCTGTACATGCAAACACAGGAGAATGCAAAAATCACAGAATCAACCATGTTGGAAGAGACCTCCAAGATCATCCAATCCAACCTAGCACCCAGCTCTAGCCAATCAACTAGACCATAGCACTAAGTGTCTCATCCAGTCTTTTCTTGAACACCAAGTACAGCGACTCCACCACCTTCCAGGGCAGCCCATTCCAATGGCAAATCACTCTCTGGGAAGAACTTCCTCCTAACATCCAGCCTAGATCTCCCTTGGCACAACTTGAGACTGTGTCTCCTTGTTCTGTTGCTGGTTGCCTAGGAGAAGAGATCAACCTCCAAATCCCTTCAGGTAGTTGCAGACAGCAATGAGGTCCCTCCTGAGCCTCCTCTTCTCCAGGCTAAACAACTCCAGCCCTCTCAGCCTCTCCTCATAGGCCTTGTGTTCCAGGCCTTTCACCAGCTTTGCTGCCCTTCTCTGGACACTTTCCAGTATCTCAACATCTCTCTTGAATTGAGGAGTGCAGAACTGGACACAGTACTCAAGGTGTGGCCTGACCAGTGCTGAGTACAGGGGAGAAATAACCTCCCTTGTCCTACTGGCCACACTGCTCTTGATGAGAGGAGGCTCAGGGGTGATCTCATTGCTCTCTGCAACTACCTGAAAGGAGGCTGTAGCCAGGTGGGGGTCGGTCTCTTCTCCCAGGCAACCAGCAACAGAACAAGGTGGGACAGTCTCAAGTTGTGCCAAGGGAGGTAAAGGCTGGATACTAGGAGGGAGTTCTTCACAGAGAGAGTGATTTGCCATTGGAATGCGGTGCCAAAGGAACACCTGGAGGTGTACAAGAAAAAAGTGGATGAGGCACTTAGTGCCATGGTCTAGTTGATTGGACAGGGCTGGGTGATAGGTTAGACTGGATGATCTTGGAAGTCTCTTCCAACCTAGCTGATTCTATGATTCTACGCCATTGGCTCTCTTGGCCCCCTGGGCACACTGCTGGCTCATCTTCAGCCTACTATCTACCACTACCTCCAGGTCCCTTTCTGCCTGGCTGCTCTCCAGCCACTCCTTCCCCATCCGGTAGCACTGCCTGGGGTTGTTGCAGCCAAAGTGTAGAACCCTGCACTTGGCCTTGTTCATTCTCATCCCATTGGCTTCTGCCTACTCATCCAGCCTGTCAAGGTCCCTCTGCAGGGCTCTCCTACCCTCCAACAGATCGACACCTGCTCCTAGCTTAGTGTCATCTGCGAATTTACTAATGATGGACTCAATCCCCTCGTCCAGATCGTCAAATAAAGATACTGAGTCATTGACCACTTCAGCAAAACACATTTCCCCTTCTCCTAGAAAAAGCAGCTATTAAATAGCATTTTTTACCAGCACTACCCTCCTTCCAAAGCCCAGCCAAGCACTCTAGCAAACATGCAGAAGATGATGTTCCAAATTAAGTTGATATTTTAATCAATACATTATATTCTGTCTGATGGGTCTCATGCAGCTTAGTGAGCTGATGCTGTGCAACTAGTTATTCTCAGATCTTTAAAAACAAGACAAATTCCCTGTACAATCAATAATAGGTCAAAGAATGAAGTGGTACAGGAATTAGTCTGCTGAAAACACTGAAAGTATGTAACCTTTGGCTCATTATGAATCACAACACGCTCAGATGGTGTTAAAAGTTTCCTGGTATAACCACACACGTGATTCGACTCATGGAATTGCACTTTGCAATTTCTCTTGCTGTGTTTAATCCTTAGCTCAGACAGGTGACAATTTCAGTAATAGCAATTCTGGAAATGTCAGTCCTGATGTCCTATAATAACCTCTGCAATATGCATATTTGAAGTAGCAATGCAGCTTGCTCAAGAGGCACATAGCAAACACTGTGTTATACCTACAGTACAACGTAAGAGGTATATACACTAAGTGTGAACAACATTGTTAAACTCCCTGCTTTAACTGCTTGTCATTGCTAACCTTGAGATAATATTCAAATCAAGAGAAGTACAAACAGCAAAGTATGGAAAGCACAACACAACTTAATGTGTCCTAGATACTGACATACACAAACTGGAATAGCAATACTAAAATAGCACATGCTAGAACTTATAGATGGTAGAAGTGCATAAAAATGGTTAATCAAGATTGGCTGGTTGCAAGTCATACTTAATCCAGTTGAGAAACTGGATAGATCAAGTTCACATGCAATTTTCTTTTAAAAAAAAGGAACCAAAGGCTTTGGCAAACATAATTGCCTAAGTCCACTAAGTACACTCTTTAGGTCCTCTAAGTACAAACTTTTCTGGTTTTGCTTGTAGTCTTCTGTGCGGGTACCCACCCTTCCAGTCTCCAAGTCATTTGTTTTAAGGGACAAGGAAAGCCTACAGTTTAGGGATAGAGAGGGCACTGGTTATGGGAAATAAATGCCCACTGTTCTTTTAAATCATATCAGATTTGTTCATTTGCAGGTGTTTTTAAAAACACCAAGCTTTCCAATTCTCTTACCCTCTTTTCTGTAGCTCATAAATGTTTCCTAGTATTAGACTCAGCAAAAGACATAATCTGGGTTCTGTCACATGCACCTGCTAGAGGGAAGTTTATTCTGGAGAACCAGAAGACTGCACTGCTGAGGAACCACTAGGACTGGAACTAGGCATTGGAGGATTTGTACAGTACATGGAGAACAACTGTGCTCTAGAACACTGGAAATAGGGTTAAAAAAAAAAGTGAAAAAAATAGAGTTGTTTATCTAAATAACTCATCCTTTCACTCCCAAGAAAAGTGCAAAAAGTATGTATGAAATCATTCCACATTAGCAGAACCTTTATTCTTCTGCTTTAAGGGCAATGCAAAGCAGAAGACTACACAAGGGAAACAAAAAGGAAGAGGGACAGAAGATCTATTACCTTGAGTATTGTGTCCAGTTCTGGGCTCCTCAATTCAAGAGAGATGTTGAGATACTGGAACATGTCCAGAGAAGGCTGATAAAGCATTTGAGGGGCCTGGAGCACTATGAGAAGAGGCTGAGGGAGCTGGGGTTGTTTAGCCTGGAGAAGAGGAGGCTCAGGGGTGACCTCACTGCTCTCTACAACTACCTGAAATGAGGCTGTAGCCAGGTGAGGGTCAGTCTCTTCTCCCAGGCAACCAGCAACAGAATAAGGGGACACAGTCTCAAGTTGTGCCAAGGGAGGTAAAGGCTGGATACCAGGAGGAAGTTCTTCACAGAGAGAGTGATTGACATTGGAATGGGCTGCCCTGGGAGGTGGTGGAGTCACCGTCCCTGGAGGTGTTGAAGCAAAGCCTGGATGAGGCATTTAGTGCCATGATCTGGTTGATTAGCTAGGGCTGGGTGCTAGGTTGGACTGGATGATCTTGGAGGTCTCTTCCAACCTGGCTGATTCTATGATTTTGCAGGTTAAACTGTGTACTTGACTCTCTCCCAAATATAAGGAGTGACATCCTCAAGAGAGAGCAAAGGAACAATAAAACATTTCCAGAGCATCGCTAGGTGCATCTCTAAAGGCACTCAGGTCACTTGACAACTGCAGATTCTTCCCTATGCAAAGATATATAAGTCTCTTTCCAAGGAATTAATACCAAAGGGCAATAGAGAGAGCTGCAGTTTCTAAATAAGCATGTCTGTCCAAATTCCTGGGACATACATTCACAGCTTGGCATCAAGGTCAGGAGCAACTATTCATTATTATGATAGCACCTCATGACTGTCAGCAACACTGATGCTACATTGTTTTTGTTGGTTTGTGCTTTTTGGGCTGGATTTGGGTTTTTTTTCTGTGTGCCTTCCTATGATTGCTCTGCACCAGTTTCTACTCTAAATGACTTTATCTCTCTATAAACACCGAAATTCAGAAAGCAGAAGTTTCCAGTACCAGTTACAATGACCACTACTTCCCTTAATGTAAAGTGTTTAAAAATATATATATATAGCCTGTCCTCTGCCAGATATTCTACTATCAAAGTTTTGTGTCAAAAATGAGAGCAGCTCCTGTTATTGCCTATATCCATGCTTGTTTTAAAGCAAACAACAAAAATGCTGGTAATGAAAACAAAAGAAACCACTCTAAAGAAGCAGCTATCAGAAGCAATCCAATTAGACTAAAAAGAATAGAGCTGAGCTATTTTTCATCATTATTTGACCTTTTCTACAAGGGACTGCATTTTGTGGTTGGTTTGATTTTGATTGCAGGGTTTTTTTTTTTAAACAATTAAAAAAACCTTAGATGTTTAACTTTACAGTGCACGTTAGAATCAGGCAGTGAAAACGACAGCCATAGATTTATTTCTCTACAAAAAGCAAAAAGTAAACAAGTGAGTCACAGCCCTCTAGATCAAGTTTCAGTTGCCATTGGTAACATGGTAAAAGCCATAACATTAACTTTTGCAGAAATTTACCACTTCACACCAGCTGAGAATCTAGTTTGTAATTCATCCAAACAACAGAGTAATAAAAAGCTATTTTACAAAGGCTTTTTTGTTCTATTTCCCATTCTGTGGCTGACTAAGAGTGTACTACCTCACTGGAACAGTTCTTAACCCTTTAGTTACACACAACTGCATATAAACAGTTATAAACTGCATATAAACAGTCTACAACTACCTGAGGGGTGGTTGTGGCCAGGGGGAGGTTGCTCTCTTCTCTCAGATAGTCAGTGCCAGAACGAGAGGACACAGCCCCAGGCTGCACCAGGGGAAATTTAGGGTCGAGGTGAGGAGAAAGTTCTTCACTGAGAGAGTCATTGGCCACTGGAATGGGCTGCCCAGGGAGGTGGTGGAGTCGCCGTCCCTGGAGCTGTTCAAGGCAGGATTGGACGTGGCACTTGATGCCATGGTCTAGCCTTGAGCTCTGTGGTAAAAGGTTGGACTTGGTGATCTGTGAGGTCTCTTCCAACCCTGATGATACTGTGATACTGCAAACTGATTTCCATTAAATCCCACCTTCTGATCCTTTCAATCATGGCCTTCCACAACTAGGGATTTCTAACAAGATAAACCAGTTGCAAGGATCCATGTTCTGTGCTAAATCTCTTTTTGAAAGCTACATCTCTATTAATATATTGAGCTTCAAATGAGAAACAAGACAGACGCTGTGCTGCCTTCTGATCACATTCAAGACCTCAAACATCTGTCCTAAGCAGCTCACGTGCCTAAAATGACACCTCCTTTTCTGATACTACCACTATTTACAGATTTAGACAAGTTAGTGCCTGTTGCTGACTAAGATTACTCAGCCTTAATACAAGATAACCTTTAAACCCAGAATTTTCTCATAGGGCTCTCTTTGGTCAGTTTGTATGTCTCAAGGGACAAGGTTTAGAATCATATAATAAGTCAGGGTTGGAAGGGATCACAAGGATCATCTAGTTCCAACCCCCCTGCGACGGGCAGGGACACCCTACCCTAGATCAGGCTGGCTAGAGCCTCATCCAGCCTGGCCTTAAACACCTCCACAGATGGGGCCTCAACCACCTCCCAGGGCAACCCACTCCAGGGTTTCCTCAAGCTCTGTAAAAATATCATGCATAAATCAAAAACACTCCTGTCTGGAGCCTCCAAAGGCAGCAGTTTCTTATCCAGTTGTTTGTACGTATAAAACGCCAAACAAGTGCATAGTATTATTTCTCCTCCCACTAAACACTTGAAAATATTACAGTCTATGATTCACTCACCTCTGGACAGCTGGAACTTGGGGGATGCACACCAGTCAGTGACACCAGCATATCAATTGTTTCCAGCTCCTGCTGGTAAAAGGTCTGAATTTTGTTTTCTAATAGAAAGCCTTCCATTTTCTCAAGCAGCACATTGATTGAGAAATTCTGACCCTTCGGGCCACTACAAGGACACACAGAGGATGGCAAAAGGCAAGAAAAATATCATTTTTAGAACAATTGCCTAAAGTTAGTCTGCTAGGTCAAAAGGCATTTTACTGTCCCCCTGAATTTAAACTATTAATTAGAACAGACCATTTTTATAAGCAATAAACATTTATCTCTTCACCTTCAATCACTTCTTGCAATTTTAAGATCTGCAGTCCCTGAAACCACATCAATGTCACCAATGAGCACACAGCTACCCTTCAACTGGATACAGGAAGGGATGTTTGACTCTGTTTATTGAGATTATGTATTTGTGATTTGATTATGACAATGACAGCAGAAGTTGAGAGCAGTTTCATGGAATAGCTCCTTATCTTTACACGTGAAGTCAGGCAAGGACCAATGCCTCCATCTAATCTGTTGATTACACCCCCAAATCTTGCTTAAAGCTCCAGCTGTTTTTAACTGGATACATGAAGTCTGTGCACAGTATTATACTTACTTCCTAACATTTAGCTAGCTCAGCATCAGTTTAGTTTAGTTCAGCATTAGATATTCTTTCCACAGATTACAGACAGGTATCTCAACTGCATTTATCACCAGCTATCTGAGAGAAAAGCAGGCTGCTACTGTATGCTTGTGCAAGCTCTAAAGCACAGGTGGGGACCTCTTCCTTCAAAGTTATTACAATTAAAAAAAAAAAAAAAAATCCCACACTTTGCCCCAAGACCAGTCTGGGTAACACATTTACCTCTGTCCCTCCTCTGAGAATTGGAAAGGTTTATCATAAACTTCTCTATAGAGACAGGGGAGTTCCAGCATTCTTGAAATCTGAACATCACAGTAAAGATCATCCACCTTATCTGGAGGAGCAAAAAGAACACATACTTGGCCAAGACTGCCATATCAATCTTTTAAGCAGGCATTCCTGAGGCTTCACGAGCCAGTATTAAATTGGCAAACTTAGGTCACTGTTATTTTCATAGAAACAAAACCACAAAAGCCACTCCTACTTTTACACTTCACGAGGAGGTAAATGACCTGTTCTGGTGCCCTGCAGACTACACTTCAGTCTAGCAACTTGTTTAGCCTTAAATTGTGATCGCTATTTTACATTTCAACATTAGATTAAGTTAACATATAGTAAGGAGCTTTATTCAGGCCAAAATCAGAGCAATTTAGAGGCTGCATGGATCTCCCTTAATGAAACAATGGTACCCTTTTCCAACCTGGTTGATTCTATGATTACCAGCTCTTAAATGAATTACATATTCATAAATCTTCTGTTAGGAAAGGAGGGTTGAACTCCCTCGCAGATTTTAGCTAGAGCTGACAGACCTAGGCTTAACCTGAGCTATACAGGGCTTTTATAAGACTGGTGGAGAAGCCTGAGGAATCCTTTCAGTATTGTTTTTGAAAGATTTCACTGCAGAAAACCAAGTCTTACACAACAGCGCACATATGGCAGAAAGAAGGTTTGTGACTAGATGGCTCCTGAGGAGTAAAACTGTGGACTGCAGAACTCTGCTGCCCAAAATGCTGTCAGATACAGGGGCTGCACCTGCATGCAGATCAGTGCCTAAGTGCCTGAAGATAAGGGACACTTCTCAGCGATTCTGCAAAGATGGAGTTTAGCAGAAACTGTACTTCAGTGATACAATGTACCCAAATACTGCTCAGGCCACAACAAACAGAACTCGTTTCTCCAAAGCAGCTAACGCTCTTGAGGAAGCATGACATAAAAAGTCACCAACTCCCTTCCCGTGGTCTTTAGCTGCTCAATAAAAAGAAAACCGAAGACTAAGTCACTCTCACAGATATCCAACCACTGTATCTTTTATATACTTCAAATAGACTTTACAAGAACTCATTTACAGGCAATCTAATCCCACACATTAAGAAGCATCTTCTAACCTTACACTGCTAAAACAGAAACAAAGACATACAGATGAAAATCACATTAGAAAAATGAGATGCCAGAAAATGAAGTGGAAACTATTCAATGAATTACATACAACTTTGATCTTCTAATAAATTCAAGACAACCAAGTTACATGTCACAGATCCGTAACACTCACAAAAACACGAAGCTTGAACTTCTCTCTGTTGCCTGTAGGTTCGGACGTAACCTCTGACTCTGATGACATCCCCAAGTCCCAGCTTGGTTTTCTGGCTCACCATTTTCTGCAGTTTTTTTATCTGTTCAAGTACAGTAAGACTGCTTGTTGTGTCTGGATGACCTGTAAGAAGTAGTAAGGGAAAGTAGAGCAGGCATAAGGCCAGGATCACTGCCCTTTTGCATTCATGCAAACACCTAAGCATAATAGGAGTCATATTACCAAAAAAGGTCCCAGGAACCACATGTCCTGGGTAGCAAAACTTCTGTGTGACAGCATTAGTTTATGGTATTATACTTACTTAAATAGTTCAGCTGGGGAAAGTGTAAAAGGAAGGAGAAACTGGTTTACCAAGGAAAATGTCATAGACTGGTGGCAAAACTTAAATGTTAATTTGACACCAATTTTGTCCTACTAGGATAAAAGGTGAAAAGAAAGGTCAGTTGAACTTTTCATATAAAAGAAGACTGAGTCATCTGAGGTGAGGCAAAAAATATTCACGTGGTGCAATTGGACTTCTACACCGAGGTGAATGCAGCTTGACAGAACTTCGCATTTACGTAACATGCCTCTGTGGGAGAGTAAATTGTTCATAGCTTAAAAACCTGATTAATAATTCAAGTATCCCTGAACACAATTACAAAGGGCTGAAATAAAATTCACTGTGACACACAGGAGTTGCTTTCTTTGGCAGTGTCCATTCAAACACTACTGATGTACATGTAAAACAAGGATTCTGGGATCGTGTTCTATTTCAAGCATTATTTCATGCAGTTCCTTTACCAAATTTAAGTCGCTCATGAAAGTATTATTTTTTTGTGGGTCCCCATGATTTTTTTTGAAAGCTGTGCCACAATATCACCTTTCTAGAGGTGACAGCTCTCTTTTAGATTCCAGCTGGGATTGTCCATACCACCTGTCATACCATTGTTAAAAGTAAGTATGAATTATCTGTCTGCCTAAATGTGTTTTTTTCCCCCCCACAGGCATCACTTTTACATCCAGATTTCCTTTCTCCATTTTGTGCTTATGTAGCCATAAAATGGGCAGATGATGCTTGTAACATTTATTTCAATAGGATTCAATCAGCTTCACACTGGGACTGTCAACTACATGACCTTTCAAGAAGGTCCAACGCAAAACGTATTCCATATTTTGATAGATGAGAAATGGTAGAAGAAAAAGAGAAAGCCATATAGTACTGAATTCTGTTTGAAATGCAGTAATTACTGCACTTAACACAGAATTTCAGCATGTGTAGAACTTTCCAAATCATAAAAGACTGCTGGCATCCTCCCACTGTGTTTTCATCTACTTTCAAGTTCATCACTGACAGCACATGAATGAGCAGGAGAAGAATATGAATGCAAACAAAGAAGAGAAGATGAAGCCGGAAACTACTGTATCACAAGAAGAGGTGGAACGTTTATCAGGTTGCTGGTAAGTGGGTTGACTTCTGTGGCATGTGGTAGATACAGAGCCTAGTTCTTCACTAGACAAAAATCACAAAAAGAACTGTAAGATGATTCTCCTATGTCACAGCATAGAATTGAAATATCTTATTACTCAGCTAAAGATGTGAAAGGTCATAACATAGTGGTTTTATTGGCATCACCACTGCACGCCACACAAAAAGTAATATGACGCTACCCAAATGGCCCACGCTGTAGGATATTGTTCCAGTTTGAAGCCAGAAGCTACCCAAGATTGGAGAACAGAAATGACTCTTACTCCTTTTGGAGAGTAATCTGTGATACCAGAACACAGAATAGACTAACATTAATACAACATCCTGGGATGACCAGGTCTGTCCCCTGAGATGGGTCTCGGTATCTGTAGTTTTCTTAAGGGAACCTGGGACTCTACCACAGGTGTAGTGTGTAATGCTTTAAATGCATTGCTTTTAATGCTTTAAATGCAGTGTGATGCTTTAAAATTATAGGAGAGTTAAATTTGCTCCTCTGCAAGTTTGATCATTTATTAAATTACATAAGAAAGACATCAGCAAAAACATACAGTGAAAAGAGAAATTATGTGATAAATTACCTGAGAAAGCTGTTTCTGCTACCATGGGATTCTTCCAGCAGATGCAATTTATAACTCCAGTACTGTCATCCACTGTGAAATAAAAAACAAAACACAAAAACAGCCAAAACCTTAAAAAATAAATAAATTAAGAATGACAGACTAAGAAAGCAAGCAGTGAAGAAATCATGATACATAGATATGTAAGGGAGATGATTGCTAAGGATATCTCATTGCAACCAGTCTGAAAGGGAAAGTGGGTGCTCAACCCCTACTTGTACTTCTGAAATAACCACAGTCATTTCAGTGGAATGGAATGAGCTCAGTGCCAGATACCGTGCTTATGTGCATGACCTTAAAGTAACAGATATATTTGAAGACAAATACATGAATAAATCAAGCAAGCACAAATTCAAATTATGAGCCTTCAATACACATAGAATCATAGACTCAACCAGGTTGGAAGAGGCCTCGAGCACAAGCCCTACGAAGAAAGGCTGAGGGAGCTGGGATTGTTCAGCCTGGAGAAGAGAAGGCTCAAGGGTGACCTTATTGCTGTCTACAACTACCTGAAGGGTGGTTGTAGCCAGGAGGAGGTTGCTCTCTTCTCTCAGGTGGCCAGCGCCAGAACGAGAGGGCACAGCCTCAGGCTGCGCCGGGGGAAGTTTAGGCTCGAGGTGAGGAGAAAGTTCTTCACTGAGAGAGTCATTGGACACTGGAATGGGCTGCCCAGGGAGGTGGTGGAGTTGCCATCCCTGGAGCTGTTCAAGGCAAGGTTGGACGTGGCACTTGGTGCCATGGTCTAGCCTTGAGCTCTGTGGTAACAGGTTGGACTTGATGATCTGTGAGGTCTCTTCCAACCTTGGTGATACTGTGATCACCCAGTCCATCCTATCACCCAGCCCTATCCAGTCAACTAGTCCATGTCACATTTTGAAGAATTATTGCTTTTAAAAATTGATCTTCAACCTGTAATTGTATTTATCTAGGTGTTATTCCCTGTTGACTCACTCTCCAGAAAATTATTAAGGGCATCTAGGGATACACAAAAGGATGGCAGCAAGTTGTAGTTTAAATAGTAATTCCTAAAAAGTCCTGCCTACCAGCATCAGTGACTCACAGATTGGCAGGTCTGGGAAGGGACTGCTGGAAATTATCTAGTCTGACCCTCCTGTGAATGCAGATAAGCCTACATCATGTTGCACAGGGACACATCCAGGCAGGCTTTGAAAGTCTCCAGAGAAGGAAACTCCGCAACTTCTCTGGGTAGCCTGTTCCAATTATTTGTCACCTTGAATGTAAAGAAGTTTCTGCTTAAGTTCAAGTGAAATCTTCTATATTCTAGTTTGTACCCACTGTCCTTTGTCCTGTCACTGGCCACTACTGAGAAGACACCAGCTCCATCCTCATGACTTCCACCTCTAATGATATTTTTACTCATTTGTAAGATGCCCTGTCAGTCTCCTTTCCACGAAAAAGTGCACATATTGGATACTTAAAGGGGTTTAAAACATATTGACAAGATCAGAAGAAAAAAACAGTATTGAAAATGAGCCAGGAAAATTAAAACAAGAAACCAGGCACAAACCACAGAAACACTGTTGTAACAGTGAAGAAACAGCACTTGAACACTGGGGAGTACAGTCATGTGAGCAGACTTGGAGTGCTGCTACATCCAGCTGCATTGGTTTCCATGCTAATACTGTGCACAGAGTCTGATGGTCTTTGTCTACATAAGACATTCCAGAGAGCAGAAAGGCAGCTCCTCTAGCCAGAGAGGACACAGGACAGCACATACCTGTGGTTCTGCTCTAGGCCAGGAATTCCCAACTTGAAGTATACCTACTAGTGGCATGCAAGCCACTTCCGTGCCAAAAAAAGCCAAGCAGCTTCTCCTAAACATAGCACCTAGTTAGCTTTTCCTGTTTTGTTAGCATTCAATCAGAAGTTTTGCAATTTCTGCCCCAGGAACTGCACCATAAAGGGCAACAGAAAAATACAAAACTCAAAGAAAACTACAAAACTATCATAAGAATCAATACCTATCAGGAGACTGCATATAGGTGGTATATCTAACAGTCTCTACATAAAAAGGCACTAAATGCCTGTCAAATCACAACAAGGATCCCACTTCATGTCCAGCTAGTACTCCAAGCATCTATCTCCTTAAGTGTAACCATGTCCAAGATTGAGCTTCTGCTTTTCTTCAGCTCCTTAAAGGAGATCCATGAATATAAAAGCAACTGCAGCGTTTACCACGAAGGTGCTGATTGATACTTGCAGTTGTTTCCTCTGGGAACCGCAAAATCAAAGCAAAATGCCTTTGCATTGTCTCACGTGTTTTGAAACAGTCTCCCTATTTGAGGAGTCCAACTTGAAATCATTGTCTTGCCTTCCTGTTTTCCAATACCTTAGCTGCACATTCCTAACAAACAAACAACATCTGTAAGACAAAGGCAATTCCAAATTCCATCACAAAAGTATGTGCGTCTCATTGCTGTCTCCCTTCTGAGCTGCTATGTCTGCCACAGCAGCATTTATTTTGTACCAGAGCATGATCTAGCTAGCAAGGTTTCCTCTACTTAGTATACACAAACCCCAACTATTTTAGTAGGAGTTAGAGCCCCCACATACCAAGCCAAGGCATTCATGAAAGCCAGGAACAGCAACAAGAAACACAGCAGATGACATTTCACTGTTACATTACTGCAGCTTCTAGATGTTGCAGCTTGTGACTGGGTGTTGCACCAACTGTGACAGATATGCTTCCTAAGAAGGGCTTAGAAACAAAACAAGACCGAAGGATTAGGAGGCCAGGTTCCTCCTCATTAATGTAACAGCTGAAAATGGAGTCCTGGAGAGACTGACCTATTCTTGACCACACAAATAATCCATAGTAGAGCAAGACTCTGAAACAAAGTTTTAATAGTTCACAAATAAAAGCTCTGATCAAGAAGACAACTCCTGAATGAGAACTCTTAAAATTGTATTATAATTAGATGGGAGAATGCACTCAGGGGGTCTACAAGCTTTTGAGAACTTCCTGTGCTGCCCTTCTTATCTCCTTGGCTTTAAACTTTTGCTTGTTTTCATTTAGGTTTGTTTTTTTGAGAGGAGGAGTTTTCTGGTTTGTTGGTTTGGGGTTTTTTAACTACTTTTTTTTTAATTATTTTTGTTTACCATTACATTAACTATTTGATGAGTTCCCTGGGAAGTTATTGTGTTCATTTTTATTTTCTTATTGAAAAAAAAGAAAATGGTTCTTGCAAGTTCTGCATGAATCTTCTGATCATCCTGATGAGATGCATTTGTTATTTTATGTATTTGTTTTTAAGGCAAGTGCCTTTCAGTCTTCCAGAAACAGTTCTAGAGTATAAAGAAAACTGCATGTGATCTTCTATTTTGTTAAAGTAAGACAGAAAGGAAAAAAAAAATAGGTCTGAAAGGTGCATTTACTAAAGTAAGAGATCACTTAAAGCTACACTTCAATTAGATATCCTTCACCTAATTAATCATAACACTTGCAAGTAAACAGCCAAATAAAAGAGACAAAAATCAGATTGTACAATTATTTTAAGCCAGGAAAAAGTCAGTTCAGTCACTTTTGCAACTGGAATTTTGTCATCAGTTCTGGCTGTATGCTTTTCAGCATAGAAAGGACCTAAGATTCTCTTAAAATGAGCAGTGTATATTCTGAAGTAGACAGATAGGAAATGGGGGGGGGAAGTAGCAGCAGTGACACAAAGACATTTCAGTTCTCTATCAAAGAAAAAGTACAAAGGAGGAATTGCTTTGTAAGTCACTTCTAAGCAAACAGAAGTGAGCAAGTCCTGAGCAGTGAGCAGCACTTCAACTGATGCAACGCCTGCTCTGTGACTCACCAACCAGACTCTGCTGAATTGAGAGATGCAAGAAGTTACAAGCAGGAAACTGTCTAAGAAGTTAACAATTTTACGCTGGTGGAGTCGGCCTGCCTGAAAGGGAGGGCAGGCTGGGGAGAGGCACCCTGGCAGGTAGCCTGAAAGCTCAAACCAGGAACTGCTGGAACAAAGAATGGAGTTGGATGTGAAAGGACAGCAGGAAGCCCAGCTCACTGAGAGCTGTACTTAAAAGATCAGCTGGTCTAACACTAAGGCCTTAATTACACTGCTATGCACTTTTTCACTTCAATTCCTCCATTTTCTGCCCCAATCAAACATTTCCAACAAATTTATATTCAAACTAATGCTGAGAGCAGCATGGGAAACCCTTGCTCATAGAATTGGTTTTGCCTCGGTCACTTCAATTCTGCATTCCTCTCTTCTCATGAAGCAATAACTGCATCTGCATATTAGTGCAATAAGATGATAATGGCTGATGTTCAGTTTAAGTTTCAACACTTCATTACCTCATTAGTAACGTCTCTGCCTCTTAACTCAGGTGCTTGTTTAGCCTGTGCTACTTCAAGTGCCAGCAAAACTTGTGCTTCAAAATATTTATTATCAACTAGCTATACAGTATAATAGCAGGATAATAACAAACTTCCAAAAATTAGTCTTAAAAAAAAAATATTCACACTAAGAAACCTGCAAGGACATTTCTATAGAGCACAGGGGCAACTCTAAACAGCCACACCCAGTATGGGGTATGCTATAACAGCACTGCAGCAGTGTGATGCAACTGCAGCCGTTGTGGAAGTTGGGACCTGGTTAAGTTGCCAGTTGTATCTTCACAATACTCCTGAGTCGGGGGATTATAGATGACTCAATTTTACAGGGCAAGGAACTGGGTAAGAGGAGGTGCTCCATGACTTACCTCAATCAGGTGGAAACTTGTGCCAAAGGAAGACCCTGGACATAAGTCCTTTGAGCACTGCAATAGGATCTATGCATTTGGCTCTGCCTTCTGTCAGATGACCTCTGCACCCCCCTCCCCCAGCAAACACACACACTTTTGAAACTTGACACATCACTACTCCACTCTGCTGGTACTCCATGTGAAAAAGACAGGTGAATAGAATAACAATCAAGTGTTTCTGTGTTAATACACCAATCTCAACATTGGAAAAAGCAATATGGAAGAAACAACACAGCTGTTTTGGGCAAGGACTGGTACTGTGATGCTTGAGTTCAATTTACTAAGTCTCTTAGACTTGGCTCCAAGATATGACAAAACATAGAAAAAGTCAGAAGAGATTTTCAAGGAAGAAGTTACTTCTCATTTGTAGGCACTCTTAAATACATCTCATCAAAGAAACTGCATATATGTGAGGAAGACAGTGGAACCCCGCAGCAAAGGAATAGCCTAAATTAAGACTTGCTAGAAGCCCCCAAACAAATCGGTGTTTTAACTATGTTTCTCTGCTTTTGACATGGAGATAAGCAGTAGGTTCCCTAAGTTTGCTAAGTAATCTGAGTTGCAGACATACATTATAGCAGGATAACAGCACAGTTGTTTTGAAAACAATGATTAAGGCAACTTTTAAGTTCTAACAGCAACTGAGATTGGAAGGCTAAAGAAGAAACTTTCCTTACCTCCATAATTATAAAAGGCATCTTTCTCTTTCAGTAGAACCACTGTCCCCACAATATCCACCTGTCTCACTGGATGTCCATTATAGAAGAATATACCTAGACACAGAAAAATCTTGGTAAATGTAATTATTTCAGCACTCTACTCATCACATTTGTCAGTAAAAGCCATACTTTCTTGCACATTTTAATGAGTTTTTAATGATACAATGCCCAGTCACGTGAAAGGTCCCCTCAATCAGGAAGGACTGTGAACACTAGAAGGAAAAATCATCAGCTCTGTTTAGGATATGGAAAGTTTGCTTTGATAGAATATCAGAACCTTATTAACCTTTCGTTTCCTTGCACATTCAGATCTGAAAAAAACAGTTTCTTTGCTGCAGGCACTAGGATTTTATTTTTAGGGTTGGCTGGTTTTGTTCTTCAGTTGGTTTGGGTTTTTTTTGCTGTTGCTAGCTGTTTGTTTTGGTTTTCTTCTGGTTGAGATTTTGTTTAGTTGTCTTTTGTTTGGGTTTTTTTTTCCCTTCTCTACTTCTTCAGGCTTCAGAGTAAACAGAACACAATGGAAGCAGTTTGAAATTCTCACAATGCAGCTGTTCCTGATTAAGGCAGAGCTTCCAAAACGAAAAGGAACATAATTCTGTCTTTCATTTCTAAAAGAACAGGACCCATGGAGGGTGAGGGGACAAAAACAACCCTCTTAGATTGTAGAGTACACTATGAGGTCATTTCAGATAGCATCCTGAACATCAGCTTCTGAAGTAATGTGTGCTAAAAATATCCCTTCAAAGATATTTTTGGACATCCATAAAAGTAACTGGAATACCACATAAAAACGTGTCCAGGAAAGAGTGAGGAATCAGAGTCTAGTGGACTTAGCACTGAGTTTGCCACATGCTATGATCCCTTTCAAGGGAGTGACAAATGTTAACAAACTCTAAAGTAAGCATTATATACCAAAGCCTCACAGTACACTAGCAGGAGGATAATAGGGTAATAAGCTCCAGATACATCCTGAGCAGGCTAATTTTCAGTCAGTGTATTTTCTTCAGTTTTCAAATACCACTGCTTTACTACAGTATGCCATCTGGGATGTTCAATAACTGTCTTCTGAAAACCACGACAGCTAAATAGCTCAAGGGACTCAGAAGGGAACATTTGGCTCCATATACTGTGGCATGTTTTATTCTTACAAAGGGAAAGAGAAACACTGTGCCAAGGGAGTCAGAAAATGTTCTGTATTTTAAAAAATGGAAAAAAAAAAAAAAAAATCAACCCCAAAACCTAAAAATAACTTGTCCTACATAGCCAACAGCCTTAAATGAACCTGAAATTAACTTTCTTTACATGAGAAAGGCAAAAATCCCCAAGGTTTCAGAAGAACTCATAGGTGACTAGCCAAACAACTAATAAATAGAAGTCTGGGTCAGTTTCAGGGTAAGTCTGTGGAACAGAGAATCCAAGCTCTTGACTGAGCAAGTAACATGTTATTATGTTCATTTCTCAGTAAGCTGAGTTTTGGCAAATGAGAGACACTGGATAAAACTGGTTTTCTCCATGCCCATAATGTCAGATACAAGTCCACCCTGAAAGCTTAAGAAACTACCTGAATTCATTTGAATGATGAATATGTTTATGACTTCAAGGTGTAAACTGTTTATCTTGCCAGGTAATTTGTTCAAACCATGTTCATACTTAGCAATAAAAATATACTAAACATTTGAAGTTATGTAAACACATCCACTCAAGCTCCTAGTAACCCAGTGAAATAACACACACTAATAAGCTGTTACCACAACAGGAAGTCACAGAAGCAGTATAGGGGGTTGAAGATAGCTCTCTAGCTCAAGTTCTGGTCATGTCTTCATCAACATTACTGAGCATTGAACTGTTAGCTATTGCTTTAATTATTATTCCTTTTATGCTATTTGTAGCTTTCCTTGCTTGATGACAAGCTGTCACTATGCAGTGGTGCATGGTACCTCTGAGAAAAAGCTCACTTCCACGATATGATTGTGTGTTACAACAGCGTTTGACACTCATTTCAAGGCCTCTGAGACAGCACAATTGCCGGTTTCTACGTAGGAGGAGTACCAGCCTTCTTGTCATCATTTATAGCAGGGGAGTAATTGGCCAGGTTTACTGCTTTCCTGTGTTAGGTTTGGCTTGCTGGGTTTTTTTGGGCAGCTGTTTTTCGGTTCATTGGTTTTGAGGGGGTTTTGCTTGTTTGTGGTTTGGCTTGTTAGGTTTTTTTTTTTCGGTTGCTTGGTTGGGTTTTATTGGTTTTCTTTGCAGGGGGGCTGGGGGAGTTTGGGGCTTTAAGGGATTAGTCATTGTGGCATCAAATCCTAACGCTTAAAAATGGAAAGAATAATCTTATTAGGTCATTACGTCCATTTCCTTAGTGCCAGTGTGAGACAGTTTCATACAGTAAATTCCTGGCAATCTATACAGTCAGGATATAAACAATTCCAGTGAATGCTATCCCACCTTTTTCCTGAGAAGGCTGCTCCCAGATGTCATTCTAAGGATGTTTTTCCTGACGTTCATTCTGTGTTTCTTTCCAGCCTTCATAGCTACAACTCTTTGCTTTGCACTTATTCATCTTTAATTACCTTTACTTAATGACTGATTTACAGCCAATCCTATACTTAGCTTCAGCTATTCTTTAATGGGTTTCTTAAAGGCAGGAAACATTGACAGCAAACATCTATCATCATTCTTCCCCAAAAGGTGCTTGTTTTGTTGTTTGTTTTTGGGGTTTTTTTTTCAGCGTTTCTATTATGCAATCATTTGTTGCCAATAAATAAGCTGAAAGATGTCTGGTTTAGTTTACACACAGCACCAGGCAAATGAACAAAATTCAGGATGTTTATTCTATGAAATTTAATTTCATTCTTAAAAGTTTAATGTGGAAAATGATACTTGATTAGTTGTGCAAAATGTTAGATGTATAGGAAGCAGAGAAAGCTGACATGCACCAATTTTAAGAGCCAGTAACTTGACATGACAGATAACACTTCCTTAAGAACATCTTAGGAAAACACAGCAGCAACAAAATCCAAAACCAAGCAAAACCCCAACCCCAAAACCAAAAATAAACAAAAAACCCACCAAACAATTTTTTTTTTAAAAACAAAGTCAAACAAACAACAACAACAACAAAAAAAAACCACTACTGAAACAGGTCATGAAGAAAATGACAACTCACTTAAAAGAACAGGAAGGGAAGTGAGAAGGGAAATTCAGCTAATTTAGAAATGACAAAAGGAGAGCAGGATTGTACTTCCTAGGACTGTTCCTACTCTTGCAAACTGTTTGCTGATGACTAATTTCTTCTGAAGTGGAAGTTTAATTTCTTCTGAATACTATTTTTTGCAAGCCCAAACTCCAATCTTATTCTTCTGACAATGAATTGGTTTATATATTGTCTGTAAACAATTAAAATGGCTCTTATTGAAGCAGAAAGGTTTTAACCAGATGCATTTGCTACACAAGTATTACTAAGACTGCACACTATAAATGTCTCTGTAAAAACATCAGACTGTAGTCTAATTCTTGCAATGGATTTAAGAGAAGTTTCCCATCACATTAAATTACAAATGTGTATATATAAGATGAGCTTTGCAATTTGTCAAGTCCCTAGGTTCACAAAAATTATTATGACAGTAAAAAATGCACTATTTCTACAAGAACAGCACTGTTGCTATCATTGCTGTTAAACAAGAATCATAAAACCTACACTGAATAGCATAATCAAAGGACTAAACAGATGTAATTTATCTCTGTGGAATCAAAACAAGCAAACTACAACAAAACAACAAACAACAAAACAAAACCACCAAACCCAACCCACACACACCGCTTAAGGTTTATTGCTTCTCCTTGTTAATTCTAAGTTCCTTGGATTCCTCCCTGGTACTCTTGCAACTTGCCAAGTTTCAGTTTGGAATAATGAACTTTTCTGAAGTAGAAAACATACTGTAGTCTATTTAAAGCCTTCATAATGTAAAAAGAAAATCAAGGTCAGGCTCATATTGCTTTAGACAACGTACACATGTGGGTGATATTGGCTGAAGACCAGGAGGAAACAGACTGCAAAGCACACAATTTCCAACAACAGTTAGGCAATAAAAGGTGTGGTATAAGAGCCAGCTGAGATGCCAAAATTTAAAATAAGGTAGTTCAAGCGTACAAAGAATGCTGCATATCTACCATATCTAGGAGTTAAGTAAAACCTCAAAATCTCTATGTTTATTAATACCCACAAGAAAAGCAGAACACATACACTCAGCAATGTCACCATTGACTGTCAAAATTTTGCAACAGAGGGGCATAAACCTGTTATCAAATGTTGTAGGTATAACACATGTCTAGAGAGGATCAGAGAAGACTGAGGAGAGATAAAAAGATGTATAAAAATATCTGATGTATAAAAATATCTGAGGAGTGGGTGTCAAATGGATGAGGCCAATCTTTTTGGTCAGCAGCAGTAAGACAATGGATACAAACTGGAACATAGGTGGTTTCATCTCAACATGAGGAGAAACTTCTCTGCAGTGAGGGAAACAGGGCACTGGAACAGGCTGCCCAGAGAGATTGTGGAGTCTCCTTCTCTGGAGACATTCAAAACCCACCTGGATGCATTCCTGTGCAAACTACCCTAGGGTATGTTGCTTTGGCTGGGAATTTGGACTTGATCATCTCTGGAGATCCCTTCCAACCTCTAAAGTTCTGTGATTCTGTAATGTCACTCAGCTTAGGGCCATGGACTATTACTGGTGTTTGCCAAGCATCCTGCAAGCCCTTGACAAGAGCACAACCTTGTAAATGTAGTTCTATATGCATCATAATCGTTATGTGCAAGCACATACCTGGCACTTGTTTAGATTCTCTCATTTCATGTATATCTTTAATATAGAGTCTTGCAAATGCAGAAAACACAGGATCCAGCCCCCAGTGTAGAGCAGGTGTCTCTTCTTCATGCTTCTTGGATTCAGACTGCATTCAAAACCTGTGAACACAAGAGCTTTTCAATGATTTTCTACACAGATAAAAGATGTTCATGTATGTTTCAAGAGAATGAAAAACTAGCCTGTGATTTTACACACAGTAACAGAACTGATGGAGACATAGGAACTTTACCTAATATGTCATCTTTGTGTCACCAAATGAAATATTCCAAGTCACAATACTGATGTTTTACTTGAATTATTGACACAAAAAAATGATACTACTCTGCCCAGCTCCTTTAAATAAAATAGAACTTTAAATATTTCTCCTTCAAGGACTCACAAACAGATAATCAAATATAACACATTTAAAAGATCAGGACTGTGGAATGATAATTGCTTACTTCCTGCACACTTGATTTTTTTCTCCCCTCTATAGTTCTTTCTCTTCCATGAGATACACTCTTCATCCTTTGCTTTCTGATGGTGGCTTATTTTACATCAAAAAAAGCATTAAGCACTTCTGTATTTTGAGCATAAAGGCTTCAATAAATTTGTAATTGTTACTTTCCCCTTTGACCTCTTCAAATTTCCCTCTTTAACATCTGTTATCTTCTGCATTAACCAGAATCAATTCTCTGTTTATTACAGAGTTTATGTCTGTGATAGTTTGGGAGTTACCCACACACACACAGAGTGAAATCACCCAGACTAGACTCAGTCGGCTGGAAGTTAAGGAATGACGCTGTATTTACAGCTTAGCACAATTTACAAGCATGTATATACACCATATACACAAATATTTACAGTTATATTCAAGTTGAAAGTAATATAGAAACTCAAAATCCCTTCCAAAACCATCAGATTGCCAGGAGGCTCCCAATCCAAACCTCCTTCCCCCTCTTCCCTCCCTTCAGAAATAACCAGATCAACTCCCCTATATCTCATGGGATAAATCTGGAGAGAACTGTGGTGAGATGTCAAAAAGACAACAAGGAAGTTAGAGGAATGTGGTGGTTTGGGAAAAAAGGAAAAAGGGTTAGGTCAAATTAAAGAGTTAAGGCAGATGCAACCACACAGACCGCCAGAGAGAATGAACAGAAGCGAGAACTGAGAAGTGAGTGGCTTATCTATATTTTGACTAGTTGCATTTCTCAGCAGAAGAATGAGTGATATAGGTTACTGTGTTTGGTTTTTTTTTCTTCCTTCTCACAGCTAAGAATTTAATTCTTCTCTGTAAAAATATTCCAATTAGCCTCAAACCATCACAACGCCAAAAAAGCAGCACTCAATTCAGGAAGGATCCTTCTAAAGACCTGGAAGCTGAATATACATTTGATTAGCTGCTCCTGTATGGATAGCCGAATTGTTCCCATAAAGCTTTCCAGGTCATCCTCAAACGGGTGTCAGCCACTTATAGGTGTAGAGCAAATGTGCAAGTGCACCGATTACGAATAGCACACAGCAGAGCTAAGACTTGGCAGCTACAGTTTCCTGAAAGGGAGCAGCAACCTGCTACAGGTTGCCAGTGATCTCTGAAGTCTGCAGGAGATGCTTCTAGCTACCGATTTAGAGGTAATATGCCATGAATATCACAATACCATCTTTTTTCTTTGATAAACAGAGCTCAGATTTGGTAATACTTTTGTTTCCACATTTAAACTTTAACTGGATCAGAAAAACAGTGTAGCACAACAGGCTAAAGCACTGCTGACATCTACACTGCAATAAGCATTGCAGATGACTATTTCAATTTTTTTTAGTTTCTATTTTCTTAAAGAACAAAAGACTGGCGATACTTAAACCTTTCTTAGGCTGTTCATTCGTTTTGCTAGACGCTGCAAGCATGATTTAGTCAGTTTCACTGGACACTTCACCTTCCAGTAATAAACTAAATGTTTACACCTGGCACCTTTTGCATATGTAATATCTACTCAAAAACATCTTGCTATCCTATTCTCAATCAAGCCTTCACATGAAGCATATTTTTCTCTGCCAAACTGCAGACACTGCCTGAGGTAGAATTTTATAAACTAAGCTGTTAACTGTATGACCTTAATAATGCAAAGCTGTTATTCCTCCATATGGCAGTTCTATGGTTGCTTGTTATATACCAAATTTAGACCATAAACTTTCCTGAGCAATCACATGGTTTGAATGTGTATTTAGTGTACCAACTTTCATAACAAAATTAATCTTCCCCATCCCTCTTTGTGCTTTAGTGCAAAGCCGCCTGCATTGTCCTTATGCTACTGTGTTTTTACAGCTTCTATACAAAATAGTAGGGAAGAATTAAATAAACAGTTTTAGTCCAACAAGTTGTCACACACACACACAGAGCATACCTGGTTGGAAGAGACCTCAAAGATCATCCAGTCCAACCTTTGGCCCAGCACTGGAGGGTCAACACTGAAGCACCTCAGTCTGTACAGTGTCTGATGAGCCTGGCTAAGCTATGGAAGCTGTTTTTTCCAGTTGTAACTGCAGGGGTTTTACTTCTCTTGCAGTCAGACGGGAGAAGGGTCTTGTAGCAAAGGTATCTGCACATCTAACAGGACGTACGTCCAGCAGCCTGGGCCAGCCCAGCCTGTGCTCCACAGAGCTCCACATACAAACTTGCCTGTCTTGGGCCCAAGTTCAAAACAAGGCTTTGAAAGGATGGGATGGCAGTCCCCAGAGCTCATCTGGATGTCCCTGGAAGGAAAACCTGCACGATTTAACAGTGAAGAAAACAAAGCCTACAGCAGCAGGGAAGGACTTTAGATGTTTGGGTTAGGGTTTAAAAGGTTTTGCTCACCTGTACCTCCACTACAAAACCATCATTAAATGTCCCCCACAAAACAAAGTTCCGTGAAGTACCCACTAAAGATTGCTCTGCTTTCCCTTCTGCTGCAGCTCTGATTGCTCCATACTGGTCAGGAACCCAGGAAAAGAAGCACCTGTAAAACCACATCACACACCTTGACAGGTGCTTGCTTTTGCAGGTCACCAAGAGTGCACAATGACAGCACCAGAAATGCAAAGCTCCCAGCAGAACCAGAAACCAATAATCTAATCAGGTGTACAGCAGAGGAAGACCTCTCCCAAAGCCTACCCTCCTTATTTGCTCAGTACAAGCACAAGACTCAAAACAACCACAGTTATGCTGTTTGTAAGAAGCCTCAGCAGAAAAGATTGCAGATTAAATTACCAAGATGCTTTTGCATTCCACAGCTGTATGACCGTGGTGAATTAGAAGAGTTCACACATGAGCTGATAACCTTCGTTGACTACAGTGTGCGTTTAACATGAGCTGTAATAAAGAGAAGCACTAGTGGTGACCTTCATCCTGATTCCCACCTGCAAACAGGGGCTTTTAATGTAATTTTGTCCTTAACGATGTTACAGTTCCACCAGCTACTCACTTCTAGAGGTACTTCTTCCCAACAAGAAACATGGATACAGTCTTGTTCTCTATCATCTTTTATGCGATGTAACATTCCTTTCCATACCATGCCCCCCACCCTACTCTGAGTGGTCAGAATGTCTGTCATACCTCAGCACTCCCTTTTTCTTCTTTTTCTTCCTAAAAAAAGGACACACTTTGCATAGAAGCTAAAAGTGAGAATTGGGTTAAAAGTCAATGTATTTTCTTCGGACAGCTACTCACTGAAGCAGTAAGCACATGTGTACACTGAGGGGAAAAAATAAAATCAATGAAACAGCACCATTGGAGGTATCTGTCCTTTGGTATTTCAGCAAATATGTCAAGTTTGAAATGCCAAAACATTAACAAATCAGTAGCCAGGAGTTGAAAAAAAACAGCAAAACACTTCTAGTTCAAATGAAGCATCTCCAAGGATATTTCACTGCTTCCCTGTCCTGGAGGGAGAGGGATTTCTGCAGCAAAAGCTTCTTCTCAATCTCAAACTACTGGGAATTAAATTCCAAGAGCTTCCTTCTATCTCCCAGGCCTTGCTACAGCTCATCATTGCAGAAATTGACACCCATGTCCATTTTCAAACACAAACCCACTAGGTTTGGTTCAAGTCCACTACAGAAAAACCAAGTTTAAACTTACAGTCCAAGTAAAAATTCCCTGATAAAAAGTAAATCAAAATTCCCTGATAAAAAGTAAATTATGCCCTCAGCACTATGAAGGCACTACAAGATTTCTTCAAGTCCACAGGACAAATCTGCTGAAGTAATGAGTTAGATGCTCCACCCACACCAACTATACACTTCAGTCACTCACTCGCTTTCAGTGATGTCTGACAGACACATGAAGAGCATTCTGCAGGACAGTCTCCCCTTGCCTAGTCATTGTCCCAACAGCTCACCCAACCGCTGCCACCACCACACAAAACTGAACCCATTTCTTTATTCCCTCTCAAAAGGCTACTTGGCAGCTACATTTGAAGAGTTCAATGTTTGAAGCCCAAAGTTTGTGGCCTGCTGGGAGGAAAAGATATTTACTGCCTCCTGTACTACTTGCCTCTACATGCTCCTATTACAAGTCCATTCTTCTCATGGTATTAACAGCAGTTGACTGTTTGCTGCTATAGCAAAGGAAGATGTTAAAATCAGAGAAGCAGCCATTTCTAAAGTATCTGTTTTTCAGTATTCCCGAGCTTGTTTCAGGCAGACTAGAAAACATAATTCTTCCAAGGCAGAGAAAATTCTTTCAATTTCTCTTTGCTAAATAGTGTACTTTGCACCTTCTCATATTTTTTTCTGAAGTTGTCACAGGAAGCCTTTCAATCCAAGGCAGGATATCCCAGGGGTTAATTAACTAGTGAGTCATTTCAGTGAAAGTGGAATATTTCATTATGCTGCATGTGTTTTCAGTTCTTAGCTGGTATCATTGATGATATGCTATCAGTAAGGAAGATAACAGCTCCCCTCTACAATGAAGGTCCAAGGGGCAAATAGCAGGAGTTGCATGGCAGTACAATCAATGAGAACAAAGGCAGCAAACAAAAGACACTCTGAGCTGACACTATATGGAGAAATGTTTAAGGATTAAACTGGATGTTGCTGAAAGACAGTGATAAGGCTTAGCAATACAAACAACGAAGTCCTAGCAAAAGGTCATCCTTTTCTACATTCTTTTTAAATGCAATGTAATGACTTTATATTTGCTGTAGTTCAAGGAATTCAATCCTGCTACAGGAGGAAAAAAAAACGCAAGAGAAGCATCTGGTCCACAAGCTTATTAGATATAAGATATCTGCATTCTATTTTTACCTCTCTATAAAACAACTCCAAAGAAGGGCTATAAAGGCATAATCAAAAACAAAGCCAGAATTAAATTCTGCTATTTGGACCACTTCTTGGGAAAATTATTCTATTTCAAGGGCAAAAAGTTTACACAGTAGTTATCTAAATACAAACAAAAAGCCTCTATTTAAGATTACTCTACATATTACTAACCTATTAAAACAAGGGTATCTCTTTCCCTACTGCTATCAATGTTAGCTTTCCCAACTAGTGAGAATTAAAATCAAGGGCATGATCCTCAGTTACCCTGTAAGCTCAACAGAGTATTACCCTAAAAAAGAAGAGAAACCAAGGAAAACTGCCAGCTTTCTCAACAGTCCCACCACTCAAAACCAAGCCTATTTTCGTTTTCCCTTCCCAAACATCCTACCTGGTAGCCTGGTTAGAGTATCTCCCTATTTAAAAGCTGAATGATTTGCTCAATATAATCAGTCCTAGCCAATAAACTGGCTCCTACTCCTGTGTTCATCAAGTACCTTTTTCAAAAATAAAATTATTAAGAACTGGTTTTCTTCTAATCCCAGTGAAATGGAAATCCCAAAGAGGAATATCTGTTTTAATGCTTCTTGCTGTCTTTTCTCCAAGTATGCTTAACCACAGCTCTTGGAGAAAATGGCCTCAGTTTGAGACACAATTTTCGTGGGGCTCCAAAAGATTTCTTGCCAGTAGCTGTTTGCAGCTACTTTGCAACTGCTGGCAGATCACTGCTCAAGATAGTTGTGAATCACCATAATATTTACCCATCAATACAGGCAGCTTAAACACCCTGCTAGGCATTCACTCTTCTCCAAAGACTGCCACCACTATACTAGCACTGATGATTAATACAGGAATCAGCTCCAAAGCTATCAGAGCTGCCAATCCAGTTCATTAAAGTCACCATTGGTTGACTTGAATAGACCAAGCTACAAACTGTGGTCATTAAAGCATTGCTTCATGGGTAAGACATCCCTGCCACAGGGAAAACAATTTGTGGAATGAGGAGCAGAGACAACAGCTGGGTTTTGCAACAACTCTGTCATCTGAATTGAATTTATTTGTGTTTGAGTCAACACTCTATGTGACAAATGAGCATTACTCAATTCTTGATGATTGGCAGAGGCAATTCCAGCACTATACTGTTAAAACCACCATGTTTCAATACTTTTTTTTGATTATCCAAGACCACATACAACATTTAAAATGAAACCAAAACAAATCCAGTATGTTACTATACAATTAGCTCTTATCTGGAAAGTAAAGCCTTTGGCTACAGATAATGAAAAGTGTTACTTTTAGAATCTTTATTCCCTAATGTATTTTTCAAAAGGTGATAGAGAAGAAAGACTTCAACACTAGTTCTAAGACACAGACCAAAATACAACACTGAAAGACAAAGTCATCCCTGAAAAATGTGTACTGACATCACCACTACACCTGTAAGAGAGTTAACAAGACACAGTCAGTTTCGATCCAATTCCTACCTGGGGATTCTACTGAAAAATCAAAGTAGGCCAAGAACTTCCAGTCTTTCCTAATAAACTACCTTCTGCTGCTGCTCACGTGAAGACCTTTAAGTTTAGATGCTCCACGCTGCAACAAATGTCAATAAGGGCACTATACGTTCTGTACATCTTGTACAATTCCAACTAGGAGAAAAATAAAGGTGGGTTTAAAATTAAGAGCTAGAACTCCTCTGAGCTTAAAGAATTTTTATCAATTCTGTAAATCTTAAACATCATATCATAGAATCAACCAGGTTGGAAGAGACCTCCAAGATCATCCAGTCCAACCTATCACCCAGCCCTATCCAGTCAACTAAACCATGGCACTAAGTGCCTCATCCAGTCTTTTCCTGAACACCCCCAGGGACGGTGACTCCACCACATCCCTGGGCAGCCCATTCCAATGCCAATCACTCTCTCTGTGAAGAACTTCCTCCTAACATCCAGCCTATACTTCCCCTGGCACAACTTGAGACTGTGTCCCCTTGTTCTGTTGCTGGTTGCCTGGGAGAAGAGACCAACCCCCACCTGGCTACAACCTCCCTTCAGGTAGTTGTAGACAGCAATGAGGTCACTCCTAAGCCTCCTCTTCTCCAGGCTAAACAACCCCAGCTCCCTCAGCCTCTCCTCATAGGGTTTGTGTTCCAGGCCTTTCACCAGCTTTGTCACCCTTCTCTGGACATGTTCCAGCACCTCAACATCTCTCTTGAACTGAGGAGCCCAGAACTGGACACAGTACTCAAGGTGTGTGTCCTTTAATTATATTACAATGCCCTTCTCTGGCAAGGATAGATGGTGCAAAACAAAAGAGATCCCCCTACACACCTCCCCACCCCAATGGTTAGCCAGTAGGGAGCATATCATCAATACAGAAAGCTATTCTATGTAATGCTTATAATAATCAGGATATAGATAGGAACAAAAAGTCTTGTTTTATTAATTAACTCTGTAGAAGTTTTTCAGTGGAGTTAGTGCCTCCATGTCCTAACCTCTAATGCATTTCTCTCTATTTTCTTTTCCACACCACTGCCTAGAAATCCTTCCAAATAGGAGTACATGGCTATAGGAAAGCAGACAGACTGGACCCTCCAACACCAACAGTCTTGGAAGAAAGTGGGAGAAAGCTTGCAGCTCTACATTGGTAGTTTTGGCATTGAAATTTTGTTCACAGGCAAATTAAATCTTGTTACATGGTTTTGGCACCCAATTTTCCAAAAGCACGATTCTAGAAAACTAGCAAGAATGCAATAAACAGAAGTAGCTTCTCCAGATCCTTGTCCTACACCTTAGTCATTTTCCTACATACAAAGAAATCACCAAGCCCTTTAACAGAAGAGTAAAGTAGCTCTATAATTTGCCACTCACAGCTGTAAGCTGTCATAAGACAAGGAAGTAGTAGTCATGACTGATAGTCAGAAAACTTCACTTGCTCTTTGTATTTTAAAGCTATTAAATAATCACACTGAAGCACCTTCTTCAGCTAATTCTGCAGCCTGTCTGGAGTGAGGGCAGGAGGAAGTCTATGAGGATGATTAATTCTCTCAGAAAGCTCTTAATTACCCACAGTGCTGCAAGAATGAGCTGAGCTGCTAAAAAGACATTCTTTGACTGGGAGAGAAGTCTTCTCAGTTATTAGCCTTTAACAAAAACAAACAAAACTAAATTACTTCTTGTAAACAGCTACCTTTGCTGCTCAGAAAAATAGCACTATGGGAGGTTTAATGGCAAGAGGATTCCAAACAGACTCTTGATAAAGTTTGTTTGTTTAGGGTTTTTGTTTGGATTTTTAGTGGGGTTTTTTGTTGTTGTCTGTTCGGGTTTTGGGTTTTTTTTTTTGACAGGTATATGTAATTTACTGATCCAACAAAAAAAGAGAGTACTAATTCATTCAAGTTAACAGAGTAGAGCCTAATCCACTCTATCTTCAGGCAACACAGTTAGCTTTCCTTCTTTGGTAAAGCAGAGTAAAACAGGTTTAATGCTAGTTGCTTAATAAACATTTTCAAACTTCAGAAATTTGGGTAGAAATGGCAAGCATTAGTTAATAGCTTTCTGATGCTGTTGGGCTTGTGAACTCCATGAGAAGGTCAACTCAATTTATGAAGGCAAATTTGACCACCTATTTCCTTCCCTTTCCTTTGAATTAGCGTATCAGCATCTGGTGTAAATTAAGACAACCTCTGGAACAAGACCCAGATTTATATGAACATTCATAGCAGAAGAGAGCACTCCATTACAAACAGTGCAAAAAATTAACCCACCATTTGGTCTAGGTGCATGGTTGTGATAAAGTTCTCAAAATATTCCCAGCACATACCAAAACATAGATTAGGACAGACCTGCTTGAAGTTCTGCAGTCAGCTATGGGAGCTTTTACCATACAAATGAACCTTTCAATCCTATCAGAGCACTCTGAGGCTGAGCTTGGAATATGGTGTCCAACCACCACTGTTATTGGTATACACAAAATACTACAAATCAGAGCATTTTTTCATGTCTCATGTCCAGTGTGATGGTTTGGGTATCCCCTGCCCCCACCCCACTTTTAGAAATTACCCAGACTAGACTCAGCCTGCTCTGGAAATTTGAATGAAGCTTATATTTACAGCTGGCACAATTTACAAGCAGATATTTACAGTATATACAGAAATATACAAGGTAAAAAGGTAATACAGGCACAACTCCCCTCCCAGAAACCTGAGTCCCCAGGAGGGGCTCTCAACCACCCCTCACCTTTCCCCTACCCCTCTCAACCTTACCCCAGTCCTAAGGAAGAATGGAGGTTCGACCAAGAGGATTAAGCAAAGGTGAATCAGCCACAAAAGCAAAATGGAGGGTGAGGTTAGAAAGCAAGATGGAGTTCAGTCAGCAGCCTCAGCTTTCCCCAGCAGGCAAAGCAGAAGGGAACAGCCCAGCACGAAGTGCCCAAGCAGACTGCAGAGCAAAAGTGACCTAATCTTTGTTTTGCCTTTCTTTTGTACACATCTCAGCAAGACTGTGAGTGAAGTAGACCTCACCATTGTTTTCATCTCTCAGCCTATCATCTAGTTCTTCTCACCAAAACATTCTAGCTAGCTTCAAACTAGAACATCCAGCTAGAAACATCACCCATTTTATGACCCTAACAATAGATTGAAACTACTCATTTGGAGCTCTTTTGGAAGGCAGAGACATAACTGCTACTCTTAGAAAGATTAATATAGGTAGATTGATGCTAATCTCTGTTCCTAGCCCAGCCACTTTTGTTCTTCATTTCCCCCTTACAGAGCAAGGAAGGCTGGACTTCTTTGCTAGTGGATATAACACTATTAAGATTACGGAAAGAAAATACATCTCCAGTGGTTGTGGCTGTAACTTCTTACATTCCCTGACTGAATTACTGTCAACAGCTAATATGATCAAGTCACTACTATGTAAAAAAAAAACCCAGAACTTAAAAAAAATTAAAAATTTAAAAAAAAAAAAAAAAAATCAACCTTTTATAAATAGATCTTAGTGACTCCCTACTTGCATTTGAACAGATGCTGTTCTCCATCTCATGATTCTGAAAGTCACTCCTGTGCGCTGAACCCAGAACTATATATTATAGCTCAGTCAGAAGCCACAGGAATTATTTTTCCTGTAAGTAACTTTAGTTTCTGCTACAGAAAAATCAATCTTAATGTAATGGTCTTTTTTATCTTAGTACATAAATATCACATGGTGTGCTAAAAAACATAATTTTGTGAATTAGATATTAAAAGTCTCTTCTGTTGAAAAAAAAAAAATAAAGTTTCCAAGGCACTTGAGACAGTAAGTGCATCACATCCTGACACTGTCTTCTCATAAGCATATACTGGTACTGAGCAGGAAATAGCTGCTGTTTTTCTTAACAACTGACACATTATTACAGCTCCACATGTTGCTGCTGTACCAAAGAAGAGATCCTACCTAAAATCAAATGCTGTTTTACAACATGTTGTAAACTTTGTGCCTCAAAAATGACAATTACGCAATAGCTTACATAACACTAGGTAAAAAGAACATTATGCATACAGAAATTATGTAATATAACATTTTTCAGTGGAAAATGATGCTGCTTTAACAGTAATATCAGTTTATAAAGTATAGCTTTGCATTAATATACAATCAGAAATTCACATTCTAAATGTTATTTCTCTCTGCTAGCAGACACCTCTCCAACAGTATTCCACTGCAATGCCTCTCTTTGGGATATTGCTAAGGAATAGTTTTCAGTGCTACCTTGCTGTCAGATTGTCCTTCTGTGTGTAATGTTCCCTACTTCTCTGTATATTTTTAATAATAGTTGTAGAAGGCATAAGAAACTTCCTGCTTATGCTTACCACATAACCAGGATTGGATTTGCCAGCTAAAAGATTTTAAAATAACTGATTTCCATATTACAGAACAAGTTACTCAGTCCCAAAATTCCAGAGCTGATCAGGATCACAAGAGAACACAAAGTCCATTCTGGAAAAAGAAAAAGGTTCCTAGGAAACAGGAAGAAACTGAGCATTCACACAAAGAAAAGCAGCAATACATGTAGGGGTTTTGCTTAGGCATTTTTTTAAGCTAGTATTGACTGAGAGCAATACTGAGATGCAAAGCTATCTTTATCCCTTAATAAATTTCTAATCCCAGCTGCTATGTGAGCTAAGGCAAAATTTGAAAGCCACAAACAAAAAGAGCAAATCGGCTCATGACTACTATGCAAGAGGAAAAAGTCTAATTACCATCTGGAGGAAAGGCAAACATGGTGAAGCATCTGTAATATACACTTTCATGTGACTTCACTAAAGCTTCTAATATTTGGATGGAGGAGGCTCTGCAAGTTTTAAATACTTTCCTTTTATGTTCATGTACAGTTTTGGTCAAATAGTTTGTTTTAAATTAAATATATTCTCAAATTATTGAAATGGTTAGAAAGCACACAACACTTTAGCTAAGAGTAATATTTTAACTGTAAACTACTTTTTAAGTCAATATTCATGTGTGACATGGAGGGAAATAATGTTTTATAGACCACTGTATTCAAAAATATACAGCTATCCACCAATGCAGCACAGTATTTTAATACTACCTGAAAATTCCTATAAAAGCAGCTTTTCAGTTAAATAAAAACCAAAACATGTCCAGCCTTCTTGATAAACTTTATTACGGAAGAAGACGTGAAACTTTGAATTGCGTTAGTCAGTTAACAAAAGGAATCAGCTACACAAGTTTCAAGTTGTTGACACTTTCCATCAAACCTGAAGTCTGCTTCTTAGTCTAAGGTAAAAAGCACAACTTACCCCTCCGATTACACTGGTGTTTCCAAATATCAGTCTTGATGGTGATTTTCCTGCAGACCAACTACAATAACAGAAACATATTTACTTTTTGCAGTAACTTCAATGGAATTAACATATTAAAGCTTGAATGCCTTTGACCTGATATGTTTTCAAGAAATGTTGTCTTTACAAATCCCATTCAAGATTTCCATATTTACACTGCTTTTCTTCTGACATGTGGCATCAAATAAAGCCTGTTCAATAAAACATCACCAGTTTACTTGGAAACATCCAGGTAATTTGGCAACTTTTATATTAGCTCTATCAGATGTTGCTTGCTACCAAGAGAACTGCACTTCAACCAGTGCAGTGGTATCTCTACAGGTAAGAATAAGAAACCCTATTATACATTTCCAGGACAACTCCCTCAAAGCTAAATAATGTGTGATAGATACCTAAAATGGGAGTGAGTGGATTGTGCTCTGAGGGTACCTTTCCCTACCGACTACAGAAAGAACTATGCCAATTTAGGCTAAACACAAGACTTTTCTGAAGCCAAAACTAGATCAAATCCTATTCCTGAACATTTTAACACTTCTTTTTTACCACATGCAGCAAGTAGTATCGTCATATGCTGAAACTTCCAAATGATACAAGTTTCTATGGCAATTCTTAGATTAACTAGACCTACAACAGGAATTCATGCCATGTAATGTCTAGTTTGAGTTATTGATAGGAATCTGAGCACTGATTTGGCTAATGAGCTATGGGCAAGCTCAAACTTCTGATAGTAGTTTTCTTTCCTGTTAGGATGAAAGAAAGGCTCACAAAGTATTGAGACAAAACCAGGTCTCATTTCTGTTCCTTTGCAAAGGCACTTGTATTTCTGTTCTGCATTTGAAATTTAAGCTATCTATTGACAGTAGATTTGATAGGGGGGCTTTAAGAGTGCTGTCTCTATACAATCCCATCTCCTCTCTCAAAGATTCCAATAAATGGGACATTTCTTAGGGGAAAACACACAGCCTTTTAGACCACCCTTTCACTTCATAAAGAAATTAAAATAGATTTTTTTTTAGCCCTCTTTTGTATTTCCTTCTTCCTCTTGTCAAAAACATGAGTTATTAACTAATGATATTACTATTTCCTCTCTACTTGTCACCATTAATTAAAGCATTAGAACACAGGAGTCAGGTACAGTGTAAGAAGTGTAGAGCGGTCTCAGGAAAAGGACAAAAAGTTAAAAACTTGGCATGTACACAAGGAAGATGAAAATATCATAGAGGAAATAAAAGGAGTACCTTCAAGGTCAATACACTGTACTGAAAGAGACTAAAAACACTGGTATTTAAAACCAACCAAGCTGATGTGCTCCCACGAGAAAGCAATACATTCAGAGGAACAGGAAAAGAAAAATGAGAAACTGGAGAAGGGTCAAAAACGTCAGGAAAGAGAGAGTCAACAAAACTTTTTCCAAAATCCTTAAATACTGTGGAAAGTTAGTAAAGCTGTGGTGGTACAAGGCAAAGCATCAGAACTTAATTCCATGAAACCCTAAATACCAAGGAAAAATGAGTCAGATTCAGAGGAAAGTAAGGCAGTGTGTGTCCAGATGCTGTATCTGAAGTTATTTCCAAAAGCAATAGGTGAAAATTTTGGTGACTCTCCCATACCTTACCTGGAAAAAGGAGAAAGTTAAAAAGGAAGGTAGTGGGTTAACTGGAAGTTGCAGTGGGTTAATCTATAAGAATCTACAAGTTACAGTGGTGCTTAGAACTGAAATGAGTCAAATATAGCGGAAAACAAACTTCATGAACAGAAATAACAGTTTATGGAAAAAGAGTACCATGTAACTAGGAGGCATCCATGAAAACACCCCATACATCAAGCAAAGAATACAAAGGGGACAGTGTTGAGTGCCAAAGGTGACAGACAGATTAAGACGGATGAAAAAAGAATTATGCCTCAGATTTAACCACGAACAAGCTACCTGTGACCTTACAGCAGTTCAATGAACTTCGACATCAGAAAGAAGATTGGAGGAGATCAGTGAAAGGGTGGGTAGACAGAAATCCAAGACAGTAGAGAAACATATTTTTAAAGAACTGAAGGCAGGTTGTAGGATTGCAGTGAAAGGCAATATATGCTGTGAAAAACACATTAATTTTCTGAAGCAAGCGTTTACTTTCAATGAAGGAAAACTGAAGTAAAACAGTTTAAATAAAACAAGTAAATTTTAAAGAAGAGCAGAATTTAATGAAGAGTAGCAAGAGTAAGTGATGAAGTCAGTGGGAAGACATGGTGATACTAAACAACAGAAAGTATAAACAAGACTTCTAAATATCAAAAATATTAAAGACTCCCCTAGTTAGAGCTATTTTTAAGCCAGTATATTTGATACAAAACTAAGACAACTCTCTAACATTTTTGCTCTGACATTTTAAGAAAGTGTTGAATCTTCAAAATATATTGCGATGAAATCCTAAAGGATTTTACCTTTTTATCCTTACCATCTGCAAACATTTACAGTTGCTAAAAACTGCTATCAGGACAAAAGGCAAAAAACCAAAACCCAACACAAAACTGAAGCAAACCAACTGCAAACAAAAAAAACCCTTACACACACAAAACCAGGCTTGATACAACCTCCTCCATCTCCTTCATACCAGGAAGTCAATACAAATTGGGAAGGATTTGCTATTAACCTTCACCTTGCAGAGTTTATTTTTAGGTTTGAGTGGTAAGCTGTAAATCTAGAATGGAAGGATAAAGGGGAAATTGAGACTGAGACAAAGTTTTCCTTTTCAGATAAAATGTTTTTATCTTGAATTACTTGTTAAAGAGTAAGAAAACAAAGAAGTTAAAAGCAAAGCTTTATCAGCAGATTAATTGTTCCTTTCTTGTGTTAGCATTTCACTTATATTTTCACCATCATATAAATTAAAATCTTTCCAGAACAAGAAAGCCTAAAGCAGTATCTACTAATAGGTAGTCACTGGTAGGATGACACTACTGTCGCTGTTCTACTCTGAGTGAACCAGTCGTATCATACATGTTCAAACCAAACTGATACAATACAGAGAGGCTCCACATGACCTACTTACAATCAAAAGTTCATTGATCAATAGAGGTGAGAAGGAACCAAGCCCCAGTATCCCAGTTTAATTACTGTGAGCCTAAGGCAGCAAGCTCAACTACATTTTTGCCACACACAGCTCAAGAAGTTTTTAGTTTTGCACTTATTGACAGAAATTGTTAACTTTGACATACACCTACACACGCACACTGCCCTATGACATCAACTCCGAGACTGAAGAAAAGCTAATCCTGACTAGATACAAGGATTTCATTATGTGGCTTTGGATTCCTTTTTCTCTCCATCCTCTATCAATAATCAATTCAAATAAACATGTAGAAATCAGTCCCGAAGTACATTTTGCCTAAAAAAGAAAGATATTTAATTTTAAAGTGAAATTAAAACTATTACTAAACTCATTTTTGTATCCTAGCATCCAAACCAAAATTATCATCCCACCAGGAGGAACATTAAAAAAAAAGTATCATAAAAAAAAGAATCTGAATTCTAAAATTAAAGCTTCATAAGCTAAACCCCTGCTAGTAGCACTGAAGAAACTTAAAATAGGATAACAAAGGAAGTGACTGATAATCAAGTTATTTCCATGAAAGCTCCAAATTAAGTTAATAGGTGCAGCCAGCTAGATAGATAAGAGAAGGGAAAACAACTCATGTGAATTGCAGCTGTTTCTTTGCCTTACCCTTACAAACAGTCTTGGTTTTAACGTCCTCCTCAGCAGTTTAGCATTTTGTGGCCAAGCTGTCAGTACAAAGGAACCACAAAGCCCAACATCATTTCTGAACAACAGATGCTGATTATTACAAGTCAGAACTACCCTCAGGTTAGCAAGAGGACTTAACAGGTTCTCTAGCGGATTCATAGAATAGTACTACCCTTGAAACTGATTTTCTGTAGATCAACAAAATGAACTCATGACACAACATTGCTTTTTGATTCATAAATCATTTGTGGCAGGAGCAGTCTCCTTGTTTTGGGCAGGACAGTGACTAGCAGAGTGTTTATTTTTATGGCATAAACACCATTAGCACCATGATTTAATTAACGTATAACCCAAACATATTCTACCCCAGGATGCTACATCTAAGAAGTTACCACATGATGTAAAGTTCAGTTCCAGGCTAATTCTATGTCCTCACTTCCTTCTGAACCACCTTTCTAGTCTTTGTTATTACAAGTACCTGTACTGTTACGTAACTCGTTAGCTGAAATCCCTTTCTTGACTCAGGCCAGCACTTTCCCTTCTTTCAGATCATGCTCCCTCCAAGCAGACTGTAGTGGTTGCCATATGATTACTGTGAAGTGCATCTCAGTGTTTCACTATTATTACCAAGTTTACACATAGACAACCATCCTTAGAGAGCAAACTACTGCCATGCTAATAAAATGAAGAGTGATACACACCAGAAGCTTATTCTTTACAAATGAAGTTTAAATTAATGCTAACTACAAGCATTCAGGTTCGTGAAGATAAGACATCACACGATTTTCATTGGTTATTTGCCTCGCTGTCAGATCATTCTTAGGCCTCACATCATTGCCTTAAAAGCTTTATCCAGCCAATGAGAACGCCTCCTGCTTTCAGGTGAAGAAACGCCACACACTTGGTGGCATATTACCGATAGAACTATTAAAACACAATCAAACTTCAGTCTGATTTAGGAGTCACTTGGGGGAAGAGGTCGGGAGATAAAGAAACTCAAGCTTATCGCACTGATAAAGCCTCACAAGATACCAACTGCATGCAGCACAGTAATGTCACACTCTGACAAATCAGTCGTAGGTCTAGGAACGGCACTGGCTCACAAACAAGAGGCCAGTATTGCCTTTCTCTACAGACACCTTCCTCAAAACTTACTCTCGAGGTCAAACTCTCCAGAAAATACCATTTGTCATTACATTGTTCCCGGCAGACAAAGGGGGCCTCACACTGCCCTCAGCTCGCACAATCCGACCTGGGAGCAATGTGGGGGAAGAAGGAAGGCCCCCTGTGCTGAAGAGAACTGAAGTGCCCAGCCGTCCCTGAAAGGAAGCTGTTCTACCTAGGAAGCATCACCCACCACCACAGGACTTGAAGTGTCTTTCCTATACAGGATAGGTGGAAAGGAAACAAGGAAAGAGCAGGTCGTCCTTCAAAGTAAGTGACTCAACAGAGGGTAAGGAATACGTAAACTCTCCCAACTATTAAGGGACGAAAGGAAAAAAAAAAATCACCTTCTTGTCCCCTCAATTACGAGTCCACCGTCTGCCCCGACGGACAAAAAGAGAATCAACCAAGAGCGCGCCTACCCCAAACACCACCTCCGACACCCCAGACACAGAAAGGAGGAAGAGGGAAGTGAAGCGGGTCTCCATCTTACACCACCCACTAACTTACCCGCCGGAGGCCTCGGCGCGCTCCTATTGGCCGGTGCCGCTGTGTGACGTGGACGGCAAGCCCCGCCTGTTCCCCCACGTCTACCGGCCAGCGGCCGTTGGGCGTGCTGACGGAACGGCGTCTGCGGTTGCGCCGGGAAAGGCGGTGGCGCGCGTGCGCTGCCGCGGCGGCGGCCAGGGGCGCGAGGCGGTTCCGGGAGCGCGGTGAGAGGGGCGGGGTCACGGGGCGCGCGCACGCGCCAGCGGCGGGCGGAGGAGGAGGTGCCGTCCCGCCCCGCCCCGCAGGAAACGGTGCCACCCGGGCCCCGCTCTGCGAGAGGGCGGGGGAGGGATCGCGAGGGAAGCGTCGTTTGTCTCTGTTCTGGCACCCTGGGACGCCGTCGGGCCTCGCTGCATGAGGGCACCGGCCGGGAGTTAGGAGTGGGATAATCCTCCTCCTTACACCCGCCCCGTCCATCCGAGGCGAGAGCTTTCGGCGGACCGTGGGGTGATCGCTCCCCCCCGCCCGGCGCGCAGCCGCTGTCCCCTTTCAGCGGGAGCCGGGATCCCTTCACCGCCTGTCTTGAGACTGTGCCCGCTGCCCTGCCGGCTGCCGCCGAGCCGTCTGTCCCGAGGAGGGAGCCTGACACTTGTTGCTGGCGCGATGGTCACCGGTCCGGCCGCATAGACAGGGACCGCCAAACCCGCCGCGGGAGAAGATCGCTGCGGCTGGTGTAGAGGGCCTGCCCCCTCTGGGGGCTCCCGGGTGATACCGGAGTGTTGTTTCCTCTCAGCGCCCGGCGGTGACGGCGTGAGGGCTTCGCTCAGCCCTCGAGGGGATCGCGCCCACAGGACCGCCCGCCCCGGATGGTTACGACGGGCTGAGGTAGCATCGCCGGACGCCGCCCGCCCCATCCCTCCTCCTGGTCGTCTGTAGGCTGGTACCCCTCGGCATAAAGAAAAATGTCCTTCTTCAACTTTCGTAAGATCTTCAAGCTGGGTGGTGAGAAAAAGAAGAAACAATACGAGCACGTCAAGAGGGATTTGAACCCTGAGGAGTTCTGGGAAATTATAGGAGAGCTGGGGGATGGTGCTTTCGGGAAAGTGTTCAAGGTAAGGGCATGCGGGCGACTCAAATCACGCGTATTGCTCGTAGTTTAAAACAAAGTGACTTGTATTGTTTCTGAGTTAAGCTCTGTCTAAAGCTCGCCTCTCTGTAAGCTGTGCCACCTTGGGATATCTGTGGTAAGCATCCGGTTTCCGCAGAACTTTGTGAGGCAGGTAAGCCATGCACCCACCTGCTGCCCTGCGAGAACGGACGTGTCCGAGTTCCCGTGGTGTATCTGTTGGAGAGCAGAGCGTGTGATCTAGACGCCTCTCGTCCACAGAGGCTGTTGAAACTAAAGATAGAAAAGACCTATTAGGTCATTGTCCCGCCTTCTGCTCCACCCTGCCCGTTGCTGAATTGCTTGCTTCTCCTGTATTTTGTTATTTTGGGCTCGTGTACAGTATGGCTTCTAACCTTACAAAGACTCTATTTTCTTAAGTGTGGAAGTCATACTTTTTTTTGGTAAAGTTTCTCTGTAGAAGGAAGCCCCTGAAGAGTAAAATTGACTTCCATGCGTCTTGTGTAGCTGCTAGGGCCAAGCTCACGTCGGATTTAATGGCCATTCTATCTTCTTTCATGTGGAGTTGAATTAAACAGTCGCGTTATCTTGGCTTTCTTTATGTGGCAGGTTTCCTGTGATGGATCTCCTAACTTCTCTCAGTTGTTTAATCCTTAAATCTTAAGTGTTCTGGTATAAGTAGTGTTTTTAAGGATGCTTATCTATAATTAACGAAGTCGAGTACAGTGGCATAGATGTAGCAGTGCTAGTGCTTGACAAGACTGTACCTTTCAGAGAAATCTTTAGCTGGTTTTCCACTGTATAAATAAAGAGCATTAATGCTCCTCATTTGGTTTAGAGATAGTGTGAAAAAAACATGGAGGATGAGCATGAGAGAATTGGGGAACTAACACGAACTGAGACTCTGAAGCAGGTTCTTGAGACTACCAAAAAAAAAAAAGTATGAAAAAGAACAGCATTTACAGTCTTTCTTAGAGCTATTTCAGTCAAGAAACATTCATATTTAGAGTACTCTGAGAGCTTATGGAATCTGGGTGTGCATGTAACTGGTCATATTTTTGGCATAAATAATTTCAGATTTTATTGTACCGTGGTGTTATATGTTTGTAAACTTGAGCAGAAGTGCCACAGTTAGCTCAGAATGCTGGGTATGGTTTTCTCACCCAAGGAATTTGTGTCAATACTCTATTTTAAGATCATCTAGTTTATTTTTATGTTGCTCTGATAGGTAGTCTAGATGGTGTTTCTCATCTCTGTGTGGAAGGTTAGAGATTTTTTTAATTATTAAAATAACTGGGAAATACGTCTGAAGTTGCTGTATTTACAGCTTTGTGACAGCCCTGACTTTGTCTCCAATGACATTTGCAGAGTAATAAAAGTTTTTCTTTAAACTTCAGAGTGGGGTTTTGTTTCTCAGTCTGTGCATATAATGTTCTGTCTGTGCATATAATGTTCTGTCCTGTATAGATGACTCGGGGAGCCTCAGAGATAAAACACTAAATGCATTCTCCTCCTCTCCTATGAGCATTTCCCCTCCCCTCCCCAAATCTTTTCTCACTTCGTGTTTATCTATAGGCATGTCTGTATTAGTTATAGTCTGTACAGGAAGGTGTCTGGACAAGAGAACTGGCAAATTTTTGCATTTGAATGTACTTTGCGTACAACAGCAGGTTAATTTTCCAGTTGACTGTGATTTTTCACTTCGAGATTAATTTCTGTACTTGAAGTGACAGTGTTAACTGTTGAAACTGAATTTTTCAAAATCTTATTTTATAAACTATACTAGTTAGAATCACACATGGAATTACAATGGGAAACTTGTTGAATGTACGCATGTGAAGATTTAACATGTGGCACACATGAACTAAAAGTATGCCTGGGGGGAAAAAAAAATCCTGTTCTGTGTATTCAGCTATTTATTTTGTTTTCATCTACATTGAGAAGGAGGATTTCACATAGATACTAACAGTGCTTGAGTTCCTGCGTTGGAGCATGTTTGGCAAAGAGCTGTTTGGAGGCAAGGGTGTGTTAGGTTGTTCTTCTTGGATATACACCTCACATGAGAATACCATACCAGTTGCCATTCAATACTTTCTCAAATTTTACAGTCAAAACTATAAACTAGAACAGAACTGTCAATGTTCTAAGACTTTAAGTAATATAAGTGTGGTGGTATTTTTAGGTTTGAATTTTGCTTGTGTAGTGTTGTTTTTTTTCTGGTTTTGTGGGTTTGTTTCTTAGCGAACACCCTACTGTCAGTTACATTTGCCAAAACTACATTTCCCTTTGTTAAAGATTCTAGGACTTCGTGTGTGACAGGGCTTTGGCATATGTTATCTGGCAATTCCATTTGATCACACAAGTCTTAATATGCTTTTGATTTCTAATAGAAAATAGGTTAGATTGGTTATTTGCTATGATTTTCTGTAGAGATGTATTAGGTTTAGTTGTTATATTAATCTTCTGGACAAAATATCAGATTATTTAAGTACAAATTCAAGAGTGACTCGAATGATTCTGAGGGTACTATAAAGCCTGGGTGATTAAATGAGTTATATAAAAAAATGCTATATGCAGTGATAGCTAGTTTTGGATACAGAAGTCTTAAGGGTACTGAAAACTTGTGTTTCATTCCCCCTCTTCTCAATAAAGTCCAAGGGTCTTGCTTTTTTTTTTTTTTTGAGTAACTTAACCAAATTTCTGTAAGAGCTTATTTCCTTTGAAGCTGTTCTAGTTCTCTAAAGCTTTCTTAGCTCTGACAATTTATACATTTGTGCTTGCTGAATAATGTTTCGAAATGCTTTGTTTCTAAGCAGTTTCAACTGCTCTTTTGAATCTCTTCTGATCAGAGGAGCGATGTAACTGCAGATTACTGATGGCAAAGGTTTATGGCTGTATAGGACTTTTCATTCTATCCCTTTTCAGCCTCTTTTAAGACACTGCATTTAGACTTTTCTTTTTTGCTCTTGGCTAATGAGTAATGGTGTCGTTTTCCAGCCTTTTTCAATGTAAAGACCTTTGCAGTACTTCAGTATCAGGTGATGGCCCTTAAAAAGAGAATTTCAAGGATGCTGAAGATGGATTGATTTTTTTTTTTCCTCCCAGTCTCTTTTAATTGCTTTTCATTAGTTGTTTAGAGTAAGTGAATGGACTTTCTGGGTTCTGACAGCTACTGAAGAAGCATAGTAATTATTAGCATTGGAAGCTGATTTCAACTTTGAAATTTGGCAACTAGATTGCATACTACACTTCCTTGTCTTTTTGTTTGTTTCTGTGTTTGGGAGTTTTGTTTCTAAACAAAGCAGAACAAAAACCCCAACAAAACAAAAGTACTGAAGTAATAGAAAACAAGAGCGTTTGAAATGGCTCTTGATTTGATCCTGTTAAGTTCTCTGAAGAATCAGAGGACTCGGTGTTACAACTGTAATCAGTTTGCTTTAGAAATCAGTTACATTATTACACCATGTTACTTTATTGTGTGTCATATTGCTCTATTGTATCAGTTCAGTGCAAATAGCAGACATTGCTTTAAGCTAAGTGAGTATAAGGAAGTGTTGGAGACTTGCATCAGCTTTAAGCTACCTTCTGAATTCCCAGAAGTAAATGTTCACATGAGGTGAAAACACACCGTTGAAATGCCTAATGTGTTATGTTTTTTTCCTGCTAAAGTTCCTGATAAAGAATTTTTCTAATGCAGATGCATTTAACTTTAAAGTACAGTTGTCTTCTTAATTTAACCTTTTGAACAAGATAAAGTACTGGAACTATATTTCAGTAAGATTTGCCAGCCTTTTTTGGCAGTAAGAACAAGAGCACTTACAATGCAGAAGAGTATTTTTCTAGTGTTTAGTTGGTGTCATCCCTGCGTCTTTCACCAGAGGGTAGTCCTCCATGGAATTCACAGTATTTTGGCAGTCATGGTAATAATGGGTATGATCTGTCCAAATACCCTAATTTTAAGCCTTCCATGGGAACAGATCTTACAATTGTAGAGTATATGTGGCAGTATACTATATAAGATACCTTCTGCCTGGTTATACTATGCCATTTATTATCCTGAATCTAAGCTGCTGGAAGCATTGTATATACAAGATTCTCATAGGAATTTGGAAAATCAGTTGTTTGCATTTCCCTTAAAGTTACTAAGAGAAGTTTTTCAACTCTCAGCAATTAACTGGTGCTTGGTTAAAAAGCCTATTTTGCTTTCGCTATAGGTTCAGAGAAGAAATATAATCATTACTCAGATCTTCTCAAATTACTCAAATCTCAAAATGACAACTACAATAAGTATTCAAATGGATTTATATTTGCAGTAGTAGCCAATACAAACTCATCTTGGACTAATGATAGTGGATTTTTAATAATAGTGTTTGTTCAATGATGCTGCTCCTAACATTTAGGTTAAAGTTTTGTTTCAGCATTTAAAATAATCTTAACCCGTAACATACCTACATGACTTAAAGGAGAGCTTGGCTTTGCCTTAGTGCCTTCTACAGCAGATGGAAGCAAATAGAATTTTTAAATAGTTTTTTAACCAGACTAGAACAATTAAATAATTTCATGATAGTGCTATCTTAAATCCTTTTGATGGTTAAATTATGAACTGACAGTTGGTGAGTGCTTAGGAGTACTTTTTGTGTACCACTAACATTGTAACTTATTTTCTAATCCTACAAAATACCTTAATTACTCTGACCTGAAAACTGGGGCAGAGCAAGATGTTGTATTTCCTAGCTTGTATGGTCTCACAGCACACGGCTCCAATCCTTGTTGGATATTGCAAGTTGAAGTTATTTTAATGATACTAATGTATCATGATACTTGCTAGAGTAGGTACCTTTTACATCTGTATCTTCACACTCATAGGGATGGATTTTGACTACTTGGTATCTGTGCTTCAACAGCTGGTTTTGGTCTGCTCTTTTAACTTACCTGGTGTGTCTAGCTTTTCTTTAGAAGAATCTGATGGAATTTGCATCAGAACTCAAACATTCCCTGTGGAAGGATGTTGCTTGAGTTTGAAATCTAAATGGAAGATGAATTCACATTTTAAAGTTTCCAGTCAAATACTGTGTTTCTCAAGCCTGAAGTTTTGTGTGTAATTCTGCTCTAAGTCTAGACCTGGAAAGAAAAAGCAGGGGGAAATGTCAAATTGAATTTTAATGCAAAATAATCAACCATTGCAGAACTTTTGTCAATTCTGATTTCAAATGGTATACTAAATAAATTTTGTTCTAATCTCTTTGTCTATATAAGCTGACCTCTAATTAAAATGGACCAGTAAAAGAGTAGCTATCTTCAGGAGATCTGAATTAATAATATTCACTTGCTTTGTTTAGCCATGGAGGCCTTAATAGATAGAGGAGAGACAAGCTCATTCACTCTCAAGAGACTCATGAATAAGATGCAAATGTTCAATTTAAAATATTTAGTCAAAGTAAAATAGAACTTAAACTTTACCTAAATCTTGCTAAACCCAGTAATTTCTCTAAAACTAGCCTGGGTATTTTAGGTGTACTCTCTGGCTCTAGATGAAAAAAAATATGTGTGACCGTTCATAGAAGATGTAAATGATTTTAGTCTTGCTGATCAACTTGGTGAGTTGCTCTATAAAGTTAGCTTTCTTTTCACACCATTGCAGTTTTATGATGTTGAAAATACCAGATAAGGAAAAGGCAGAATCACTGTCTTAAATCCTGGGAAAGATATCATGGGGAAAGCTTTACTGAGCAATTTACACCTATTGTTAGCCTAGCTAAGTTTTCTGAGGAAGTTGGTAGTTGCAAGAAAATAATTTGTGGATTCTTAACTTTGAGATAATTTTCTTATTTTCAGTGCTGGTTTGCAGAAGGTAATACCTTCTTTCCAACTTGTCTGTAGCAAGGAAATATTGTAAAGATGTAAAAAATATAGCACATGTTTCATGTCTCTTTTGTTTGACGTCTTTAAGTCACTTGGCTTAAAGCCAGAATCACAAAACTTATGAGTAATGTATTGTCTGTTGCATTCAGAAATAAAACTGCAGGCATGTTTGTGGAAAATAAATGCTCATGATCAGTCCTTGGTAAGGCTTTTCCAAGGTGTGAGCACAGTTGTATAAACTGTTTAAAACTCTGAGCAAATAGGAAATCATTATTTGATTTTTATTTAGCTATGTTTATGAATGTTCCTATTTTTCCTCCTGTCACTTGATATTTCTTATTTCTTAGCTAACTATTTATATATGTGCTTGGTCTGTTAGTTTCTTGTCTGGAGAGTAAAACTGGATTTCTGGCATAAGCTAAATGCAACTGTTTAATGTTGTCAAATAGACTGCAAAACAAAGCTTCATTAAATTTCCTAACTTAGTGAAATAAATTCTTCACATTGAAGTCAGAGGCAGTCTATTATATAATTATAATATAAGAGCTAAACCAATGTTGTGATACTGTTCGTTGGGGTTTTTTAACAGTTTTTGTAAACCAGTTGATTAAATCTGTTGTACTTAATTTTTTGGCAGGGAAGTAGTCCTCCAGTAATACAATCCTCCAAGCAGTAATACATGTTATTATTGCAGAGCAGTAGTTTTATTTGTGGTGGCTCAAATTCTAGTTGTGACCAGTCTACAAACAATACTGAAGAAATAATTTGTTTGGTTTGGATTTGAAAATCCCACAATCACCAGTTTGGGATTTTTTTTTTTTTTTAATTGAATGCAATTACAAATAAGCCTTACATATTTCATGGCCCCTGACCCTTGTTTTGAGAATCTGGTAACATTATATTTTCCTTCAGTGACAGTTTTGAGTGTGTAAAAGATACAGCATGTAATTAAAGACCCTGGTCTGAGATCTTAAATGCATTTCTTGAGACCCTGGTGCAAAAAATGTCTTTTATGAATACTTTTATTTGGTCTTTGCTTTTCTTCTTTGTGCTTCCTCAGTAAACTTTAATTACATTCAGATTATGCACAGAGTTGACAAATTCAGTCTCACCCCTTTTGCCTGTTATCTTACAAGAGCTGCCAAATTACTCAAATACAATGCTTGTGCTATCTTTTAATTCTGTACTGATTGGATTGTTACAGTTCTCAGTGTTCAGTGATGGAATAGCTATGAAATCTGCAGTTAGAAAACAAATCAGATGCATTAATAGCACAGTGTTAAAAAAAAAGAATGTTGTTTTATAACTTTTCTCCAAACTCATGTAAAATACATATTGTAACTCCCTCTAATTAATTTTTAATGGCTTTATAACATGATTATAGTCTGAAATGCTTGCAAGAAATTTTTAGCTGTCAAATATGTCAGAAATATGTCCTGTGGAAAACCCTTTTTTTTCCAGTTAGATATCAGAAATAATCTTTTTTAGAGGGAAAGAGGACATAATTCTTGCAGAATATGTTTGAAGGATGACAGCCAATAAAAACTGACTAAATAATAATCATAGAATCATAGAACCAGTGAGGGTTGGAAGGGACCACAAGGATCACCTAGTTCCAACCCCCCCTGCCATGGGCAGAGACACCATACCCTAGATCAGGCTGGCCAGAGCCCCATCCAGCCTGGCCTTAAACACCTCCAGGGACGGAGCCTCAGCCGCCTCCATGGGCAACCCATTCCAGGCTCTCACCACTCTCATGCTCAACAACTTCCTCCTCGCATCCAGCCTGAACCTACCCATCTCCCGTTTCACTCCATTCCCCTGGTCCTGTCATTCCCTGATATCCTGACAAGTCCCTCCCCCGCTTTTTTGTAGGCCCTCTTCAGATACTGAAAGGCCACAGTAAGGTCACCTCGCAGCCTCCTCTTCACCAGACTGAACAGCCCCAACTCTTTCAGTCTGTCCCCATAGGAGAGGTGCTCCAGCCCTCTGATCAGCTCAGTGGCCCTTCTCTGGACACACTCCAGCACATCCACATCCTTCTGGGGGCTCCAGAATTGGATGCAGTACTCCAGGTGGGGTCTCACCAGAGCAGAGCAGAGGGGGAGAATCACCTCCCTCGCCCTGCTGGCCACACTTCTCCTGATGCAGCCCAGGATCTGGTTGGCCCTTCGGGCTGCAAGTGCACACTGCTGGCTCATGTTGTGCTTCTTGTCCACCAGCACCCCCAAGTCCCTCTCATCAGGGCTACTCTCCAGCCTGGGTTTGTGCTTGGCATTGCCCCAACCCAGATGCAAGACCCTGCACTTGGTCTTGTTGAACCTCCTGCGGTTGGCTTGTGCCCACCTCTCCAGCCTGTCCAGGTCCCTCTGCATGGTATCCTTTCCCTCCAGTGTGTCTACTGCACCACACAGCTCGATGTCGTCAGCAAACTTGAGAGGGTGCACTCAGTGCCACTGTCTATGTCAAAAACAAAGATGTTGAACAAGACTGGTCCAGGACTGATCCCTGAGGGACTCTGCTTGTCCCTGGCCTCCACTTGGTCGTGGAGCCATTGACAACCACTGTTTGGGTGCAGCCATCAAGCCAGTTCTTTATCCACCTGGTGGTCCACCCATCAAACCCATGTTTCACCAGCTTGGAGACCAGGATGTCGTGTGGGGCAGTGTCAAAGGCCTTGCTGAGGTCCAGGTATATGACATCAGTTGCTTGCCCCTCATCTATTAATGTTGCAACCTGTTCATAGAAGGCCACCAGGTTTGTCAGGCAGGATTTGCCCTTGGTGAAGCCGTGCTGATTGTACCCAATCACCTCTTTACTCCTCTGTCTCAGTTGTGCCTCCAGGAGGACCTGCTCCATGATCTTACTGGGCACAGAGGTGAGACTGACTGGCCTGTAGCTCCCTGGCTTCTCCTTTCTACCCGTTTTGAAAATGGGAGTTACGTTTCCAAAAAGCCACGTTTCAGTAAAAGCTAGTAGGCTGCCTCAAACCACTCTGCAACAGTACTCGTATGTCAACAAAAAAACCCGAGACTTTTCAGTTGGCATTTCAGTTTTCTTTTTAACGTGTCCTACAGTCATGATGCAAAACCCCTAAAGGACATGCAGAAAATAATTCACAATAAAATGATAATGGGAGGTTCTTCACATATTTAATGGACCCACTTAAACTATTGTATTTTTACTTAGGAGGATGTATTTTTTCTTTAAACAGTTGTAAATGCTTGTAAAAGCAAGTTACAATAGTTCAGTTACAAATTTTTCTTGTTTAGTTTTACTCTCTGGGTTGAAACTGGTTTGCACTATTCTGTGGGATTGCATTTGTTTATATAGAGAGGTTTATGTAAAAGAACTGAGCTTGACTGCTGATATGAAAGGAAAGAAAGATACATAAACTTCTTACTCTTTATTTAGCCATGTTTGCATTTTAGAGACATTTTCTAGTTAGTTAATTACCTGTAGCCTAGAGCAAGAAATTGCTCAAGCACAGATTCATGCCTGAGTCAAGTTCCACAGAAAATCTGGCTTGAAGAAGATAACCAATTATCCGAAGCATGCTATTCTGTGATATTATTTTTGGCAAGGAATATGAAGAAGTAAAAAAAGCAGGATGATACTACAATAGACAAACCAATTTATTGATCAGCATTTAAAATTTGGCAACGCTATCCTTACTGCAGAGGACTGAGCAACTGTAACCTTAAAGTGTCAGTCTTAAAAATTAAGGCTAGCTGTTGTTTCAGAAAACTGAAGGAGTCCATGACAAATGAAAAGACTTTTATTATTTGCAGAAAGGATTTTTCAGAAGTTTCATTAATAAAGTTATTCAAAATGAGTGGCTAGAAGGGCAACTTGTAGAGTCTAATGAAGGTTTGGGGGGAACTGTTACCCTAGGATTTAAGCTGTGCCTACATCAAAATTGTTTTACGTAAGTATGAAAGCAATGGTGAATCCTCATGTTAGGGCAGAATTGGTTTTGAATCCATTTAGTTTGGTAATCAACTGGAGAAGGCTGTCCCTTTACTTTCTCTCTATGTTATCAAGTGAGTCTTTCTCCTTTAAAGTCTTCCTTAGAAGGAAGATTCTGTCTGTAGAAATGTTTAGTTATGACCATGATTCAGAAAACAGTGTTCCGAGGGAAGTTACTGTAACTTTGTTAACGATAAAGTAGTAACTTGGCAAGACTTTTTGCACTGGAGTTTATTCTTTCTTTATCTTGTTGATAAAGGTTGTCCTGACACAGATTATATGGTAAAACCAAAGCTTTTCTCTACCACATATTTGGATTTCACAGTATAGAATATGACTTTTCATTTGTATTTCCAAGCAGTTCTTTACCAGGAAAAGAGTTAATACTTTGTAATCTGAAGGCAGTAAAACCTTAATGGAAAAATGTCAATTGGGGGTTTAGCAACATGCTAATTCTTGCTGAAGCATTCATCTCCTTCACAATCCTTGTCTGAATCAGGATTTTTTCAATTCATGTGCTGCCTTTTTTTTTTTTTTTAAATTTTGTGAAGTTCAGTCATGTTCCTGCCCCACCTTCAGCTTTTCCTGTTTGAATGGAAGAGGCTCAACCATTTTAGTCTGTTTTTTATAAGGCAACTGCTTGACCCTTTAATTATTTTGTCTCTCTTTCATTGTTTTACTTGCTCAACTTCTGCAGATGCCACAAGTCTTTTAGTTCACCATTCAGGCAAGCTATTCTCTTTTTTCAGTGCTGGAACCATAGGTCTGTGTAAGCACATGACAGTGTGAAAACTCCAATCTGTCATCATGGCTGGGAAATACAGTCAGAAGAAGCTGAACAGAAATTATCTCCAAAACAACCTCAAGTCACTCCAGTAATGTGGAGGAATGGGTACTCTTAGAGTTAAGCCAAGCTTTTTGTTTTTTCACCCATTATAGTTACTTTTTACTACTAGTAGAGAATCACTCACTGACTTCTTAAGTAACCTGAAAGGAGGAGGTACTGTCAGCTATTTTTCTTCCCTCTGGGATAGGAAGTACAAGAGCTTAGGGATCACCATAGAAGCAAGAATAAATATAGTCCAGTATTTCCTTATTGACAGACAGGGATAGCTGGAGTACTTGAAAATTCCTCTTTGCTTTCGTCTGTAGCAAGAACTTGAAACTGTCTTTTAGCAGCAAACTTAGATGCTGTGGTCAGATTAATAACCCAAGAAGTTTTTAACTCAGCATTTTGCTCCCTTCTAATCCAAACCGTCTGTGATTCTAAGTTACACTTAAATAAACCCCCCAAAAAAATCACACTTCCCCTAGCATATAAAATCGAAATATGAAAATGAGCTACTCTACAAACTTGTTTGCTGCCTCATTTGTGATGCGGGTTTCAATATTCTTGTCACCTCTTCACCTTTAGTGGCCCAGCATGGGACCTTGCCAGTGCAATATGAAGAAGATTCTTTTGAAGCTCTGAAAAGCACTAAGCCATTATGGAACTGTGCTATTAAGTGAAGTAGTCAATAACACATCTTCTCAAAGTGGTGCATTTCAATAGCATTAGTAACTACAGAAGCCATTTTTGAATGAGTGGGTCTTTACCAGGAGTCTTTCCTACAACATGCAGCCAGGGTTTGGCGGTATATTCCCATTCTCACCTCATTCCTTGTGACCCTCTGGTGCTTGCCAACCTCATGATGATCTGCTTCAAGAACTAAGCCACCCAAAAGCTGATTGTACATGTAATCTCCTTGGCTCACAGACCAGCTTATGAGAGAACCAGGCAAGTGACAATGCTGATACAAGGAAAAAATGACAGAACAGTTTCTGCATTGGCTAGAACAGCTATAAAAGGGAAGCATCAAGAAGGCATATTGATATTCTGAGGTTGATAAGGTGAATGCATTTTGTCAGGACAAAATTAAAAATAGATATTCTGTTGCACAAACAATCTTTTATTAGCAACAGTACTTTGGTAAATGCTGCTGTTGGTATTGTTATCCACTAGTAGTTCTGTCCCTTCACTAACAGCCATGCTACAAGAATTCTATTATGTAGACATACATTTCACTGGAAATTTAGTAAAAGCCTGTTTTCAGTTTTGTTTCCAGTGATTATGCTTTTTCTCTAATTTAGATATGTTACATAACTGCTAGAAAGGAATGAAAATTTTATAGGGCTTCATATTTGAAACTAAATTTCCCTGTATGAGGATGGTACGGAAACCAAATTGAGTTTCAGAGTGAGCAGAGTGTTTTGAAGCAAGAAGTGGCTTAGACAATTTTTCTAAAAGAAACAGCATTTTGCATTCTTCCTCACTGTACAGTTACACAACAAAAGATATCCCTCTGCTTCAAAAAGCCTTCAGTCTAATAAAAGAATTAAAAAATAAATATGAGAGAAAAATAAGTTGGATGAGAGGGGAAGTCTTGTCAGAGAAAACTACTTCATCTGTAACAGCCATGGTGGTACATCCTCATTACTGCCACTTCTTTGGGACATGGGCAAAATAAAGCTTTTGTAATTTCTTTAACAGTAGTATTGCCACACTATTAGAGACTAGAATAGCACTTCCTTCTGAGCATCTTGTGTGTTTAACTGTTTGCAGTGTTTTAACGTTACCATCTTACTCGGCAGCTCTGTCAGAGGAGGAACATTGTTCCTGTGTTGCTTGAAAATCTCACTGACGGGAGCTCACAAGTTCACTCGTTTCAAAAGTCTTGAGTACATCACCTGATTTCCCTTTGCATGTTTAGTCCATCAAACTCTGCAAAGTGTTGAAGAATATATTTAATTTGGATTTGTTTATCTGGATTTGTTTATAATAATTCTATCAAGTGATGCAGTTATTCCTGTGGCCATTTGAATTGACCACTAGTGTTGTACTGAATTAATTAGGCTGATCAGTAAAATAGCAAACAGCCAGTGCAAAAAAACAAGAATGTGAAAAAGATATTGTAATCCTCAGCATGCTTCTAAATTAAAATTTAAAACTGAGTGATAAATAATGGTATTCATATCATTTTTCAGAGTACTTGGTTTTCTTAATTGTATAGTCATTTGAATTCACCAATTTAAAAAAAGTCCAACAAACCAAAGAGTTAATCTGAAGCAGCAGCATGTTTCACTACTGTGCTGAATATGAATTAAGTTTACTTACAGAATGCAGGATGCTATTTTTGTGACTCTCAAATAGCTGATTTTCAAGGAATACCAAATGTTTATTCCAGTGGTTTTTCCTTATCTCTCAAGATGTCATACCTGCAGCACAAAGACAGCCAGGTCGTTTTAATGAGTATGTGCAGCAACCTCTTTTAACTTGCATGTCAGAAGATTTCACTGTGTTTTCATGAGATGTGGGCTGTAACTTTAAGGTCATTACTTCTGACTCAGGAAAACAAAAATCACAGACTCTGCAAGCATTAAACAGCAGCAGCATCATAAAGAATTTTGTAATTAATAAAGTTCATTGTAGAACTGACTTGAAAATAATTTGTTTACATTACAGAGAGCTGAAAGATACTGGCTTAGCTGTATTGGTTTTTCTTCTTCTTGTTCCTGCTTTTGCAGTTGGTTTCTGTTAGCTTGTTTTAAAGATATGTACATATGGAAGCAATAACTTTCCTCTAGAATGCTAAATTTCCTATTCTTTTAAAAGATATAAATACCACAAGGAGAATATGAATTGATTTCTGTAACAGTTTTATTTAAAAAGCAGTGTTGATGTTGTGCAAGGTTGTGTTTGTTTTTTTTTAAATGAGAACTATCAAAAACTACTCTACTTCCTTTTTTGTTACTTCAGAAATAGGGGAAGTTCCATCTTAACAGACTAGAACATGCATGAAGGAACAGCATATATGCTTTGATAGTTGTTGCCAGTTTTAATGTGGTATTGATGTAGTCTTGTTTCATTTCCCACTCTTACGACTGCATCTTTTTGTAAAATACTGAATTTTAAACTGTCTATATAGTTTACATTTTCCCCCTGAAATATATGGAGCACTTACTGTTCATTTTAGCAGGACAAAGAATGAAATAGGGTGATAATGCTTCATCTTGTTTCATTTAATCTTTCCCCTCTGGCTATTTAGCTGTGCTCACTGCAAGTCCTGAATATGGTTCACATTGCAGTATCAAATTACAGAGAACCTTTTCCTAAACTGCCCATGGTTTCGGTCTAGGAAGATATATGCTCTTTAAATGACAGTCAAGTTACATCTGTTATGTCCCATCATTTGCTACAAAAATACATAAAATAAGCTGTCTTAATACAGGTCTTTAAATGCCTTCTTTCTGCTAGAGGAAGTGTAGATCTTTCCATAATATTCTTTATTCTTTTAATAATATTCTTTTTTCTTTCTTCTTCGTTGACAGCACAGGTTTTTTCACTTTAATGACTGTGCCACGTTTAATTTCTGCCACTGTGGTTTCCCTAGTAACACGTCAGAAGACCTTTGTTGAAGAGTTCTTAATGTGCAAAGAAGTTGTCGTTTTTCCGTATTAGTTACTTTGCTGACTTGTTCATTTACAGTTCGGCAAGACAGCTTTCTATGCTTAAGTCAGATGACTTTTTTTTGTTGTTGTTTGTTAAACATGAATAACACTACTGGGTCAGCAAGCAGCTGTAGCATTCTTATATCTGATCGGGCTGAAGGCTTTGAGCAGAGCAGATCCCAGGTTTGGTTTGTAAGCTAACTCCTGGGAACAGGGTGAGGAGACTCAGCCACTTTAAAAACAAACAAACAAACAAAAAAAACAAAGACATAAACCAAACAGAAGAAAACATCCAAAACAAGAGCGAGCAAGCAAGCAACCAGTAAGCAAATAAAAGAGTGTTCTCGGTTGATACATATACTCCTGTAAATGTACACTATGTGGTCTGTGAAGTGCCAATAGACAAAATGACTTAGTGCTGTGTGAAGCCAAAACTCTGTGGTGTATCTGTTTCCAGAAAGTTACAGTTAGGCCTTCTGCCTGGCAAAAGATACTATCAGAACTGAGTCTCTGAGCTCAGGTGAACTTAAGCGTTGTTACAGATGTTAAATGACTACCAGGTAAAGAGAATCAGAGGTTTCTTAAGTCATATGTTCAAATAATGAAATTATCAAGAGCAAATAATAGAATTCTCAACTCTCGACCTGGCAACATGATAATTTTCTGAAAAATCAACTGTCTGGAGACAGCTTCAGCTCTGGCTTCTTGGTTATCTCAGAAGTCATTCCAGTGAACAGCTAGAATTATCATTTGTTGTTTGATTAAAGATGATTTCTTGGAATCATTACTATTTTATGTAAACTAGAATAAAGGCGTGTTTGTTGCTGGAATAAAGATTTAAAGGTGCCTGTTATCCAAGAGGCAGATATACTGGGCTACTCTTTTTCCTGGGAAGCTGTAAGTCACTTCGGGGCTGACTTTATCTCCATAAAATGGAGAAAACCTCTGCCAGCAACTGTTAGTGTCCCCTGCAGATGAAAGATACAGGCAAAGCACTTTAGCGCTGTAAAGATAAATCTTAATTTGTCACACCTTCCCTGTCTTAAATCTAAGATTTTATTCTAATGCAGAATAGTGTTTTTTAATGCTGCTTTTGCAAGTAGTATATGCAATTATTATACCTGAATTTGCAAACAAAATGCCAGTCCTTGGCACCTACATCTCTGACACCACTTAATGCTTCAATTCTGAATGTTTCCCTAATCTTGTCAGCTCGTTTTCCCTGCTGATTTTATGTGAGCCATCACACAAGAAGAGAAGGGAAAATAAGTATGTGTTGTTATAAAACAGCACAGCATATTTTGAGATTTTCTTGCCAATGTTTAGCAGGCTTTTTATTGTTTTTATTCTGTTTTTTAAACAGATTTGATTAAGTAAGAAGAATGACACTGAAATCTCATATAATCTACTCTGTTTGGTTTCCTGTAAAGGTTTGTTTCAGTTATATTTCCAGTTCAGCCCTGGTAGTTTTCAAATATGCATACAAATGTTCCTTTTGATTTCAGTGACACGATGCATGAATCAGGATGGGAACTCTGCCTAGCTAGTGTACAAAATACCACAGAATTAATGCAAATGGGTGAAGGGAATTGTGAGGTTAAACAGGAAAAATACATTCCATACCACTCCCAGAAATAACTTGCGGTATCCTCAGAAAAAAAAAAACAACTGTGGAGGAAGCAGAAGAACCACCATGAGTATGAAGTACAAGGATAATGTTAAAAGAGTGAAGTTGCCATGGAAACCACCCCAAGACCATTATAGCTACAAAGGCAACACAAGACCACAGTATCATGAGCTTCAGTACTCAGACTTGAACCCTGGGCTCCACTTAGTAATAGTATTTGCTTGTAGGAAATGGAGGCACTTTACCTACATTTCTATTTCAGTATTTTTTACCCTGCCATTAAACACTTTTTAAGTGGAATAAACTGCACAGTAGATAGTATGAAGCATTATGGAGGCAGGGATAATTTGGGGCTGATAGCTGTGGCTTAAGGATGTATTTCATTGGTGGATGTTTTTTTATCCTTGTCTTCTGAACAGGTCATAACAATCATTTCAATGAGTTTTAGCAGACAGAACTAAAGTTAGTGGGTTTTATCTCCTCAGAGCAACTGTACTTATAATTAAACACAAAAATGAAATTATCTATAGGAATTTTTAAATTATTATTATTATTATTATTACATTTTCAAACCTTGTGCAATGAAGACTGGTGTGTAATTACATAGCTTCTTTGAATTGACTGACTCATCATAATTTCCAGAAATCTGCAGAGGGTGGCAGCCCCTTCATTGCCTTAACTTGTGATTTGTTGTAAAAACTGTGGTTTAATATTGCAGAGGTAGCTATTTTCTCTTAAATTTAGACTGATACTTTTAATTGCATTTATCAACATTTTGTGTTAGAGTTAATGCTTCTTTTTATCAGATTAAAACAGATTATTCCTGTTCCTAAAATTCACTAATGAAGAACACCTTTCCATGTTTTGAAAATAAGTTTGTACAGTTGATAGTGGTCAATTATTCAGTTGTGGGAGGTTTGTGGTTTTTTTTCAGTTTCAAAATACATAGGACAATGCTAACTATGATATAGTAAGATTGTGAAAAGCAAAATCCAGTGTAGTTTTTCTAGTAGGCCACATTGCTTGTTACAGATTTATTTGATCAGGCTGTTAAAATCTGAAATGATTGCTATTTCTCTTTCCTTTTGATTTGTTTAAGAAAGCCTGAGATTCACTGCTTTCCAATAGCTCTGAGAAACTGCTCTTGCCTTTGTGTCATACAAGGACAGTTTTTCAGAACTGGTTACTTGGGCATCATCAGGAGGCATTTATGGAGCTAGATCTGACAATATGAGATGTACACAAAAGTGTAAAGAACAAACAAACACAAGGCCAGCAGAAAACAAAAATGTGCAGAACCATCTGTTGCTCATGCATGTCTTTTTCACATGTTGGCAACCCTTATGATCTATCATTATGACTACTTCTGTTTAGAAGAAGAATGAGTCAGAAAGGAAAAGCTTCTTAATTGATTTGTTTTGCTGCCTGCAGAACACGTGCTGTGGTTATATAACATTTCAAAAGAGATCAGGCATCAGGAAGAAAGGTGATGAACAATTTTCCATCTTGTATCTCAGCTTATTTCCGGTTGAACGGTAGATGAAGGACGTATTTAACTTTTTTCAGTTGCAAATAGTGTTTGGGTTTTAGATATATCTACATGCTGCATTGCAGGAGAGCTGTACAGCTGTGAAGGAAACACTTGCTGGTGACAGGAAACTGAAAGAGCTCCTCTCAAGCAAGGCTGAAACTTCATATTGGTCACCTAAAGATGAAAGACTAGGAGTTATCTCTGAGCTGTAATCCTATTACTCAGGAGCAGTGGCTCTGCTCTCCCTGCTGTCCATAGCTGGGAATATGCAACAACTTGGCCGAATGCCCAGACAGTAAGCCTGCTTTTTAATATTCTGCTATCAATCTCTTTGCAAAACTTCTGGCTTTGGAACTTCTATTTAGTTACATGTTACTGCAAAAAAAATCCACAAATGATAGGGAGGAGTCACTAATTTCACATGCTTGCAGATCCTAGCTTTGTATAGAAAGGTTATTCCTCTTTCTTGTACTGTTTATGACATTTTTGTGCATTAGCTGTCATTGCCATTTAGTGTGAGGGATTTAGGTTCAGAGAAAAAAGTAATTTGCAAAAAGTTTATTCTGTGCAAATCCTTAATCCATCTTTCTAAAAGCATTTTATTTTAGAATTAGGAGAATAAGAGTATTTTTCTATGTGTTTTCTGTTAATGAGGCTGTTCCATCCATTGCAAGAACTGCACTGTAACACAGTTTGCTATTCTCTTGTGCATACTCTCTAAGTTAGTGTTTGCTGCAGTAACTTTAAATATATCAGGCAAATAGAAAAATGGATGTTTTCGTGAAGGACTGCATTTTTTTGTATATTGTTGCATGTAATAAATAATATCTAGATCATGTTGCATTAGTTAGATCTTGGGAGAACGGGTTATTCCAATTCAGTTTTCAGTCACTGTGGATGAATCTTTAGAGAAGATCATATTTTGTGAATGCAGAGAAAGAAAATCTCCCTCTTTCTTCCCTGTCTCCACATAAGGAAGGATTAAAGAATAACCACTGAAGATGCCAGTTTGGATTTCATGGGATAGGACTGAAGCTTAAATCACCTGTCATGGAAGCAGAGTCAAATGCATTTAAGAACGTAAACAAAAATAACCTGAATTGCTGGTTGAGAGCTAAAATATAAGAAGAAACTGCTGGTCTGTTAGTAGAGGACATATTTTGAAAGGGCAGAACCTCTGAGTAACATGAATGGTTACTTGACTTTAAATGTTCATGTACCCAAATACAAAATGAGTCTATGCAAATCGAGACTGCATCTACAGAAACATTCTTTTTTACCCTGCTGTGACCTTTGGAGAGTGCTGTGTGACAGAAGAGAGACTTCAGCCAAAGTCTAGAAGAAACAAACATGCCCTCACAAAGCCATAAGTGCTTTTTTGTGCCTCTTAATCAAGAGGCTGTTTTTTGTCCCATACAATACAGTGCTACATAAATCTTATGCATGAACAGTAAAATCCTTTCCTACACAGTTCAGAGGAGCTTATTTATTAGGTTGATACGTCTTACAACAAGTCACGTAGATGGGTATTTATTGTAGTTACATTGTGAGGTGGAAATTAATAATGTCTTATTCAAAAGAAACTTTTAAAAATAATGTTTAAAATAGGTTTTTTTTTCAGGTGTAACTTGCTTTATATGTAGGATTATCAAACACTGAAATAGGCTACCCAGAGAGGTGATTGAATCCCCATCCCTGAAGGTGTTTAAAAGAGGCATAGACGTGGTGCTAAGGGACATGGCTTAGCACCAGACTTTGGAGAGTTAGATAGTGGTTGGGCTCGATGATCTTAAAGATCTCTTTCTAGCCAAAACAATTCTATAATTCTGTATTTACAGTGTTCTATCAGTCCTCATAAGTGCCCAGTGGATACATGCTAATTCTAAAGCTTTTTTTCTCATAAGAAGTCGGGCAGAAGTCTGGATCTAGACCTACAAAATTTTACTATCCCAAGTTATGACAAAGGCAAGCATTTGTTTTGTTTATAATTTTTAAGATGCTCCTAAAGATAATTGTACTGTCTTCTGTTTTTTAATGAGGTCTTTTAATAGAGCTACCATAAGGAAGAAATAATAGAAACTTATTCAAAGCAGATTTCTAGTTACTTCATGCAAAAGGATCTGGAAAAAATCAAAATACAAAGTACTCTGTCAGTAAGAAAAAGCAATAGTGTATATACATGCTGGAAAATCCCTAGCATGTCATCATGCATGCTAGTTTGCCAATGCCTCTCTCTCCTCTCTCAAAGGTGAAACTTAACCTGAAAAGAGTAGCATCTACTACTGTTAACTGATGCAGAAGTTTTAAGTGATGTATTTAAACAAAATATTATTTCCATTCTGTAGTTTACCTGCCAATTTCTGTAACAATTAATTTCAGATTTTAGAATTATTTTTCTCCAGGTATCCTTCTTGTAAGGTGCTGTGGAAAGTGTGTGGCCATGCGTGTTTCAAAAAAGTAAACTTAGAGTTAATACTTGAATTGTCTAGAAAGACACTTCAGCATCCATTTTTCTGCAGATGCGAAGCTGCCAAGTCTAATTCTATTGTGGATTCAGGCATCTGTTTCACTTCCCATGTTAAATTTACAGTGTGGCTCTAGAATGAGAAGGTTGGTCTTTCATTCTGACTAGGAAGCATGAAACCAAAACAAATGATGTTTGCATTATTTAGATCTTTTTATTATTAGCATGTGTGCGGAAGCCTTCTTGGTAGTTTGTTTTTTAATAATGTTATACGGATCTCTTATCCTTTTTGTTGAAAATGAGAAGGCAGATAATGAGTTAGGAAAGATTAGTTGGTTTTCATTTTGGAAAGAATATTGAGATAAAAATAAGTGTTAAAGAAAACCTTGTGCCCACAGCACATGATGAATCAGCCAGGGCTATGCTTATGAGTATGTTTTGCTGTTACTGCTGTTTTAATGAATGCTATCTTAAATGTTAGCCTTTAAATATTTTATTCTTTCTTGCCACGTTGAGAGAATTATTTATGGCTGTGAAAATGACAATATGTAGGCTTTGGAAATAAGTCTTAAAAATTCTTGCTGTCTGATACCAGATTTTTTCCAATAGGAGTATAATGTGATTAGGTGACGGAGACCCGGTTTGGAGATTCTTGCTGTTATCTTGTCTTCATTTCATCTCTGCTAGGTTTGGGGCCAAAACACCCCATGTGATGGCCACACCAGCAGAGTCAGGGTGAACCAACTATACCTTGTGATACTTCACGTCAGGACTTAGAATTGCCCCTGCAGGTTCTTGTCTTTTCCCGCTGTGGAGAGAGCCTATGTATCCAATTCTCATTTAATTTCATTCTAATGTCAGGGGTTAAGTGGAGTAAAGCTAGGCCTTTTTGTCATGATTTTTACATGTAACTGGTGAAGTAAGCTTCATTTCGACAACTTTATTTACCCAGAGGCAAAAAATAATCACTGGAAACACCTTCACAAACTAGTGTTTTATGCTCTGGAGACATTCAAAACCTGCCTGGATGCCTCCCTGAGTGACCTACTCTAGGTGATGCTGCTCTGGCAGGAGAATTGATCTTTCAAGGTCCCTAGCAACCCTTAACATTGTGTGCTTCTGTGATAGGTTCTTGTTTAAAGTTTATTAAATTCCAGATTATAGAATTCCTTCAAATAGAACTTGCAAGTGAATTATTAGAGCGTGTATACAACTCTGTGTTTAATAGTTGGTTATACATATTCCTCCACATACTAAAAAATTAAAATCTCACCTTTTATCTGCAGCACTCAGTAAGAAGAGTTTTCAGCAGTCATTGTTTGTAATCGGCTATCTTTTAAAAAAGGCAAAGAATATGTAAATGCATAGCAGAAATGTTTGGGCGTTGGGTGGGTGTTTTTTGTTGATGTTGGTAGGTTGTTTGGGTTTGTTTGGTTGGTTGGTTGGTTTTGGTTTTGGTTGGTTGGTTTGTTTGTGGTTTTTTCTCCTTAGGTTTCCAAGGTCTTGTTTTGCTTTTCAAATAATCATCTTGCTTGTTCTCCAGTTGACGTTATCACTACTGCAGTACTATCTCCCTACTCTTTAGGTGTGGAGTAATAAAGGAGAGGTTGGTAAAGTTTTCAGTATGACCAACTTCAATGAGTAGCCATCTGTGTAAATCTTCCTAGACTTCTGAAGCAGAGAGAGTAAAATGCCCACACAAATTACCAAAAGCGTGGCAGATTTTACATGAGAGCTCGAATACAGACCCTAGCTGAAAAAGATCATAACCTACTGATTACTAGTAGAAAGTCTAATTTTCTGTGTGGCTTTAGGACAGCTGTGCTGCCACAACGTGGGGAGTGTCAGAAGGGCAAAAACTTACAATTATAAGTGAGAGGCTGGAGGCTACATCATATTCCAAGTGTTAATAGATAGTTTTTGAGCTGTACAAAATAGAAGATATTGACTGTATGAAGATTTAGAGACTGTGATGAGATGTGGTTTTATATTCCCGTCTCTCATTGATTCTTGACCTTTAGAAAAATTATTAATTCCTTTTCCTGCTAGATCTTTAGAATGCAGGTGTTCTCTTTTTGTAGAGAAGTAAACTAAAGGCAGGAGAATAGTGCAGAACTGTCAAGAGGAGGAGTTTTGTTGTTTTAGTGTTGTATTTTTTTTCTGGAGACAGCTGTCTGGTGAAACTTGCATTTATATGTTTGCTATGACTTTTATAGGCTCAGAACAAAGAAACAAAAGTGCTGGCTGCTGCAAAGGTGATTGATACTAAATCAGAAGAAGAACTTGAGGATTACATGGTTGAGATTGATATTTTAGCATCCTGTGATCATCCTAATATCGTTAAACTCCTAGATGCCTTCTACTATGAAAATAATCTGTGGGTAGGTAATTTTCCTTCTCTAAATGCTTTTACTTATTTCCAGAGGTTACTGAAATAACATTTTTTTTCCTTGACTTTTGTAAAATAGCATTTATCAATCACGTTTCTTCTGAGTTGTTACTTTAGGGGTAACCGTTCAGTTTCAAAACTAATTTGTAATTCACAAGTATGGCTTCTAAGAAATCATCACTGCAAAGTAGAGCTACTCTGAGTCTTTTGGTCAGAGTTTGAATCTAAAATTTGGACATTCACAATACATTTTGGTGTATGGAAGCAGTTCTTAGTGCTACAAATAAGCCTTAGTGCTTATTTGTAGCAGCAGGACTCAGATTTTAATTACATTAACTCAAATTAGGGTGAAATTCAGAAACCACAGCTGAAAAATAAAAAATATGCTGAAAAGGTTGGCCTCTGAAGTATGTATTTTAGGTATGTGTGAATTCATTAGTACTCCCTGGAAGGACAGTTACCAAGACATGAACCACAATTAATTTCCTTAAAAACCAAGATAATTGTGCATTGGCATATGGGTGACTATACAGCAGTCTTCTGTGCACCGATCAACTTTATGAAAGTACAATTTTTGTTCCAATGCAGTGTTTTTAAGTGCTTTTTGAATTGCACAAAGAATACATGTTTTAAGATTATAAACTCTTTTTAAAAGGTTTTTTTTGGTACTTAAAGCAAGTAAAAGAAGATTTTCTCAGAAATCATAGAAATATACTCTACCCCTTCAGCCTGAAAACAGTGGAAGCACAATACCATCTTTCTTCATACAGAAGTATTTTGATAAGCTTTGTAATATCTTTGTTTGATGTGAGTGCAGAGTAAAATGATATTGTATAAAGCAGTGGAATAGAGACAAAATTTCAATGCCTAAAGGTCAGTGTGAAAGCAAGTTTGTATAGAGGCAGAATACAAAACCGAGTGGATAGGCTTCACTGGCAGAGCAAATGTAGGTGTAAATGGTTCGAGAATAAAATTGTAGTTATGTGGTTGCAGGAGGTCAGAGACAAAAGTGACAGGAGGAAGGTTATAATGATGTAAGTAAACAGAATTTAGTGGAGGAGAAAAAAGAGAAGAATGGTAGTTGGACATGAGATAGGCATTTGCTCTCCAGTTTTAGAAACACAATTTCTTGTGATTGTCAGATTAAACAGTAAATTTTATAGAAAGAAATTCTCTGCTTAGAGTTTCTCACACTCAGCTCTTTCTTGGCAGTAGATGTGTAGAAGCATATAAGTCGAATAATGATCTCAAGGATTTACAAACAGTTGCATTTTTAATACACTTGTTAATACCATTGTTGTGAAGCAGCTTAAAGTAGTAATTTAAAATAATATGTAACATAGAAGTGTTATAAGTTTTAATTTTAGGTTTCCCATTTTGTGGGCAGTTGAGCTGTGATTCTTTTTTTAAATAACTCTGAAGGAAAAAAAATAGGATACTATTTCCCAGAATACTGACTGTTGGATTTCTGACAAGAAATACTCTTTAGTTGTCAGACTGAAAATTGTAATTTAGTATTTGAAGTTTAAATTAAAGAACAAAAAACACGTAACAAAGAGTGGGCCATGAGTCTTAATGACCTTTTGTCGTCCTTGCTCTCCTCATTCAGTTTGCCCACCCTCAGTCTCCTTTGTGTATGTTCTTTCTGTCCTACATGTTAGTGTAGATTGTGCCTCAAAATAGTAGAACCTTTTTTTAGTTCAGATGGAAACTGAGAACTGTAGATGGAGTTGTTCTTGTATTAATAAATCCTGGGTTAAAAGCCTTCATGTATAGTAGGCATCAACAAAAATGGTCCAAAATTAATGAAGGCATCTGAATTTAGTAATTTTCTGTAACTTTTAAGGGTAAGTATATATTCTGTAACTTTTAAGAATATATTTTCATCTCATCTGAAACAACATAGGAGATAACAGCTATTGCTGGAAAATCATGTAGCTCTTACGCCTGAGCTTTTCAGTCAGAGAGATTATAATATGGAAATATAACTTAATAATCAAGAAGTGAGTTTGCAGGGATTGTGTGAGTCACAGTACAATGAGTCAGATTCAAGCTGAACTTTTTCAGAAATTTTATTGAGCAGTCTTATATCTGGATAAAACCTTTGAAGATCTCTAAGCAGTTTTCAAACAATTTGCTTGACGGTACCAGTATTTTGCAGAGGATAGTGAAATAATCTGTTACGACCCAGGAATATGAAACTTTGGTCTCACAATAATACTCCTTTTAATCGATGGTTCAATTAATCAGAACTGTTTAACTTGTAATTTGTGTATTCTTTTCTTTACATGCAGATCCTGATTGAATTCTGTGCAGGTGGAGCAGTAGATGCAGTAATGCTGGGTAAGTTGTTTCAAATAATAAATGTAATAACATCTTAAAATGATATATCGTAAGACTTGTTTCAGATGTGTATTGTTTTGAAATGCAAATATTTGTGTCATTTGTGTGCTGCACATGCTTGAATGTCAGGGGCTTAGACTAGTATTTACAGCTGTATCTATGGACATTATAATTCTCAAGTTAGAGTAATTTTGTCTCATTCTTAAAGTGTTTATTTACTTTTCAAAACACATTTTTATCTTGACTCCTTAAGTGAATGTGATGAGCTCATATACTTAGGGAGCTCTCTTATTTTATAATCTCTATGAGCCCGCTTCAGATATTATTCTTCCCCTCCCCTTTCCATCTTCCAAATTACAATTTGGAATTATAACCTCAACCTTAATGTTAGGTTTTTTTCTGTGCTTATTCCTCAGATTAGGTAAATGCTAATGCCAGTCAGTAAAGGATGTCTTTAATATTTGTGTGCCACACAAAAGAACCAATCTCTAAACTATATAGCGTTTTCACAGTGCAGATAGGTAGGTATACATAGTGATAAAGAGGAGGGGGTTTGGGTAGAGGGGATGAAATCTTTGCTGAAAGGAATATTTTAAGAAAGAAGTTTTTCTGAAGTGGTATGTTCAGAATCCGTCAGGTTAATGAATTTTCACATATACTTCTGTACTGATTGCTATGGGCAAAAAAGTGTTGTGTTTACTTCTGTCTCTTTCTCTTGTAGAGCTTGAAAGGCCATTAACAGAGCCACAGATCAAAGTGGTGTGCAGGCAGACACTGGAAGCATTGAACTACTTGCATGAAAATAAGATCATTCACAGAGATCTAAAAGCTGGCAATATTCTTTTCACGTTAGATGGAGACATTAAACTAGGTAAGCATGCTGCATATAAAGGTCTTACCCAGCACTTTGCATAATCTTGTAATTGTATTTTCCTTAGGCTGTAGTTTGGCAGGGTTCAGCATTTAATCATTTAAATATGAATTTAACAATGAGAGTTTTTTCAGATGCAAGTGGTTTCCTACCATGAAGAAAGGAAAAACAAACAAAAGCTTGAGTAAACATCCTGAGGGTACTTGGCACATCTTTCAGACTCCAAAGGCAGCAGGCATGGGAGTCATATCAATATCTGGACCAATTGCACAAAGTCAGACACTGCTCCTACTCTTTCATGGTATAAACTTATTTTTGGTATATACTTATCTTTGCTGTGGTACCATCAGAACTTCTCTTTGAAGTTGTTGGTCTAGAAAATGAACATATTTCATTACCACCAAAACCCAGTACCTAGTAGTGCTGTTTCTTCCATTATTGAGAGTGAGAAGTAATAATCTTAATTACTCAACTTAGTTTTTCCATGCTTTTTAAATTGTTCATTACACTGACATCAAGACAAAACAGTCTACAAGAAAATTAGCACAAGCTTGCTGTTGTTGGTTCCAGATTTTAGGGTTTTTAATCTGAATTTAAGCAGTCATCCACATTTTCCCTCTGATGTAATAGGGAATACATGATGATTCCTCCATGAAGTACTGATGCCAGACTGCTGTAAGTGAACAGCATCCTTTCATTCAACCAGGAAAAGATAGGAATAGTCTGGATCTGCTTTGTCCAGTGCTTCATCAGGGGCAAATGTGTATTAAACTGTCAGCCTTTTCGATGGCTTTGCCAATGTCAAAGTTCCATGACATTGCAGCTTGTATTCAGAGTTCTCACTCTCTCTACAAATTATGTGTGATGGGTTGTATTTCTTCGGATGCAAATTACACAGAAGATAAAGGTAAGGAGAATCAGGAGATCACCACAGTGACAAGGGCTCTAAATTTCCAGCCTTGCTACTGATTTTCTTTTTAAATGTAAAGAAGACAAATTCAGAAATATATCCTCATTTCTGATAAGAAGCTGAGAGTATATAAGAACCTGCTTTGCTACACTGATCAAGTAAGTTTATCTTTGCCTTCTGTATGGATTCTCTTGCACAAGATTCTTCCTTGTATGAGTAATACTTGCACATGCCTTTCTCTTAGATGTGTGAAGTATGAGTTAACTTCACTGTTCCGGCTTTTCTCGGAAGCCTGAAGATACAGTGATGGACTCAGTATCATAAGCCTCGGTTATAAATGTGCTAGAACCGCTCTATCAGTTTCTTAGTACTACTGTGAAAGAAGTTACTTCAAGAGGCTAGTGGTCATAGAGAGAATCGTTTGTTTCTATTCACTTTATTTGTCTCACATGACCAGGCTCTTCCTCATACGGACTGGAACTATTCTGTGACGTTGTCTAGTTTAGCCGATATACAGATCTGTGCAGGCTGCCAAGATGCTACTTAGCGTTCAGACAACAGAGGGATTTCTTCCACACATGTATTTTGTGATGTATACAGTTTGCTAATTAAACCTTCTTTAAAAAGGTTTACTGTATTTTTGGAAAGTGTACAGCATCCTGTGAAACAGCATTCAACTGCTTTTAAACTGTATTTTGATTCTATTACACACCAAAACGGATGATTCCTTGTTTACAAATATGCGAACACCAAATAAATTTCCTTCATTGACACTTTCTTTTTCTTCTACATAGGATTTGAGTTTTATTCTTTTGATATCTCTAGTCCCTCAATTTTTTATACATTGCATTTGAACAAAGAGCTCTTGTAGTCTTCTTATACCATAGATCAAAATTAGGCTTCTAAATCATTGAGCCTATCAATTAATTTTGTACAGATTAAACATGGCAGCATAAGGCAGTTTTGTCCCTTTAATCTCTAGAGCTTCATTAAGGAAGTTGCATCTTTAACAAATGTACAACGCTTATTTAAATATTTTGGTTTGTTTTTCTAAGTGAGAAATGCAGTGCTTTATAGACAGGTAATATTAATTGCAAAGATAAAGTTGATTTTTGGTTGGGTGTTACATTGGAGGTGCATATGCAAGCTTTCAGATATATAATGTAAAGTGAAAAGTCATATGGAAAGAAACTTGTAAGATAAAAGGAAAATGTAGCTTTATGAGAATATGAATCCTGAAACTAGAAACTGAATGAATTCTTGAATTAATACAAGAGCTAATGCCATGTCTGAGGAATACAGCCTTCACAGGCTCAATAAATTAGTTTCTAATATAAATAACCCAGTTACTCCTCCAGCAAATATATGCATTGCTCATGTCCCACACAGCTCAGCAATTGTGTCATGTTTTAGCAATGGAGCATAACATTTAGTCAGTATCCTTTATTAAAAATGCTAGAGAACCTTAGCACTCAGTTGTCAAAACACAAATATTTCAATATTGAAGTTTTAATGCTGTAGAATGTTTACTCTGCAACATTTAACATTTTAAAAGACAGTTGTAAAATTGAATGTTTCCCACCTCCCGGTTAATAGCATTTTACCATTTGCTTTAAGCGGATTTTGGAGTATCAGCCAAAAACACAAGAACAATACAAAGAAGAGATTCTTTTATTGGTACACCATACTGGTAAGTGCACAGTTTTGCTGACTTTTTAGTATGAATTAATGTGTTAATTTTACCTTTGCTGTTAATATTACAGGCTTGTTACCATGTGGTGTAAATGTATTAAGTGAGAGTAAAATGTGCTTAAAATTCAGTAAATTTATCTATTTAGAACGTTATTCAGAACAGGTCAGAGTGCATTTTCTAATCTGCTACTTCATTGTTCTCTTTGCAGGATGGCTCCAGAAGTAGTAATGTGTGAGACCTCTAAAGACAGGCCTTACGATTACAAGGCAGATATTTGGTCTCTTGGCATTACTTTAATAGAAATGGCTCAAATAGAGCCACCTCATCATGAGTTAAATCCAATGCGGGTGCTTCTGAAAATAGCAAAATCTGATCCACCTACATTAGCACAGTCTTCAAAGTGGTTAGTATTTTATTTACAACTTTTCCAGCCCACTTGTTGTGTATAATGAATGCCAAGATATATATTTGCTAAACTGACTTCATGGACATAGACACAAAATTTTATGGGCTTAACTATAAAGTCAAGTATGTGTTCTATAGATGTTTGTTTCTCTGTGTATACATGCACATGCATATCTTTTGATGGAATTGGGACTGTGTATGGTCATCCTGTCACAGCTCTGTATACTTATATACTGAAATATTTTGCAGATCTTGCTTCAAAATGCATGCAAAATAGCTTTTTTTTCAAAGGCAGTAAAAGATCTGAAGGTCATCCAAAAAAGAAAATTGGGTGAAAGGAGACTGAAGTATTTTTATACTAAGAAAACGTTTTTTAGAAGCCATTATCTGTTTGGTCATTTTAGTATCTTTATGCGGTTCAGTTAGTGATAAAGCAGATGTGGTGTGTTATAAATCCAGAGCCAAAAGTAAACTCTTCTATTAATAGACAAATATTTAGAGATTGTATTTGCTCCACGTGGGTCATTCCTGTTCTATCTTGGTGGTTTGCTAAATCAACGGAAGGGCCTAGACTTGCTATGTAGACACATGTGAAAGCAAAGGAATGCTTCAGTATATACTGGTCTGATGTGAAGACAAAAGAAAGAACCACCACCTGTTTGCTCTTGGTGTAGGTCAGCAGATTTTAAAGATTTTCTGAAGAAATGTTTGGAAAAAAATGTGGATGCAAGGTGGAGTGCAACTCAGCTTCTACAGGTAGGAGGATTTAGTTGTTCAGATCTATTGTTTAAAGGAAAGCATATTTTGTATTTTTTAAAGCAGTGTTAGAGCAGCTATTTAAATATTTTCAAGTTGTGTTCACAATCTCTTCTTACCCCTGTTGCACTGATCTCTGGTAAAATCTCTTTAAATGGTGCCAAGTGCAGAGCAAATTCTTTGTTTGCATATGTTGATGTAATAAAAGAACTAATTACTTTGCGTATGTATTTATACTTTTTGATACTTAGAGTGGATGAAGGAGATATTTACGTAAGTAGTCAATTGCTGACAGGTGTTTTAAAAGCCTTAGTGCTCCTCTATAATGCTGTCACTGCAGAATAGCTAAAGAGGAGTAGATGTGACTAGGTGCATTTGATTCTGTTTAACGTCAGCATGCATTTACCTTATCCAGGACACATCCGGCATAAGTTGAATAGATTTAAGCAGCAGGGCCAAGCAGAGAAAGATTCAAACAGTAGGAAAAGAGCAAGTAGCTGTTTCCTCTTAAAGACAAATGTAGAATTCTGTGTTCTTGTTAGGAAAAATTGTTCTAAAGGCAAAGGAGATTTTTTTTTTCTTGGAGAAAAATATATCTAGATAAATTATCTTCTGCTAAGATTTAAGGGTAGAACTGCAAAGAAATGAAACTTGTTTCCAGGAAAAAAAACATTTTTAAAAATCTTTCTACTTCTTTTCTTTGGATTGTGAAGCAGGTCAGTATAAATGAATTGTCTGTATTTCTAGCAAGTTTGTTATAGAGTACCTACACAGTATATTTGAATACAAAAGTTTGGATTTTAAAACTTCTGCGGAAAGAAACAGTGCATTAGGGCAGTAATGATTAATGTGAACTGTGAATCTTTTAAGTTTGAGAGAACCTTTCTCTGAAGTTATATTTCTTTCAAGTTATGATTTTCCCACTGTCTATAATGAAGTTAGTGCCTTATATTGTACTTACCTTTTATTTTCACAAGCATCCGTTTGTTACCGTTACTTCAAATAAACCAATAAGAGAACTGATTGCAGAAGCTAAGGCTGAAGTTACAGAAGAAGTTGAAGATGGTAAAGATGAGGATGAAGAAGAGGAAACAGATAACTCTCTGGTCAGTTTAAAATTTATGTATTTTAAAGTATGCAGCTGGTTTCAGTCACTGGTTTCCTATGAAGAACTCAGTTTCTGATGTACTACTCCACTTTTTTCCATCAAGTTTTCATGGAAAAATGAACATAAACACACTCTAGCCTCGTTACAAATGAAGCAGTCAGCAGTTCCAAATTTAGCATGTTCTTAAACTCCTTGAGAATTTGTAGTAAAGAATATTACCTAATATTCTGAAGAAGATCATGTAATAAAGAATATTACGTATTTTTACTTGAATGTGTAGTATAAAATTTTAAAAATCAGAAACTGATTTTACGTACGTTATTGTGAGCCAAAATTACTCAGTGAATGAAGAAATGTGTATCTGTGTTCCATAAGACATTTAAAACATAAAGGAACATATGTGGTCATCATGCTACAAATTAAGTTTGTGTTTTTGTAGAATGGCTGTCAAAGTAAAAAGTCTAAAGCAAAAAAACTCTAGTTTTATCAAGCCAGGATCGTGTTTATGAATGTATTTCTAAAGGTGCTTAAGAAGCTTACAGTGCAAATTCAGTTCCTCAAAAGGCACAGCAATGAAGATCAATCTGGTGTTTTGGTTGCAAAGTATACAGATAGTGTGCTTGCTGACTTAACTGGCTTGAGCACTATAAACATGGACAGTGACCAGTATCACCAATAGCTGCCATTACCAGAAGGAGTAAAGAAACACGTGCACAAGAAGCCCACTTCCATTTCCTCCCGGCCTTCATACCACTTTCCCTGTTCAGCCCAGCAGATTTGCAAACGAACTTTCCCATCAACTCCCTGCAGGACATATTCTTTGTCTCCTAAGGCATTGCCCACCACCTCCAGCTGATTAGCTGCTAAGCTATCAGTCCCCACAACAGCTGGAGTGAAGTCCACCCCATAACTTAACTGTCTTGATACAAGGAGTAGTTTTTGTGAGGTAGATGCTTTTACATTCTTTATTTGTGCTAGTCTGAAAAACCAGCTGGAGCTTCTAGAACAACTGTGTGAAGAAATACTTTAAATGCGCTTCTGATTTAAAAGCCTTTGTTTTCTGTATGCTTGCGAAAACCTTTAGGTAGGAGATGCATGATCAAAACCATGCTTGTTACAATAGCTAACCCAATGCATTCCCAGTGGCAAATCAGAAGCCTGATCTGCAAATTACAGACTTCTAACAGTAAATATAGACAGAGAGATTGAGATCACATTTGCTTTGAAGAGGCAATTATGGTTAAAGTGATACTTTATTACTGTATTCTTTCATATGTCTCTATGTAATCTGACAATATTCAATAATCTGTATGCCAGGAGCAGCAATTTCTACAGTTATTTAACTCTTTTCTATCCTAGTTCCATATTGCCACTTGGTCAGATCTCCTGGAGATGTTCACCATTTTGGTGGAGTTTCACAATGATTAAAACACAAACCAGAGTGTTGGGGATATTTTTTAACATGGAACAAATATGTTCTTTTTGACAAAACAAAAGGTGTTAATACTGCATTTTATCAGTGCTGCACTTACTAAAGTTACACATATTCTTCCTTAGCCAAGCTGGTGAAAAGATGTGTCTTTTAGATCCAACTGTAGCTGAGAATACTGGGGAACTGAACTAGTGAAAATGAAAAGCAACATGATTGGTAAAAGACTCTTGAAGATTCTGTTAAGTGTCAAGTGGAAGGCTGATCATGATCCCTTCCCTTCAATCACATTATATATTATTAAATTATGGAGATGGAAGATGGTTATTGTGAAGCCCTTCTGTACAGAGCCTGTCTGCAGTTCATGCACTTGGTCTGTGGTAATACCAAGTGAAGTATTCTGAGATTATCCCATTCCTCTAACTGCCTATAAATACAATATCCACGTCTATTCAAATATTCTCCAACAGAACCCTGCTGTAATTAAGCTAGGAAAATATTGAATCTTTTTCTTCCTTTAATTTTTTTAGCAGCTACCTGCTGAGAAGCGTGCATCCTCTGACCTTAGTATTGCCAGCTCTGAAGAGGATAAACTTTCACAGAATGCCTCTGTTCTGGAATCTCTCTCTGAGAAAACAGAAAGTAATGCAGTTGAGGACAAAGCCAACACTGTATGTCCAGACGACAAAACAACTGGAGATGAATCCGAGGACATTAAATTTAAGAAACCAGCTGATACCATATGTGATAGTGCTGTTGGTGATATAAAAGTGCAGAATGGTTCTGTGCCAACTGGTGAAAATGAGCATGGCAAAAACATTCCAGCTGAAAAGGATACAGAAAGCATGAAAAAACAACACGAAGATACAGAACCCCAGAAAGAAGTGAAGGAAACCCTGGTAGCAAAACCAGAAATACAGGATGAACTCAACCTAAATATAGCAAAAGAAAATGACGTGAGAAATGAAGAGGCAGAAGATAATAAACTGAAAATAGTACCTACGACTGAAAATAGTGTACCAACTGAAACAATTTCTAAGGAAACTGGTGAAAAAGAAGAGAACAGAATAGAGCTCTCAGAAAATGAGGAAGAAAAGGCCCCTGCAGATAATGCTACAGAGCAAAAGGAAGATAAAGGTGAAGCTCAGAAAGAGGTGATAGCAGACACTACTACAGAAAATCCACCTAGTGCTGCAGATAAAACAGCTGATGAAGAAAAGGAACTAAAAAATCATGGAATTGACAATGTTAAGGAGATAGGTGATGTTGCTGAAACACGGATCAGTGATGAGGATAAAATACCTGAGACTGTGGATAAGCCAGTGGAAAGTCAGGTTAAGCAGGTCCATGAGATAATCAGCTCTGAAGAAACTCTGTCGGAAAGCCTTGATAAAGCAACCAAGGCAGACAAGAAATGCGCAGAAAGCGAAAATGAGGATATTAGTACTATAAGCCGAATGGAGGAAACGGAGATGAAAGACTCCTGCAAAGATGAGGTAGACCAGAAGGCAATACAGAGGAAGCCTGAGGATATTTCTAATGACGTGGTGGATAAACTGGCTGATACGCACCAATGTTCAGAAGAGCGCGGACCTGAGAATATCCAGGAAAACAACATTCAGCTAGGCAAGGAACATTTGGAAGTTCCTTCTGATGACATTACAAAACATAAGCTTCAAGATACTGTCAGTGAACAAGCTGATGACTCTGAAGTCATACCAGTCCCCAGTATTAGCATTAACGCTGAAGAAACTCAGGAGAAAGTCAAAACAGAGAATCGAGACAGCACCGAAGCTTTACAGCAGCTAGAATCAGAAAGTGTAAAGGAAAATGATGCTGATTCAGGCACTGGTTCTACGGCTGATAACAGCAGCATTGATTTGAACTTGTCAATTTCCAGTTTCCTTAGTAAAAACAAAGAGACAGGATCAATATCTTTACAGGTAAGTGATAATACTATGTTTTTATTAAAATCCAATGTTAGTGTGACCGCAAAATTGTCTCCCAAGTTTCAGCATTCCAACAAACAAAATTACTGTGTGAGAACCTAGTATGACAGTGTGAAGTATAAGACTGCAGAAACCAAACTATTGTAAATTGTGCATTCTGGCAATGTCTAGATTTTGTGCAGTTATGCAGCAAAAGTAGAAGCTACAGAGCTGCTAATCATTTTCTTATTTTATTATATCATGATATTTTAAATGTGTGGAGTAGCATGTAAGAAGAACTATGACAATATTAAAGATAAAGATTCATGAATGGTTGCAGTTCAGATTTTCAGGAAGACTAATTCAGTGCCTTACTCTGCACAGAATAACGGGACAAATCTGTTATCATGCCTGATCTTATGCTGGATTCCTGTCACTCCCACCTTGTGCCTCTGCTTAAATTTAGAAGGCAGGCAGTCTCCTAGGCTGCTTGCTCCTGAACACTGTGCTCCTAGATTGTACTGTGTCAATGTAGTTATGCCAGTATGAATAAGTTTATTCAGAGGAAGCACATTCAAGATTATGGACTACATTTATATCTTTGTACTGATACAATTACAGCCCCAGTGGAGTAGCAACTGTGTAGCCATGAGTTTGAAGAAAAAAAATTAACCAGCAAAACCCAACCCAAATCTAAGATGCAAACAGTAAGGATAACTTAGCGCAGCTGTCCCCAGTGTGAATTCAGCCTGTGTGCTGTAGCCATAACAGAGTGGTGGAGATACAGTTTCTTCTCTTGCAATGAAACAAGAGCAGCTCTGAGAATTCTCCAGTTCTGTCAGCAAGACTGCCACATGATTTTTGACTTAATAAATAAATAACATTAATAAACTTTCTCATTGAATTAGTTTCCAAAGCAGAAGTAAGTGGATGAGTAACTTGTTATCCTGCTTCAGTACTGGTTTTCAGAATAAAATATATTTTTTTTTTGGTGACTGGGAAAATTATGGTCAAAAGCAACCTGTAATTGCAGGTGTCTTCAGCTCTTGTGAAGAAAACTGCATCAGTTCTGTTTAGGGATAATCTAGATGCTGTTTTTCTGTCTGGCAGTTTAGACGGTGAATGCTTACAGCTTCCCTTTGCTGACTAGAGAAAGTTTCATGACATTAGAATTCTCCAAGTTCTCACTTGATTAGCGAGATACCTGATAAGCAAGAAAAATTCCTGTAAGAATAGAAATACTGGAAGTAATTTCATTTTAAGGGAAAAAAGGGATATAACTTAAATAAGTACAGAATAACTTAGCAGTGCTTTATTCAGGAAACAAGAAGACAGAAGAAAACTTTAAAGAAAACTCGGAAGTTTGTTGTTGATGGAGTAGAAGTGAGTGTAACCACATCAAAAATAGTGACTGAGAATGACTCCAAAAGCGAAGAAATGCGGTTTCTACGGTAAGAGCTTTTAAAAATAACATTTACAAGGAGTTAGCAGCTATTTTTTTCTTCTCTCTTGAATAAATAAGAGGTCTAATCATCTTATTTCTGTAATGTTAGGGATGTAATTTCAATTATTTCATTACTAGAAAGGAATTTAAAGCATTTCTTAGTAAGAAAATTGAAAACTAGTTTTACTGGATGTAGATGCCTTTTTCTTCCTTTATAATTTTCCCCTCCTTTTATGTTCCCATCAGTGTGAAATGTTCTTTTTCATTATTAGACGTCAAGAGCTAAGAGAGCTGAGACTTCTTCAGAAGGAAGAGCAGAGAGCCCAACAGCAGCTCAGTAATAAGCTATTACAACAGCGAGAGCAGATATACAGACGTTTTGAACAGGAAATGACAGTGAGTCTCTGGATTTTGGTGCTCTTATAACATATGGAATAGGCAGAACACTACTAGGGGAAATCAGGTGTTTCCTTTTATGATAGCTGTTATCTTAATTTTCCTTCCTACTAGTAAATAGCTGTATTTTCCATCACAGGGTGCCTGGCCTTTATGCTAGCTGTTGCCTGCCCAAACAGTGCATTGTGGCCACCCTCTGTTGTGGTACTGCACTGCACAGCATTTCATTTCCTAAAACAAGATGCCGAAGTGTTTGTTTGTTTTTTAACAGAGTAAAAAACGGCAGTATGATCAAGAAATAGAAAATCTGGAAAAGCAGCAGAAGCAGACTATAGAGCGCTTGGAACAGGAACACACAAACCGGTTACGAGACGAAGCAAAACGCATCAAAGCAGAACAGGAGAAGGAATTGTCCAAATTCCAGAACATGCTGAAGAACAAGAAAAAAGAGGTAAGAGATAGTGATGGTAACATACCAAATAACAACTATGGGCATAGCAAACAGTTGAGATTAGATCTACCAGAAGCTTTGTCAACCTCGTGAGCTGTGGAAGGGTTGCTGACAGTCAGGGTTATTTCTTTTGTTTTCCTACCTAAAGTGAAGTACAAGCAGCTAACAGGAAGAGGTAGGTAGTGCCTTAATCTAGAAAGCATCACCTAGTTAGAAGGAAGACTTTGCTTTTCACAGAAACTATGACAAAATATTTTTTATATGTGTTATATCCTTTTTATTTATTATTTTCAGAAAAGGTATTTTCTTAAAGATTGTGAAAAATTTTTGAGATTTCTACTTCAAACGAATCCTGCTATAGCTACTTAGTAAATACTTACCAAATGAGAATTTCAGAGAAAGGAATATGGTCTTGATTACTGCCAAGAACTACTTAAATTCCAGAGATTTTAACTTTTGGATTAATTTGTTGGAATTTTTATTAAATGTGTGCTGTTGTGGTGTAGGATTTCTTTATATAAAGTGACAGCTGTTGCATGGGTTTAGTTTGTTTAACTCAAAACCGAAAGGAAAGCCAGGAGAGAGAAAAGCCTGGGTAACCTAAAATCTTTTATGGTTAATTTTATGTGTCTCATAGAATTAAGGCAAAATGAATGACATTTCACCCTTACACCTTATGCCATCAATTTGCTTACATTCGAGTGAGACAAGGTGATGTGTTTCCACGTAGATTTTGCATCTTTAAAGTTGTTTTATTTCATTTTCAGATCAATTGTGTAGTGCTCATTTGTATATCAACAGCTCTAGAGTTTGCTCTAATAGTTTCTAGATGTCGTTAGAAATCTGTGCTGTCCACGCTTTTGCATAGAGTGGTGCTGTAGTAGAAAGGTGCATTAAAACAATATCTAAGTTGTATTCCATTTGAACTGTGTGCTCATGTGCAAATAACAATTTTTCTTCTTTTATGGTATCTCTTGCATTTTTGAGTCTCTCTCTGTTTACTGGTGGTTGGGTCCTACATGGGAAAGCGGGAAGAGTTTTACATACTGCTCTGAGCTAAAAGCAGTTCTTTCATGGGAACAGGAATAGCATGTGGCGATCTGGACTCTGTTTTCTGATGATGCTTCCACTATTAAACAAGCAGGCATTTGTTTCTCGGTGCATCGTTTTGTACTTAAAGCTCAAGAAGGCAATTTACAGTGTGCAGAGAAGTGCAGCTGGTGCTCTTAAACTACCCCATGCTGTATTGGAGTGTGCAATGTTATGTTTTTTAATTCTTAAAAATGAGTAAAACACATCAGCAAATTAACAGATTAATAGTCAGTTGATGTAGCCAGGTTATATTTAGAGTCCTTCTGCTAATCTAGTCTAATTCACTTTGGACTGAAACACGTTCCAATGTGCCATGCGAAGTTACTTGCAAACATACCTAGTTGTTGGTGGGTTTTGCTTTTAAATTCTTCACAACCAAACCCTTACAACCAAGTAATGTTTTTTTTTGCTTACATGATTATTTTAAAGACACTTCCTGTGTAGATGTCATTTGTTGTTGGAGACAGTAAAAATGGCATCCTAAAAATTCACGTTTGAGAGAGGTTTTCAGTGGAAGTTGTATTAAACTTCCAACTGTATTTCACAGCTTTACCATGAGGTAAACATACGCTGTGGTCCTTTTTGCTGTAGTGCTTCAAGAAAATACCACTTTTGCAGGTGGTGGTTTTCTTAACAATTGACTCTTCTAGCTGCTGCATGAAAATGCAAGGGAGAGGCTGCACTGGGCAGTGTTTGCATGCAAAAAAAGGCTAGCATGTACCTCCTTTCTGCGCTGCGCTGGCATACATAAAGCACATATTGTTCCTTTTCATTAAGCTCTTTTCACTAAACTAACATCCCTGCCACTCAAGTAATGCATGCTTCCCAGTACTTCTAGTGCTTGACTTGCATGTCCTATGTTCACAGTAATGCTTGCTGTGGAGAAAAAGTGTTCTTTTCGCCACCTTCTGCATGCTTATATACACTGTAGGTTTTATGTGAAGTGGAGAAAGCACCAAAAGAGCTGAGAAAAGAGCTCATGAAACGCAAGAAAGAGGAGCTTGCACAAAGCCAGCATGCTCAGGTAACAACAGCAGCTTCAAGCTACTAAAATACAAAAGGCCAGCAGTATTCACACGGCTTGATGATTTCACTTTTTGTTGTTGAGTGAATATGGAACTTAACTTGAACTAACCCTACATACTGCTCTCTTCCTTCAAGTACTCCCATCTCGTACCCATAGAGTGTATTCTGTAGAAATGTAGGAGCAACCATTTCCAGGTTTCTGCTGTTCCCTGCAACATTTTGTGTGCTCTATCAAAATCAAACAGCGTTTTTCAATGGCGAGTTTATTTACTGTGATTTTATCAGTGGTAAGTACCCCACAGGTCCATCAGAGTATAAGGGTTACAGTTAGAAGTGAGTTTTGAGGGAGGAAAATGTACATAACATAAGCATAAGGCACCTTGTTCACAGAAGCAGGATGAATTGGGTAAAATGGGAGTTATTTAAATGTCAAAGTGGAGGTGGATGGAAACTTTACAAGAAATAATCTGTAATTTCACACCATCAGACTCATTGCTTTTATAGGATCCAGCTAGAAATTGGGGCTGGTGTTTTAGAAAAATACTGTCTTTGTGGTGGCCACAGCTTGTACAGAATGAGTTTGCACCACAACAGAATAGGTTTTGCTGAGTAATTTAGAAGTTAAACATTTATATGAGTGACCTAGTAGAACATTATACCAACTTTATGTGATTAATGTGTTTAATTCAAGAGGGAATTGCCCAGGATAGAATGTGATTGAGTTGCAGCACTCTCCCTATGCCAAAGGTGTGTATCTCTGAACTTTTTGAGGAAGCCTAGAAAAAAGTCCTGTATTTTCATATTGGTTGTAGTGATTTAGTCTGTTTTCTTCACTAGTTTCAATTTGTTGAAATAAGAGAGGTGAAAGGGACCATTTTAAACGTGAAGTATTTTTACTTGGAATAATAAGTGCTAGACAAGCTGAAGAGGTTTAGTTTTAGAATACTTAGAACTTCTGTCAGTGACTACTTTGGTTTGATGAGGCCTGACATTTTAAATGCATACTACTAACCTACAACAGATCTCATTTCTTCTATTCTTTTTTTTTAAGAACATGAATATATTTCATTATATTCTGACATAGGAAGTACATTGTGTCCCACAGGGCGTTGCTCAGGTTATGATTCAGTCTTTTCAGTTGTCTTCATGTACACTTTTCAACGCACAAATGCAGGATGTAAGTCTTAAAATGCCAAACAACAAAAGTTTTATTTCCCTAATTTTCCAGATATGTGTTTTCTCTTCTGCTCATATGTGCTGATCAATGTCACCTCTGTTTCCAAAACAGTCAGCACAAATTTATGCAATTATGCACTATTCACAGTAAAAAAGATCAAAATTTCAGTAGTTAGCTCTGGGCAAGACACTAAAGCTGCACACAAATGCAGTGCAATACTGTTCTCGGGTGTTTATTACTTGTTCAGCACATGTGAGAGGCAAAGTGTGACTTCTGTGCTGTGTGTGCAGTGAAATCCTGTATTTAAAGATATCTGAGTTTATTTAAAGGAACTTACTGGACAAAAGCAAGTTGTCATTTTATAAAGCTGGACTGTCTTGAGCTGTACTATCTTTTAACCTTTTAACCATCCATTGTGGCCTTTACTAAAGTCCATGACCTTTATTCTGTGTGAGACTTGAGTAGGTATGGGAAGTGGAAAGGCTGGAGTGTTTTCTGAGATTGCCTGGTTTATCTTACAGTGCTAGCAGTTAAAAGTCTTCTTGAGATTTACCGTGGAGAGAGCACAGCAGGGATCTTTGAATGACTGAGTAAAGCTCAAGCATAACTGCCTTTTGACCGTGACTATACGCAAACAGCTTTCTCCCCCACTCCCCCCAGACAAAAACTCCATGCAAATCAAGCACCATAAATTATGTGGCTCCACCCTCAGAATACTAAACTTGTAGTTTTCTTCTCCTTTGTATCTAGAAAGCAAAACAGAAAGGCCTTCCAGGTATTTTTGGTACTCTTAGTTCTGTCACTGTCAGCTTACTCCACCTCTAGTTTTCTGTCACTAACTACTGTCCACTGGGAGAGATGAAAGCCTCATATGTTTCATAGCTTTCTGTGAAGATGAAAACCAGGATTCTCCTGGTCATAATAAAAAGCACTTTTAAGGAGCAATTCTTATAGTTGCAGTAAACTCCTACAGGTTCAGTAAAAAAAGAAAACTAAGTTGCTTAGGAGACCCTGCCACTGGTCATCTGCAGCCCAGTACCGTTTTCCTGCCTCCTCCCATCTCCCTTCCAATAGACAATCTTTAACATTGCTTTGTTATATATAACAGCAAATACTCCAGCTGCCCACCTTGGCTCTGGCAGGACACTGCCATCATCCTTTCTTTTGACATTTAGGTAATGAGAGAAACATCTGCTTTAATTTCTTGTTGTTAAAGAGTATGTGTGTGTGCATGCTTGCATGCTTGCAGATGCCCTTTTTTGATGATTGCAAAGAGAAAGGCAACAGTATGGTCTTGGGGCATGGGAGGGGGATTCCTGCTACTCCTTACTTAAATGATGCAGCAGAGTGACACTCCTTGGGTAATGGGAAGATGCAGGTGATCTGGGGACTGCATCAGGCAGATGGCAAATCGCTTTGCGAGGAGCCAGCTCAGCTCCGGTGTGACAAGCCTGTAAGTCCTGCAGAACATGCAATTCCTGCAGAACCCAGTGAGTGTCTTCATAGCAGTCTTGGAGAACTCCCAGTCTCAGTATCTTTGGTTTCATGACAAGATAAACCACTTTGATTGAGATTGAGACACAAATCTGAAACCCAACTGTGTAAATAGATAGGCTTCAAGTAATCATCCAAGGCAAATTAACCATACATAAGTTCATTTTCTTACATCCATGAATAATTAACCCTTAATAAATGAGAGTGACTTCATACTGAGTGTGTATTTTTGCTAGCTTTGAACCTGCAAGCTTGTTCTGAGGAGAGACAAGAGATAGAATGAATTGCAGATTGCCGGCTAGTTTTGTTGCCTTTGGTCTTACTTCTGAAGGTATTATTTAAACGTTCAATATGCTCCAACCTACTATGTAGAAAATTCAAGAGAGGTGTAGTTTTATAGCTGAGGCACATTGGCTCAAATTTTCATAGATGTCTTTGTTTTCATATATAGCTAATGCTGAGAGAACTGGGAGTTTCACTAAAATGGAGTGTGGTCAGAAGAACACAACTTAATTTGCTTCTATTGGCTTTCACCAGGAGCAGGAATTTGTGCAGAAGCAGCAGCAAGAACTGGATGCATCTCTGAAGAAAATTATTCAGCAGCAGAAGACAGAACTAGCCACTATTGAGCGAGATTGCCTCAACAACAAACAGCAGCTCATGAGAGGTATCCAGCATCAGGCTCTTTCCTCAAAACCAGACATTTGTCTTGTGTTGCAATAAAACAACAGCCTGTCTTAAAGTTAAGAAATCGAAGACTAGACTTTGTCACTTACCTGGAACTGCAATAAAAGCATTTACTATGGAATAGCATTGTGTTGTGGAGGCAGGGAATTAATGTGGCCGAGTCAGGAATATATATAAAAATAGATTTATCTTATTTCCCCAAAAACCCTCCCCCAAAACTATGGACAGAAATTAATTTAGTTCTAATTAGCAGATTCAGCTAGATTGAGAAGCTCTACAAGGATATCATAGGTAAATTTGACTATTTTGGAAGTCAGAAGTTGGAAAAGGCTGAGCTACTAAACATAGCATTCCCACTATTTATCAGGCTGAGCCAAAAGTTTACTCACAGGTGAGTCAGGCTGGCTGAAAGGGCGCTCCAGATGATTGTCCTCTCCTTTCAAAAGGCGTCCGAGGCTCGTTAAGGCCTATCGAGCCTGCATAAAGAGGGTGCTTATGTTGGGAAGCCGTCCAAAGCAGGGACACGCCTGTCCCTCAGGAGCTTGTCCTTCGGAGCGACAGGAGACTCCTTCTGCAGGAACTATCCTGGTGGGGGAGAACTCTAAGGTGGGGACCCCGAGGCGGGAAGTCCCCCGGTATTTATACTCTTCCTGGACAAAGGGCCCAGTTACCACTGCCTGGGCGCGAAGACCACAGCCAATGCCCAGCCCGACCCAGCGCGGGCCCGGCGCGGGGCGCCCCTCGTGCCGGGAGGGCCCCGTGCTCCCTCCCTTCACGCCTGCAGGGCAGTGGGGGGGGGGGGGGCGGACACACACAGGTCTTTTCGCGCCTTTTCCTCTCCCATTCAAACCACAGAGGGAGAGGAATTTCAGGGTATACAGGACTCCTGTAGGCCACTCCTACCACGCAGTGGCAGTTAGATTAGGAAGTGTTGCACTTTCTGAACCAGACTTCCTCTTTTTTCCAGCTCGCGAAGCTGCGATCTGGGAGCTGGAAGAGCGACATCTGCAAGAGAAGCACCAGCTCCTCAAACAGCAGCTCAAAGATCAGTACTTCATGCAGAGACATCAGCTGCTTAAGAGGCATGAAAAAGTTAGTGGTGACTTGGAGGCTTTCTTTTGTGTATTATAATGTCCTAGTCTTAGGGTCTTTGCTTAGTAGCTGTTTGTTTGCACAGGCAAAACCCAGACAGATGTTTTGAAGCTGTCTATGTGCTGTCTTAATCACCATATTTTAATGACTTAGGAGTACGTTGAATTATAAGTGGTCATATTTTCCTTTTTGATTCTTAAAGAAAGAAAGAAATCACAAATAACCCAGCCACAACAAACATCAGCCTTTCTCTGGTAAAAATACCAAATTCTACTTACACACCTCAAACCAGTTTCAACTGCTATTGAAAGGAATCTACTCATTAGCCAAATCATCCTGGAACTAAATGAGCAGAATGAACTGGATTAGCTTCTGAGCAAGTAGCTGACAACTGTCTCTTTATAGCTAAGTCCTGTAAAAGCCCAGAAAACAGCACTGACTGTCCACAAGGCATTTTTGGGTTTTTGGTAGGATACAATAAAGAGACTAGTTCAGTTTTTGAAAGTGTGAACCCAGCAGAGAGATACTACAGGATCTCCACGGCGATTACACCTCCAATGAAGGGTTCTGTGGGGTCTTGTTTACCCTCATATGACTGTTGGCTTTTGCAACAAACTGACCCTTCCCAGCTGCAGTAGCAGAAGTTCAGTTCCACAGAAGTTTCTCCCTCTGCGTAACATAAGGGTCTTAAAATACAAGTCAGCAATTGATCAGCCACTGGTAAAAGAGATGTGTGTTTGCATTCATTAGAGAATTTCATCTGGGGTGGGCATGATCCAGAGCTCTCAGGAAGCCCCCTCCCCACTTCTCCCCATAGATACCACTAGGGCTGGGACTGGTTTCTGTCAAAAGAAGCTGACCCATGCAGCTTCTTGCTGATGAAAGGCATGCAAACCTTCTAACAGTTACCCTGTAACGTTTCCATATGGTTCACCTTTTAGGAAACAGAACAGATGCAGAGATACAATCAGCGCCTCATCGAGGAGCTGAAGAACAAGCACACGCAGGAAAGAGCCAGGCTGCCAAAGATCCAGCGGAGCGAGGCCAAGACTCGGATGGCTATGTTCAAGAAAAGTTTAAGAATCAATTCATTAGCCTCTCCAGATCAGGATCGTGAGAAAATTAAGCAGGTAATTCATAAAAACAGTTTGGGTAGTGTAAATCTTTAGTCACATCAGTGTGAGGGAGGGATAGAGCTCACAAGATGGCGTGCAACTGGTTTGATGCACTGGTTGAGGTCATAAGAAGTTATCTTCCCTTCTGCTCTGGTGAGACTTAGCTGAAGTGCTGAAGGTCTAGTCCTGGGTTTCCCAGTACAAAACCGACAAGGATTTACTGGAGCCAGTCCCACAAAGGGTCTTGAAGATGACTGAGGGACTGGTGGGTCCTGTTACAGGAGGGAAAGCTTAAGAAACCTGAGATGCTTCAGCCTGGAGGTGAACAGGCTCGGGAGGATCTTGTCCAAGTGTTTAAGTACCCAGCAGGAGGGACTAAAGAAGGTGAAGCCAGACTCTTGTCACTGGTGCCCAGTGACAAGATAGGAGGCTTTAGGCACAACTGAAATACAGAAAATCTAATCCAAACAGGAAAGTTCTTTTTTAAGTATGAGGATGGTCAGACAATGGAATAGGTTGCCCAGGGAGGTTGTGGAGATATTCAGAACCGAAGCAGAGGCATTTCTGCAGGAACCTGCTCTAGCTGACCATGGTTTGAGCAGGTTATTGATCTTCACAGGCCACTTCCAATTCAACCATATTTGATTTTTGTGAGTTTCTGAACTAAAAATGCAGGTATTCACTCAATCTTTAAAAGGGAATGTTGTGAAGGTGTTTAGAGATTTGCTTTTCACTGATGCATAGAAGTTCCAAGTCACCATTTCACATGGTGAGTGCTGGAAGAAAGGAACATCTGGAAAACAGAATCCCCCACAGCTGTGTAACACCAACCTTAACTATCACTTGTAGCAACACTGCTTTGTCACACAACTTCAGAGGGAGATAATTCCTGGAGCTGGCAAGTGAAATGTGTTTTAAGGAGCGACTGGAGTGCAGACAGAGAAATGGAATGATAGACAAAAACTGTGAGGGCATTCATTTTGTAAGAGTTTTTAGAGAGAACGAATAAAGAAAATACTTCTATTGTTCAAATGCTTTACATTCTTTCTTTTTTGTTACCTATAGGTGTGAACTGCTCTATCTAGAGGCACATATAAACTGATTTCTTATTTTTAATTTTAGTTTGCTATTCAAGAAGAAAAGAGGCAGAAAAACGAGAGACTGGCTCAGCATCAGAAACACGAAAACCAAATGCGAGACCTCCAGCTGCAGTGTGAAGCAAACATCAGAGAACTACATCAGCTACAGGTTAAAAATATATGATACTAAATGCACATTCAGTGGGAAGATTCAAGTTACTGACAGATGCAGGCAAAGCAGAAACACCTTTTCCTTCCAGCCTCTGATATTCTATGATTCCACGATTCCTTCATTTTTTCTGATTAGCAGAGAGGTTTTTGTATTTGGCTTTCAAAGGCCTGCAGCTTATTGCTTAGCCAGATTCGTAAACTTAGATCAGTTAGTGAGGAGTCATTCTGAGTGCAAGAAGCGCATGAACCAGAAGCAGAGGAGCACTCCTAGACTATCAGTCAAGTTCCCACTGCTGTTTTCTGTAGGCAGCGTTTCCATTTAACCTGATGTTGCTGCAATGTCATCAATCAAAACAGAGGTAAACGGCACCACAAGACGTTTGTGGCAGTGAGGTGTTTTGTACAAATTGCAGGCTGCTATTTGTACTGAACTTCTGGTGGGTGCTTAGAAGGAATGCTCTGCCCTGCAGTAGGGAGCTCTTAGTAGACATCTGTCTCATTTTGCAAACGTTGCTGCTGTATACTAGAGCTCCTTCTCTGTTAAATCAGCTTTTCCATGTTTCAGAGACATAAGGCATTTTTAAAGCATTACATGATTACCTGATGATAACCTTTGTGCGGAGAAATCCTCCAGAGACCAGTGAAGCCAGTGCAACCCTATTCACTTTTTTGCATCCTGCAAAAACAGTTCCTGGCTGTGCCTCTAATACGCCTCAGTAAATCCCCAAGTACCGTGGGAGTCTTGTGAGAGTTTCAGCCCAAGTAAAATAGAGCAGATTAGAGCTACTCTGAGCTTCACTGAGAAAAAATTGCCCTTAGCTGCACTCAGGTCTAGCTAAATACTTGCCAATTCTGTGCTCTGCATCAGTCCCAGTTGGGAACTAGAACTCTGGAAACAAATAACATGGGGTTTAGAGACTGCCATTGACAACTGCTCTTAAAAATCAAGGATCTGATGTAGCCAAATACCTGTTTTTCTGTCTTACCATGCCTCAGAAGTCAGCAGGCAGATACATATGCACTTTACTGAGAGGAATGTGAAGCTGGTGTGTGGCTTGATTACCCTTTTCCTTTTCATGGGGCAGTACTGAGAGAGCTTCTACAAGCCCATTTCTCTCCTCTTTTAAGCCTTGTTTGTTAGGCTGAGCTCCTTGGTGCCAAGACTTGAAATATTCTTGTGGACAAACTGGTTGCTGATGGCTTGGACAAGCACAGCTCTGCTGGATAAATCACTGCTGGATGAAAGGGCCCAAAGGGGGATAGTCAATGGAGTTAAATCCAGGTGGCAGCCAGTCACAAGTGGTGTCCCCCAGGGCTCAGTGTTAGGATCACTTCTGTTTAACATCTTTATTGATGACCTTGATGAAGACAGAGTGTGTCATCAGTAGGTTTGCAGATGACACTAAGGTGGGTGTCAGATCAAGAAATCTGCAGGAGGGTAGAGAGGATTTCCAGAGGGACTGGGATAGGTTGGATGGATGGGCCAATGTCAGTGGCATGAGCTTCAATAAGGCTAAATGCCAGGTCCTTCACTTGGGCCACAACAACCCCAAGCAATGCTACAGGCTTGGGGAAGCATGGCTGGAAAGCTGTCTGGCAGAAAAGGACCTGGGGGTTGTAAAAGACAAACAACTCACTATGAGCAAGCAGTGTGCCCAGGTTGCAAGGAAAGCCAATGGCATCCTGGCTTGTGTTAGAAATGCTGTCTCCAGCAGGAACAGGGAGGTGATTGTCTGGTCTGGTGAGGCCACACCTTGGTTACTGTGTTCAGCTTGGGGCACCTTACTACAAGAGAGATGCAGAGGTGCTGGAGTGAGTGCAGAGGAGGGCGATGAAGCTGAGGAAGGGCCTGGAGAAAAAGTCTTATCATGAGTGACTGAGGGAGCTGGGGATGGTTAGTTTGATAAAGAGGAGGCTGAGGAGAGACCTCATTGCTGTCTACAGCTACCTGAAAGGACATTTTGGAGAGGCTGCTGCTGGTCTCTTCTCACAGGTAAACAGTGGTAGAACAAGAGGGAATGACCTCAAGCTGCACCTGGGTAGGTTTAGGATGGACATTGGGAAATATTTTTTCCCAGCAAGAGTGGTCAGGCATTGGATTAGGCTGCCCAGGGAGGTGGTTGAGTCACCAACCCTGGATGTGCTTAAAAGTCATTTAGATGTGGTGCTTGAGGATATGGTTTAAGAGTGAGCTTTGTAGAGTAGGAGTATCAGTTGGACTTGATGATCCAGTCTTTTCCAACTGAAATGTTTCTCTGTGATTCTGTGATTTCCAGTAAAGTTCCCTCCCTTTTGATGTAGTTGATCTTAATAAATTATACAAACTCTCTTCAGAAAGCAGAGCAGAAATGCTGCATGACCTTGAGAAGCACTATTAGGCAGTGAAACAGTTTTGAGTAACGCTGTCAGCTGCAGCTTAATGAGACTCAACGGTATACTTGTAAATCCAAGTATTTCTTATCTCAATTGGTGCTGATGGAAAGATCAGCTTTTGATAATAAAGCCTCCTAACGTACTTTTATCTGGTAATTTTCACAGCACTATTTACAGGGAATAAGCTAATTAAAAAGAATTAGGACAACATATGTTGCTGCACAAATGTTGAGTTGCCTAATCTGAATTAGATTTACATGAGGATTATCTTTATCTTGTTTTAAGAATGAAAAATGCCATCTACTGGTTGAGCATGAGACTCAGAAGCTAAAAGAGCTGGATGAAGAGCACAGCCAAGAACTGAAGGAATGGAGAGAGAAACTGAGACCAAGAAAAAAGGTAAATCGGGCTAGTTTAGGAGTCAGAAAATAATTGAGAGTTGGATCTATCAAATACAGACAATACAAAAAGGATGGCAAAGAGAGGAGAATCAAGCCACTGTGCAAACCTGCTGTAGGTCACTGAGTGATGTGCAAAAGCTGAGCAAGGGCCCACGCAGAAAAAGAGGCCTGGGTGCTGCTGGTCCTTCATGCGCACGCTGCCAGCCCTTTGCCTCTTGTGTGCTATCAGCCTCTTACTGTGCTCCCCCTTGCAGCACCTGTCTGCTTATTTGCATACCAAAGTTGTTAGCTGGAGGTGAGTCTGGCTTTAGGAACGCATTTCAGAAGCCAGTCAGTCGCTGCAGCAATGGATACAGGGTGGTGGAGGTTGATTTGGTGGGGTTATGTTTTGTTTTTAACTGGCAGATGTTGGATTTTCAGTGTTCAGAGAGTGTCCCACAGGCGGATGGTGTTCTTAGCTTGCTGCGTCTCAGTAGTCTTGCACTGCTCAAACTGGTAGGGGAGTTGTGGGGTTTTCTTGATGATGGTGTGTGAAGTTAAGATGTTCTATCAGACAATATGCCTCCAGCTCTGTCCCTTGTAACCCTGTAACAATCTGATTTTGGTTTTAGACGCTGGAGGAAGAATTTGCCAGGAAATTGCAGGAGCAAGAGGTTTTCTTTAAAATGACTGGAGAATCCGAATGCCTTAACCCTTCCACACAAAGCCGGATTTCCAAATTCTATCCAATCCCCAGCCTTCACTCCACTGGGTCATAACTCTGGGAACTGCTGTAGGTTTGGTTTGTTTTTTTCTCGTAACGGAATTCTCCATCCTCACTGTCTAACCTGACTTGATCTGTGGTGTGCTTCAAAGGACCTGGCGCTTTCTGTTTTCAGTGGAGACAATCAGTGTCACGGTCAGTTTCTTCTCTTCTCCAAGTAGGAGAAGAAGTTGTTGCTGTACAATGGTAACGTTACCTCCTTCAGATGCTTCAAGAATAAGTGGGGGTTTTATCTCAGTCTCACAAAGTATCTTATCTATGGGTTTGACTGTAAGCCTCAAATATTAATTATACTCCTTCTGGTCACACAGAAAAAGAAAAAAAATTAGTTTCTCGTGTGATATTTAAATGGTGTAACATTAGTTCTGCTGCTGTGGTTTTAAGCGTCCGAATTTCTCCACGAGAGAATTCCACAACTGAAACTGTTGTGAGAGGTTTAAACGTTGGTATTGTTGAACAGCATTTCGAGAGCCAGGACCGAAACTAATTACTGGGAGTACACCAATAATCAGGAAAATAACCCCTCGTGTTTGAACGTGGTCAGTGAAAGCTATAAAGCCTTTGCAACTTCCTCCGAAAAGAAACCTCTGGCATAAATGAAGTTGAGCTGATCTCCATGACATGTTTTGTCCTTTAGTTCCATAACAAAGTGGGGTGCTAGTTGAATTAATACAGTGCCTGAAACGCTTAGATAGGCTAATCCTGGCACCAGGGTAGTGTTCAAAAGGAACTAAACTCCCTTAGCCTTGTCGTTACTGTACAAAACAGAAGATTTCTTGCTGCTACTGCCATTTTTTGTTGTTGTAAAATCCTCACCCTAAAATATTTTGCACTAAAATATGTAAAGGTGAAAGAAATGCTAACTTTAAAATGCACAGTTTGTTATTTTCCTTAGCTATTACAGGTGGGTCAGTCCTGCAAATGGAGAAGCTGTAGAATGTATTTTGTTAGGAAGCAGTCTGCAAATGCATAGAGGTTTCTCTAACCATACCTGGAGTGGGTAGAGCCGTTTTTCTGTTCCTACCAAAGCCTGTTCATCTGAACTGTGGAGTGGAGGTGGGCCGGGTAGTCATATTTACAAAAAAAACATGGCTAATGTCTGATTTGTTTTTTTAATCTATTTTACTCATTTTGTAGAAAGCTTTAAGTTAAATATATAGGCAAACTGCTTTATGAAGCTGGGTTTTTGTGCTGCCATGTCCTAACATAGGTGGGTTTTATTTCTCAAGTTCATAGATGTACGATAAGTTATTTACCTGACTGACCTGCAGTGGGGAAAAAAACCTGAACTGTTTCTCCTGTAGCTGGAAGGGAAAGGCAGCTGTATCAGGTCACACTCACTGCACTCCTTTTGCTGGTTGAGTTTGAGGCATATCAAGGCAGTATTACAGGCTGGACTTGGGTATGCTGGAGTTCAATTTGTACAAAGCTCTTTGCTTTCTGTCATTCGAGGCCTGACTTTGTAGTCTCTTCGGTTATCAGCTGTAAAGGTTTTGTTTTGCTAGCTTGCGTTGAGCGTGTGACTGGTGCCCAGTACACCACATTCGTTTTATGGGAACGGTATTCATGCATGGGAATGAACTCCTTAACTAACATAGGACTTCACTCAGATGTGGTTGAAATCTTGGGATGCTGAGATCCTTGGACCTTGAACTGATATCTTCTCAATGAAGACTCCATTTACAGCACAGAAAAAAACCCAAACTTGGGAAAATGCATGTTTTAATTTAATTTTGTAACTTTTTGATAGGATAATTAATAGCTAGCCTTAATTTTTTTGGCATTTTATTATCTAACTGTGTATTGTGTACTGTTGTAAATTCACTTACCATATCTCTAGAATGTTACCTGTTGCTGAATGCAAAGTTCTTTGAATTGTTTACTCATTGGGGTGAAAAATATCTTTGAAGGCCTTTCACTTTTTAAGCTCCACCATCATAAATTGACTGTTAGGAAAATAACATCTAAATAATCTTTAATCTCTGTATTTAACAGAATTTGTTTTGCAGTTCCATATGGATTATTGAAAAAGGAGACAGGGCAGGCAGATTTCCCCTCCTGGATTATCTCTAACCTTTGTCCACATGAAGTCCTCAGAGGAAAATGTTCATTCTCCTTCTATTTTTGGCAGTTTGAGCAACAACTTGCTGATACACAGCAGCTTACTGCTTACCTCTGTCTAGATCTTTCATCTGAAGATCCCTTCCACACCAGATCCTGCAGCCTGATCTCACTGTAAATTGTACAAACAAGTGATTGAGTTCTGTCATGGAAGGAGGGATCGAATGTAGGGGTGGAAGCCTCTGTGGGTGCTTGGTTAGGTCGCCAGGTGTGGAGCACTGTTAAGTAGTTGCAGCTTTGTGAACTGTGCTGAGATTTGATGTCAAGCATGAAAATAGGTTTGTCTGGGGGGTGGCAGAAACTGGCATGGGTATCTACATGTTTAGACCAAAAAAAAATCAGCCTTAAGTATTGCAGAACAAGAAAGAGATGTAAGATATTTGTTACATCAGTGTCAGAAAATATCCAATTAATTTGGTCTCAACACAGGCCTGGAAGAGATCTCCTGAGATAGAAAATCCAATCTCCTGTCACCTTCCTGTACCAAATGTTAAAAGCTCCATCTCTAGGGTAGTTAGGTGTATTTTCCTTAGCCCAAACAATGCACTTCAGATCACGTTTTCCCCACGTCTTTCAAAAGGCAGCCACAAATCTGTAGCCTTTCTGTTTTACTCCATCATAAATACTGTCCTCAGGTAAATGAAAAAAGAGAATTGGGTGCATGAATTGCAGTGCAATTGGTTGTCCTTCTCTATTTGCAACCGATTCTCATAAGCATCCTGCCTGCAGGCCCACAGCCTGTAAGATTCTCACCTCACAACTTGCTTTTCCTGAGCTCTGGAAGTAGATTTTGACATCTGCTAAGTGAGCTTTCTTGGTTTAGGACCTTCTAAGTGGAGGAGCCAGCAGCTCTACTTGCATCCCAGCAGGTAACAGAACTCAGCTCTTTGCAGGACTTTATAGCCCTCTGCTGATGCAACACTGCCAGCAGCCCAGGCAGCTCTGTGGCTAACTGAACCTCAGGTGGTCTTGTGCCCTTGGTTCTTAGGAGGTTCTGCATCCTGAATAAATTCTGCATCTCACCTGGGTGAGGCTGTCTGAGGAGGGGTTACCAGCCATGGAGAACATAGCCTGTGTCTCAGCGCTTGGCCTCCTGCATGCCCAGGACATGCTGTTTAGTTTGGTGAAGGGGAGACGCTGCAGCATTTGTTCCTTTCTGATTCCCATGCAGAAAATGTAGTTCCTTTTTTTAGGCGCTCTGTTGAATACTTGAGAATTGTACATAGCATGAAAAGACACAATACTGAAGTTGTTATGACTGATTAGGTAGATCCTGATTTACTAACATCTTCAAAAGGAAAACTTTGAATCGATACCTGAACTCAAATTCAGTACTGTGCTGTCCTGATGAATGGTGCTCAAAGTGTTTTTTAATTTCACAGCCTTCCAAAGCTGCCTCCTTTAATTTTCTTGGTGTGGTTTTGCTTTGTTCCAATTTAAGCTAAGATCCTTTAAAAATTAAATCAATGGGTATTCAATATCTACTTAATCACATGGTTAAAAAATTGTGTCCTCCTATCCCAGAGAACTTTCTCTGTTAGAACTCCAGGCTAAGTCAGTTTTTCCTTAAAAAATATGAAGATGAGCAGCTTAACCAAGAGAGAGACAAATAAAGCATTGATGTGATCGCTTTCATCACACCACAGGGTCTTTCATGACTGCAGCACCACAAAGGAGGTTTAGAATGATTCTCCACCTCAAAAAGTATCTGTCTTGCAAGTATTTCAGGGATGGCTTTGGTACAGGAAAGATTTGAATACAGGTTTTTGCAATTCAAGCACTTAAATCTGCTTTTAAGTAGCCTGATTTTCAGAGCTGCTGTATAGCTACAGTTCCTAGAACCTGAGAAATGTTCATCTTCGCTCAAAACCCAGGAACAGACTGCAATGTGCAAATAAATTCAGCACTAGTAGCTGCCACTGAACTGCTTCTTTTTGCTTGATCTGCTATGGGGAAATAGGCCAAGCTTTTGAGGCCTCTGCAGGAAAAGGCAGTGAGGAGGATGGTCACTGTGTAGGTAGCTGCATTTGTAGTTGAATGCTAACACTGACAATCTGGTCACTTTACTGCAAACTCTGTACTCTGGATCTCCAGAGATTCTTTGTGTTGATGTGTCCACACATATTGCCTGTTCCCAAACTACTCTTGTCAACGGTGTGGGAGGTACAACACAAGGTCAGGGAATTAACCTTCCTCATTCACAGGCAAGCCAAGGCTTGGGTGCCCTGTAGCTTCTCAGTCTTACAAGATGAGAACAGATGGAAGGGAAGAAGACAAAAGAAACTTTGCGTTATTTCTCCATGTTGCTTACAGAGCTTTTAGTTGTTCTCTGTCCCCCTTCTCTCACCTCAATCCTCATACTTCCATTCCTGTAGCTACTTCTGCACTTCTGGGCAGGCAGTGGTGCCAGAGAAAGAAGACAGCCTCTTAGATAAGAACATGTGCAAAACAGCTCATATGCTCCAGCTGTACGGAAAGCAGAAGGGAGTGTGGTTGAGCCCAAAGATGCTCTGAGTTTTCAGTATCTCTTCCACCATTAGCAAGTTAGGTGGTGAAGCCTCCTTCTTACCAATTATCAAACCTAAAATAATGGAAATTACAGAAACTAGACAGGGACACTGAGAAATCTGTCATGTTGAACTGTCATACCCCAGTTCTCTGTGAGACAGCCAAGCAGAGTGCTCTTCCCTGCTGAAGCACACCCCTGAGGCACCTCCAGTCTCCTCTTGTCCCAGCAGTTGTTTGAATGTTTCACGTTAACTCCAAACCAAGTTATTTTTGCCTTACAGAAAGCAACCAAAAGTCATGAGATGGATGAATAAATTGGCTAAGGGTCTCTGTATGTACAGCTCATGGAAGTGAACTTGCAGCAGTAGCAGCCACACAACAAGGTTGGGGTCTTTTTTTTGGTCTTGTTTTTAAAAGCAATTTGATTTCATGGCTTTCTGTAGAATATTGTAATAATGCTGCTGTAAATACAATAAAAATCACAGTTTGCTGAGGTGGCCTCTGTTTTCTTGGTGGAAAATGGACATGAACTACAAAATGCAACAATTTAGAACTTTTAAAATGCCTGAGTGTAAAATGTCCTTAGCAGTGTCCCTGACTGGAAGAGCCCCAGGGCAGAAATGCACATTTAGCACACCCTTCAAAGGAGGCTGTCTTCAATGACTGCCCAGGGCTGTCAGTGCGAATTCAGCTTGGGGTTGCAGGAACTCTGCTTCCTCCTCCACTCTCTTTGTCCCACTTTGTGACAGCCACCCTTAACACTCAGAATCATAGAATGGGCCAAGTTGGAAGGGACCTCAAAGATCATCTACTCCAACCTCCCCACCATGGGCAGAGATGCCTCTCAAAGCCTCATCCAGGCTGGCCTAGAACACCTCCAGAGAGGGGACATCCACAGCCTCCCCCAGCAGCCTGTTCCAGAGTCCCAGCATCCTCCTACTGAAGAACTTCTTCCTAAGAAGTCTAAAGCCATGCTCCCTCAGCTTAAAACCATTCCCTCTTGTCCTGTTGTCCTGTTGCCAAAATGATGACTGGAGCACAGAGATGTAGCATTGGTTAGTCTTAAAAATACTTATAACTAATCTGGACCCATTGAACCAAAGTTCAGACATTTCTGGAGACACTTTGATAGTTTTCTGTTACCTGTATGACCACAAAAATAACAATTTCTGCTTCCTTAACTAATCCAGCATAAGAGGATGTACTGGCTTGAGATTGGGCATCTACATGCCCAGTATCATCCACAGGCAAAGGTGGGAGGTGCCTCTGTATGGCAGTGCCCCTCCCTCCCCATCGAGCAATGGTCCAAACACAGCAGGTTGGATGACAGAGCAAATGTGAGGCTGTAGAGCTCCACTGCCTTGCAGTGTCTTAATCTTGCCCTGTCACACAACCTCCCAACAGCACAGTGGTTCTAGGTAGCTAGGGGGTGACTTCAGACATGGAAACATAGATATTGTGGTCCAATATGGCAATACCAGCATTTGGTTGTTCCTTTAAATAGAGAATTAAAAGGCAAAGTTTCATCTTAGGAGGACCAGGTGGGGAGGATAAATCACCTAGCAGGACACAGGCTTTATTGGCAAACACTGCAAAGTGCTGTGCTCCAAAAGTGCCCTGGTATGCTCAGGCCTACGAAACGCCTACAGAACAATGTGGGAAGAACATTAAAAGTTGACATTACTAACACTTAAATACAGACAGGAGGTGTTTAAGCCTGGACTGAAAACAGCTAATTCCAGCAAGGCTTTTAATTTTTTTGCTATAAAAATGAGCTACTCACCTGCTCTGGCCAAGACCTGGAACAAAAATAGCACTTGGCAGGGAGGGGAAGGGACAGGCAGAGGAGGGAATGGATGGTGTGCATGACCCCAAGGACACCATACAGCTGATGTGGTGACCAGGCACTGCCAGCTGCCTTGGCTGCACTCCTGCACTTAAAACACTGGCCTCTGCCAGGTGCTACCTTGCAGTTCAGCCATCACCCAGCCACCCACCTGCCCCAAACACATCCAGACTCTATGAGCACTGCCTCACTGCAAGGAAGAAGATGATGACTGTGGCACACTGAGACAACAGGCAGACGCCCCTACTAACACACTGGAAACTGGTGGCACCTGAGCAAGCAGCTCAGCATTTGCTCAGGTCATACAGCAGTGATGAGAAACAAACCAGCCACCAAAACCACACGGTGTGTGCCCAGGCTCACAGTGCAATAGTGATCAGGCAAGCCTGGGGTGAAAAACCACACTTTTAATTGCGCCATCTGCATTACAAAATATTTCTCCCCAATGTTTAAAAACAAGAAAAAATAACAAAAATATTTTTAAAAGATCAATAAATGACAAAGTGCTTCAGTTTGGCCCTCGTGCACGCCATGCATCACTGTGCCACTGCCAAGCATGTGCCAAGCCAGGCTCCCTGCCAAGCCCTTGCACGTGCTGTCCCCACTGCTGTCTGAGCCCCACTAGTACCAGTTTGTTCAAGGAGCTGGGCTTGGGAGCAGGGCCGATGGTGCCCAGGAGCAGTGCAAAACTGCTGAGCTGGGAGGACATTGCTTTCCAAAGCAAATCAGGGTGAAGGGTGCTGACCTGAGGGGTCTGAAAGCTCTGCGGTGGGGGTTGTCAGCAGCACCAGGCAGCTGGATGGGATAGGCCCAGCCCAGCTCATCCTCCCTGTGTCACCTGCTGTGCTGCAGCATCTGGGCATTGGCAGGGATGGGCTCAGGGTCTCATGCAGTTCACTGCTGGAATACCTCAATGCAGAGACCCTGGAGCCACAGCCTGACTTGGTATCACCAGTACCTGCTTCACCAAGTCCTCCTGCTTAGGGCTGGCACAGTGGAGTTTGTGGAGAGGAAATCCCAGTGTGGTGAGCAAGCTTAGTCCCAGGGTTTCTTACAGGCTCTTTTGTCCTGTGGGCTGAATCTGATCTCTGGCACACCATGTGTTCGTTTAGGGGGGGAGGGATGGGTTTATTCTTTCCCCTTTTGGCTGGTTTGTAAGAAACAGGGTTGTACAGAGCTAGGGGTAACACAAGGAGCCTGGACTGGGTAAGACAGGAAGCCCTTGTCAGCCCAAAGACGCAGAAGCCTGAGAGTACTAAGCCAAACATCAGCAACAAGAGCAAATACCTACATTAAGGCCCTGCTGGACAAGTGAAAGAGCCACTCCCACTGTCACTCAACAGTGACACTGAACTATCAAGTCTAAGTGGTTAACTGACGGACAAGGCAGTGGAGATTCAGGCTGGTTCTCTCTAGGCTGCTGGCAATGCTGCCCGGCACAGAACGGAGCTGCCTCTTCTTAAACCCCAACACTTCTTCTTTTTCTTCTGCCGACATACACCTGTTCACCTGGGGAGAAAATGAAAAGGGGGGTTATCTGAAAAGTTAATTTTTCAGCAGTTCCCAGAGACAGGCTTGGTGCTTGAGGAATCCTCTACTCCCTGCCAGGCAAGCTCTGCTGTCCTGGCAGTGGCAGATGTCCATACCTTTCTCCCCTTTCTCTCCTTTTGGCCCCCTTTGCCCATGGCGTCCTGGTGGGCCCATCGGTCCAGGGTCACCTGAAGAAATTAGAAGACCAAGTTTGCCCGTGAGCATGACTGGCCTACAAACAGGCCTGTGTAAGGAAGTTAGGTCAGGACAATGCTTGGACTGAGATTCTGAAGGTGCCACCTCCACTGTGAGAAGGCTGTGACCTCGTGCAGCCAACTATCTCCGGACACAGCACTACTTCCTGAGGACTACAGGGCTTGAGGGGGCAAGGATGACAAGGCTTACCTTTGGGCCCAGGATAACCCCGCTCCCCTTTCTCGCCAGGGGGCCCCTGGATGGCACCATGTTCTGCAGAGGAAATAAAGAAGATGATGAACGAGTGGGACAAACTACTTGGCTCTGTGCTCATTCGGAGAAGCAGTGAGTCACACTGGAAAGGCATTTCTCTAGGTGAGATGGGATCAGACTGACTGACAGCAAGGGAGTTTTCAAGAACTGGTGGCCTGCAGGCTTTGGGCTGAATGTCCTGCAAGCAGTGGGAAACCCTGGCGGCCTTCCTAGTGGAGCGAGGAAGGGTATGGAGGAACTATCTGCCTCCAGCTTTGCATCTCCACTGCATTTTTGCAGCACACCAAAGTGAAAAGAAGGTTGTCAAGCAGGAAGGGACAGCCTCTTCTTGCTTGTGCCCTGTGATGGGACAAGTAGCAATGGATGTAAACATGAGGAAGAACTTCTCTGTAAGGGTCACAGAGCACTGGAACAGGTTCCCCAGAGAGGTTATGGAGTCTTCCTTCTCCAGAGACTTTCCGGTCCCATCTGGATGCATCCCTGTGTAACCTGCACTAGATTCTATGGTCCTACTCTGGCAGGGGTGTTGGACTCGATCTCCAGAGGTCAGTTCCAACCCCAACATCCTGTGATCCTGTGATAAGATCATTAGGTCTGTGCGAGGTTGGAGAGCTCTCATAGGCATAAGCCAGAAACACCAAGTCAATATGTTACTTACTTCTAAAGAAGTCCATGAGGTCCTCAGTGACATTGCCATAGGCTGCAAAGACCCTACTGATACCGGGGGGACCAGGAGGGCCTGGGGGTCCTGCAGGTCCTTGTGCAGTGTAAGACATCAAGTCCTGGAGAATACCTCGACCTGAGGAATTAAAGATGTCATTTGAAAGGAGATCCGGAAAAAGTGTGTCTGGATGCCGAGGCAGGAAGGTGTGAGGGAAGCAGGAAGTCACCGGTGAGGGCAGTGACCAGCATGACACCAGACACAGCAGAGCAGGAGGTGTGGGCTGGGACAGGGAGGGTCAAGCTCTCCACTCACTCTGCAGGCTCTCTGACACACGGAGTGCCAGCTCATCCAGGGAACCAGTGAAGGAGCTGCTGTAGGATCTGCTTGAGTCTGCTGCTCTCCTGTGTGACTCCTCCTCTGTCAGCAGCCCATCGAAAGCACCATCGCTGCCCATGGAGGCATCATAAAAGCCATTGCTGCCCATGGAGGCACTGTAGGATGCCATGCTGCTCATGGAGCTGCCATAGTTGCTGCCTGTGCCCAGTGATCCCCCGTGGGATCCCTCAGCACCAAGGGATCCTCCATGTGACCGCTCAGAATTGCGTAGTCCTTGGTATGATGAAGACATAGATCCAGCCACCAAGCCACTATCTCCTTTGGGTCCTGGTGGGCCCCGTGGCCCCGGGGGCCCAGGTGGCCCTGAGATGTAGCTTCTAACTTCATCACCTGCAAAATACAAGAGGGGGTACTTCAGGGACATTGGGGTATCTGGAAGCTTGGAAGAGGTCCTGAGCTACCACCTGAATGAAGACTGGAGTGTGAAATTCTGTCCCACCAATCATCACAGTAGCCCTCATCCAGTGCCATTTCTCGGGCAGCAGGCACCTATGTCAACCCTGACCTCTGCAGATGGCATGAGCCTCTTCCTTCTCATCTCTCCCACAATTTTGGGTGCCCAGTCTTGGAAGCATGCCAAATCATTTTGCAGAAGAATGTTCCACTCAGGCCAATTTCAGCACCTCTGCCCAAACAGCCATTCTGTGACCAGCCTTCCCAGGGTGAGGAGATCCCCATGTTTTTGAGAGACTGCCTGGGAAGGCTTGCCAGCTTGGGAGCTCAAACCATTGCTGCATCACAGATGGCTCAGTGCTGACCTCCAACCCCTACATCATCCATTCCTTTGTATGCAGATGTTTGTCAAGGAAAATGCTTTCCTCACAGCCAAACTCTGCAAGTGACCTTACTAGGGACTTTACAGGCCAGTTGTACCTGCCCAGCACCAGCCCCTTTTTAGCTCACAACAGAGACCTTTGCCTTGCAGCTGGACTGAGAGGACACAAGTTTACGGGGTGCAGTGCTGTCCTGGCTACCTGGCTGTCAAGATAAGATATTGCTGCAGCTTCAGCTAAGGAAGGCTCCCACAGGACTGTCTCAGCTGTGGCAGAACCAGCAGCCTCCACAAGGCAAAGCATGGGTCAGAGACTGTACAGGGAGGATGGATGGTGACCACTTACTCTTCAGGTACTGGATTAGCTCACTCCTGAACTCATCGCTGTGGGTGATGTCAGCATAGGACAGGAGGCCAGTTCCTGAGAAGCCAGGTGGTCCTGGAGGGCCAGGAGGGCCAGGTGGACCCTGGATGCCAGAGAGGGAAGAGTATCCCACACCTTGAAAGAAAGGAAGAATTATTTTCCAAGAGTGAGAGGACAAAGCAATCACACATATCTGGAGATCTTCCAAGTTTAAAGGCCCCAAGCTCAATTTCCATCCCTTCCCAGCTGATGTTGATGAGGTTTTTTGAAATCATGACTTCATTCTCAGTGGGCAGTCATGCCCCTGCTCAGCTAAATCTCAGCCTCAGTCCCTCCCAGCACCTACAAACAGCAACTCCCTGCCATCTGCGAGAAACACAAGTGCTTTACTTTGCAGGTAAGCAGAGACATCCTCCAGAGAGGTGCCTGGTGATCCAGGGATCCCTGGAGGTCCTTGGGGTCCTGGAGGACCAGGGGGCCCAACAAGACCACTGAATTCAGAGTCTGTAAGACACAAGGGAAAAAACAAAGTAGTCAGGCAAACCACTGCACCCATGGTGAACCTACCCTGACAATACAGCTAACACCAGCTGCAGCCTTTTTCTCCTCAGCACCTTCTGGTGCAGCCTTCCTGGTGCACCTCACTTTCCTGAGAGTGGGAATTTGAGATCCCAAAGAAGGTACAAGTCACTGCTTTTTAAATGCAGGTTTTTAAAATGGCATAACAATTTCCTTTATGCTGCAGTGTCTGGAGAAGACAAAGAGCTTCTCCACTCCCATCCCCAAGAGAGCATCTCACAGCTACTGCTCTCCATATGAGCACAGTGAACTGTCCACAGCTCCTCATGGTCTGTACAAGTCCTGGCAGAGTCCTTGGGGGGCAGCAGTGCTGCTAACTAAAGCAGAGGGACCATCAGAGTCTTGCAGTGGGTTGTTTGTTCTGATGGGTATGAGGGAGAAATCTGTGCCTGAGCCTGTAAAATGGTCTTGGGAAGTGTAGGGACCGTGGGAGAGGACTGAAGAAGTTGGCTTACTTCTCAGGTAGGCTGTCAGGTCACTGTAAGATATGCCAGGTGTCCCTGGAGGCCCAGGTGGTCCAGGGAGCCCAATGCTCATTCCAGAACCTGCAAAATCAAATAGATTCAAGGGCAGCACAGTACCAAAACAGGCTGTTATGGTGTGAGCAGATAGGCTGCAAGGGCTGGGTCACAGGCAACGCAGGTGGGACTCCTTGAGAGTGAAGTGGTTCCATCAGCAGATTATGCTGGGAACTATGGCTCAAACTTTGCTCTGGGCTTGGAGTTAGAGCTTGCCCTGTTAATCTTGCACCAGGACACCTGCAGAGAAGCAGGCATCAGGCCTCTATTCTTGGAAAAAGCTCTGGACAGCCCAGAGCAGGCAACTCAGCTGTACCCTGCTGGCTGCTGAATGTGCTGCCTTCCCTGTGTCTGCCTCTGCAAGCAGCTCTGGTGCACCTTGCACATTTGTGACTTGCTTGAATGTCCTTGGTGATAAACTGCAGCCATGCTGCCTGAGCTGTTGGGGTGCTGCTGTTGTTTGCTTTTAGGCTCTGGAAGAAGCAAATTCCACCATCCTTGTAGTGGCCCACTGGGGATATCTGGTCTCCAAAGGCACCTCAGAGAGACAGAGTAGAGACCAGGCTGTGCTTTTAAGCACACAGTTGTAGCTATCAGGCATTTCAGCACTGCTGTTGGGGATGCTCCAGAGTCCTCTCTGACAGTTCTTACATGCTCTATCACCCCTTTACAGATGGGAAGATGAAGCAGAGGTGGAATTCATTTCAATTAATTTTAAACTTCTAAAAGTTTGTTGCCTGAGCTGCCTGGACACAGAGTAGGCATAGATCAACTCTTTCACAGAGGGATATATCCTGGCCATAGAGCCAGTGACAAAAGGGTTACAAAGGCACTGGAAGGTACTGATAGGACTTCTAAGATGAAATTATGTTGCTAAGATCACTTTTTAGCAAAGCAAAAACTCATTACCAGAGTCTGTGGACAGTATCTTAGCTACAGGGTATCTTTGTTCTCTTCCAGGTCTTCGATAATCCCTGTGAAGAGGTCTCTGTACATAGGGATTCACATGGTTGACACTGGAAGAGTTTTCACAGACAGCATGCTCAGATCCCAAAGGAAAGGGGGGAAAAGCACACTGAAGACCCTTACTTGTCAAGTAGCTGATAAAGCGTCTGGTCAGCTCCTCATAATCCAGTGACTGAGACAGGCCACTTCCCCCTGGCCCAGGAGGTCCTGGTGGGCCTTGGGGTCCAACTAGATACTGACGAATTTCTTCTCCTGGAAAGGCAAAATACATCTTTTAAGGCTGTTCAAGCTGCTGTAAAGAGACCAAGTGTGAGGAGTTCCCAGCCTATAAGCTGAGCCCCCAGTACCAGGGAGACTATCAAAACTTACAGATGCAAAGATCTTTCCCCCTCTCCCCTCTTCTTCTTCTGAGTGTGAACTGCCCTGTGTGCAGTGTCAGAGATATTTGTCACAGGACTGGGAACCTCCCACAGCTCAAAGTTTGAGAAGGATGAAAATTTGGATTGCTAAAGGGACTTCTTTGTGCTCTGTTTCTTCAACACACCCTGGAAGACATCTTGGTCAAAAGGGGAAAAAAACATGGCTGAGCTGGCAAAGATCCTGCTGAGCTCTGTGGCATTTCAGAAGCCATTTGTCTGTTTAGAAGGTGGAATCTGCTTGACTTCTCTCTGGATCACACAGGAGAAGCACAGTGTTGGCCATCAATAACATTAGGCACAGAAAAATGACATCCTGGTGATTGGTCTACCAGTTCACAATAACTCTGTATAGAAAGTAACACAGAGCTGAGTATTCTCCTCACCTAAACACAAGCAAGGCTTTGGGGTGGGTAGAAAGAGTGGGGGAGATCTCACGAGAGTCAGGCAGCTGCAAAGTAGAAGCCCAAGGTTTAGTGAGAGATTGGGGGAAACTGTGGGGAATTTCTGAAAAGGAGGGACACAGGCAGCTGCCACCTAGAGAGCCACTGAGAAGGGAGTGAGCGAGAAACTGCAGAACTACAACAGAGGGTAAGAAAAGCAAACAGGTAAGAAAACAGAGCTTCTGGAAGGTGAAAGTGCTCAGCAGCACCTCTGGTAGGCCTTTGCCTTCTGAAGCAGCTGCTGGTAACTCTGGTTGGAGGTAGAAGACTGGAAGAGAAGGATACATCTCCAGGATGCTGAGATGCTTTACCCACAACTTCCATGTTTCCCTTGAGGGTCACTTACTCTGCAGCATGTCCAGAAGTTCTTGATACAAGACAGATGTAGTTGACACTGAACTGGCAAATGACTGATAGCGATCTGAAGAGCCTGTGGGAATTGAAAGGTTTTACCATCAGGCAGGATGAGACACAAGGTGAAGAGGGGTTGGGCAGCTTAACTAATCCAGTTTGACTGGTGGAATAGGCTTCCCATGCCCTAACTATGAATTGGTTCTGTCTCACACACCCTGGTCATGTCCACAGCTGTATGGTCTGTGCTCTTCTGAATGAAATTCCAGGCTACTTCCAAAAGTTCTGGGAATTTCATCTCATTTAGGAGGGCTCCAAGTATACAAGACAGCCTCAGAATACTTCAGACCATATATACCAAATGGAGCCACCTCTGCCTGGGTCTTGGATGTGCTTACAGCTAATGTTTAATGTGAGACTTTTTAAACAGCAGCAATTAAGTTATAATCTGACCATTAAAATGAGACAAGGGTTAGAATGGCCTTGGCTGTGTGGAGTCCTGTGACAGACTGCAGCAGATAAATAACTCCTCTGGGGTGCTATTTAAAGACTGTTTTTTATTCTCTGGTTTTCACCTGCTAGGTGTTGTACAAGGTGAGCCAAGTGCATGACCCAGCACAGATTTTACCACGGTGGTGCTTACTTGTCATGTAGCTCATAACTCGGGTAGCCAGCTCTGCATAATCAAAGGTCGTCCCATCTGCAGTGGTGATGACTCCGGGTGGGCCTGGAGGGCCTGGTGGGCCTTGGGCACCAGCCAAATAATGCCTTACACTGTCACCTAGGTAGGAAGCACAAGGTATGCTCACATTAATAAAGGAAAGACAATGGCCATATGCACAATGACTGGACACTCTTCTCCTTGCAAAAAGCAGGCCAACAGGACAGTTCTGCAGAGGTCATCAGCACTTCACAGTGCTCAGCAGAGATAAAGGCAGAGCAGTAGTGCTGTGGAGAGTGACAAGGGGCTCCGGGGGTGAAAAAGAGAAGTAGGTGCCAGCAGACCCATGGCAAAATCTCATTATACTCACTCTTCAAATAGTCAGTGACATACTGCTGAATTTCTTGAGATGAACTTCCACCTGGGCCAGGAGGACCAGGTGGCCCAGGAGGTCCTGGAGGTCCCCGAATTTGTCTGGATCCACCTACAGAAAACATTGTAAGGAGGAGTGATTTCGGCATGATTGCATTAGATCAGGTGATACTAAAGTGTGCTTGCAGTGAGCCCTTCTCACAGATCTGCCACTGGAATAGGCTGCCCAGGGGGGTGGTGGAGTCGCCGTCCCTGAAGGTGTTCAAGAAAAGACTGGATGAGGCACTTAGTGCCATGGTCTGGCTGATTGGAGTGGGCTGGGTGATAGGTTGGACTGGATGATCTTGGAGGTCTTTTCCAACCTGGTTGATTCTATGATTCTATGATCTGGAAAAAGCTTTGGGAGTGGACCACGGAGGGGATATACCTCCATCTGTAAACACACCCTGAAGGTAGGATTATTAGGTAGTATATAGTATCTTCAAGTAATTTGGCATCCTGTGTAATTCAGCCTAGGCAGCTCTGCAGGACTGAGTTCAGAGATCTCCCTGGCTTCATACTGACAGACCTGGTCAGTGTCTGCACCAAAGTGCAGTGCAGTGCAGAAATATGGATGGAGACCCACAAAGCACTCAAGCTCACTGAGTTGACCTTACAGCCCTGCTGCTCCCAGTCTCAGCCAGCTTAGGCACCACCAGCTCAAGAACCTCTTTACTCATCTCCATTGCAAGACACAGGTGAGCCCTGTGTGACTCCTGTCACCATGATATCGAGTGACAGCTCATGTCCTTGAAGTGCCTGTCTTCCCACTACCCAGAGGCAGTATTCCTAAGACACAATGTGGAGAAACAGTGGGCTCATCCATATGGGGACACACTAAAGCTCATCCACACGCACTTTTGGTGAAGGTGCATTAGTAGCCTGCATACAAAGATGTCTTACACAGGATGACAGCAGCTTAATTCACAGGAATCACCTGAGGGTAAGCAAAACTGAACAAAGGTCATTCTTGTTCTGATCAAAAGGTTTCCCACTAGAGGTTTCAATGCAGTTTCCATAATCCCTTGTGGAACATGGCTAGCCAACCTGGTATCTCTTTCTTTTATGTTCCATGAGGACAAACTCTGGCTCAAAGGATTCCCAGTAGGCCGGAAACAGAAAACTTGTAATTCTTAAATTGCCTGATTTAAAGCAGGCTGTGCAAAAAGAAGTTTTGAATGCAAATCCCATCAGCATTAGGTTGGCACCCACACTTGTAAAACCCAGAGGAGATTTCTCCAAGCCTCCACCAAACTGTCAGCATTTCTTGATAGTATCAGAGAAATGATGGTCTGGCTCTTACCTTGAGATGTTCCTGGGATGCCAGGAGCACCTGGAACACCTGCATCACCTAGAAATCAGAGTGAGGGAGAGAGATAATTGTAATGGGTGTCACTGTATGTTGCAGTGGTGTAAAACATGTCAGAGAAAGGACTACCCAACCCTATTAATGACTGCCTTGAATTAGCAGCTCAAAATTGCTCAGAGCAATTCTATTGCCCTAGTCCTGCTCTGCAGGTGTGGTTCCCTGTGCAGTTCCCAAAGGATCAGGTTGCTCCATCCTTTAGTCTCAACCACTCTTGGCTGTGTGAGTCCAGCAGCAAAGAAAGAAAGATTTTTAACTTCACCTTTAGGTCCAGGTGGTCCTGGTGGCCCTGGAGGTCCCTGTATGGTAACTCTGTCACCTGCCAATTGCAGAAGGAGAGTCAGAGATTCACAAGAATAAAGTACGTGGACAAAATCCTGGCTCCACCTTAGTACTCGCTAAGCTAGAATCAATTGAGCAGGATTTTGCCCCTCCTGGTTTCAGCCTAGGGACAATGAATGGAAGGGAGGAAATGTGGCACAAACTGACCGTGGGAGAAGGCTGAAAGGCCAGGCTCACCCGGTTCTCCTGCAGGGGACACAGAAATGGAGGAGGTCACACACACAGGAAAGCTACTCTGCATCCCACCGATGTCTTCTGGAAGCCCACTCACCTGTAAATCCTCGTGGACCTCGCTCACCTGTAAACAAGGGGGCAGAGGATGAGTGTTAGCATCTGCTTTGTTCTGATCTGCAATATCCCAGTGACACTGCAGCATAGGCAGAAATGGGTAAGGGGAGTAGGTCTCATGTTTTCCTGCCAGATGAGAGCTAACATACACTTTACAGGGCCACCTCCTTGCACTGATTTAGCCAATTCCATACTGCATTTTGCAAAAAGGTTGCTCCCCTTTACTGGCAGATTGAACGCTCTGAATGCTCTTGAATGCTCTGCTGGAAAGAGTCCAGCATAGAGCCATGAGGATGATTTGGGGGACTCCAGCATCTCCCCTATGGAGAGAGACTGAGAAACCTGGGACTGTTTAATCTGGAGAAGAGAAGGTGGAGAGGAGATCTTATCAATGTGTACAAATAACTGAGGAATGGGTGTCAAGTGGCTGGGGCCAATCTCTGTTCCCTGATCTGCAGCAATAAGACAAGGAGCAATGGCTACAAATTGGAACATAGAAGGTTTCACATCGATACAAAGAGAAACTTCTTTACAGTGAGGGAGACAGAGCACTGGAACAGGCTGTCCCCAGAGGTTGTGGAGTCTCCTTCTCTGGAGACTTTCAAAACCTGCCTAGATGCATTCCTGTGTGAACTACCCTAGGGGATCCTGCCTTGACAGGTAGATTGGACTTGATCTCTGGAAGTCCCTTCCAGCCTCTAACATTCTGTGGTTCTATGATTCTGTGAATCCAAAGCTGTGATGAATGCAGCAATTGCCTTGACACCACTACTGGAAGGTAGCAGAAATTTATCTGACTTCTTTTATGGCATCAGACAGGAGTCCTAGCGAGCATTTTGCTAGCTTTCTTACAGCCACAGAAAGGCAGGACACTTTCTGCTTCCAAAAGAAGCCTTCCTTTCTTTTCAGTCTGAGGTACTGAGATCCATCTAATATCTTGGTGAGCTAGAAGGATATACTTACCTTGGTCTCCCTTTGGGCCTGGTGGACCTGGTGGCCCTGGTGGGCCTGTGATGAATGTTTCTGTAATTAAAATAGGAAGTTTTTTTCATGACATCCAGCAGAATGTGACACAAGCTTCTTCTGGCTCCATCTAGTCCTCTCCAAGGATGTGCCCTCTGGAACCGCAACAGCCAGGACATTGCCAGGGCACAGCAAGGGAATGAATGGCAGCAACCTACCTGAGGCGGACATGGAAGATCCTGGTCTCCCTGGTGGGCCTGGAGGTCCTGGCAGTCCTTCTCCTAGACAAAAAGGATTCAGGAAGGATGAGCCTCATCAGTGTAAGTAAATGCATGTCAGAGCTGCTACATGTCCAGCTGTAGTCATAGCTCAAATATTTCCATGTGTAGGCCAGTATTACTGTTTTCTCCACACATGTCTACCCCAGTAGGAAGTTAAAGCTGGATAAGTAAGAAGATAGAACTGATTGAGGTTACTTCCTCTGGGGACCTCAAAGCATCAAATGTCTTCCCCAAAAGTATGGCCTATATTAATTACTACTCTGGCTAGCAAACCTCTACCAATGCAAATCTCCACTCTTAGGCAGCATTTTGCTGCTGTGAAACTCAGCAAGGATGTTAGCAGGAACCCACTATGTGAAATTCTGCTTCCATTAAAGTCAACCCTACTAACTTCACTAGGTCCAACATTGCATCTGGGACACCTGAAGGCACACAGGACAGAAGCAGAGGAAAGATCTCCCACTTTGCAGGTTTATTGCAGAGAAGCAAGCTTTTACCTGGGGGACCACGTGGTCCAGGGGGTCCCTGCACAGATTCACCTGATGACAAAAGAAACAGAGGTGTTATAGAATATTTACTTAGGAAGTGTGCCGTGTGTGTAAGCATCTCCTGCTTATGTACTGAACTCTGCTATATCACATACCTGGTGGCCCAGGAGGACCTGGAGGTCCTGCTCTCCCTTGGAAATCTGCCAGCACTGTGCACATGAAACACACACAAAAAAGGAAAAATTATTGCTATAGAGCTGCTGCTATGGAAACACTGTCATTATATCACTGTTAGAAGCCCTTATAATCAAAAATGGACTAAGGCAGGGCCTGGGTGACCTGAAGCCAAAGTTGAGATAGAGAGGGGAGACGAGAGATGTGTTTTGTTGCCAGCTTGCAGGTTAAGGCATGAACCAAAATACAGTGCTGAGTAGGCTGGTAGCATATTGGAAACTGGAAAGAGATCCCTCTGGAGAGTAATGGTTGCTGAGGGAAAAAGTGAGGGACTCAAAGGTTAGAGAAGAAGGAAAGAACTTTCAAGGAGAGGAAAGATTCTTTCAAATATGGCGTGTATTCTGAGGAGAACATTACATGGCCTTTATTTAAGAAGTACCTGCACTGTGTTATCTATCCTCATCTCCAAGCTAAGCCACAAACTCAAGGGTCACTGATGCTGAGATCCAAGACTTCTGATTGGGGAATGTGACAGTACTGAAGCATAGTCTGGATTGATATGAACCCATTCAGATGGTGATCAGGAAAGGATCGTTTCTGACCTTATGCCTTCCTGTACCTTACCTCTCCGGTACTCTTGCAGCGGTCTCAGACCCTAAGAATGCCAACTGTAAGTGCATCACACATCTAGGATTGCACAGAGCAAGCAAACACTTTTCTTGGGGTACTGCTAAACCATTCTGTTCTGCTCCACTTCTTTTATCTTAAAACAGCATTTGCTGCCTGTGAATTTATCCTCTAATTTGCAGAGATATTTTGATTTCTAGTGCTTATAATCTAAGCAATGCTTTTCAGGCTGGTTCTCCTCCTACAGATGGCTCCATGGTCCTATTACACAGGGAGTCAGGCTGTGTAAACACACTGGCTTAAAGGCCAGGCTGAAATCTTACAGCTCTGTGACCATCTCTGCTTTTAGGGACTGCTCACTAGATACCATTCCTTAGCCTTTCTCTGTGACATGGGCCTGTCACAATCTACCTCCTTTTGAAAGCATTTTGGGATGCACAGATGGGAAGGAAGGCAGAAGAGGTAGCTGGAACTGCAGTCCCACCACCAAACACACATACACACATTTGTCCTATGCCATGTTGAAGAAAAAAAGGTAGAGACATCTCCAGTTAGCTGTGAGCAGGCCTGGAGGCATGGCACCCATCCAAGTAGGAGAGTGGAAATGTAGTACCACTCACTTTGAGATGCTAATGATGAAACTTCTGTTTTGATAGTTTCCATCACAACTTCACCTGAGGATCCTTTCTCACCCCGTGGACCTTTTTCAAGAAGGAAAAAAAAAGCAGAAGTGAATTGAGAGAGGGTGACATTTTGCACACATTCCTAACCTCCCTGACAACAGCTTCAGTCTTTGCTTATGTGAACTGGGAGCATGAACTGAGTCCTGGCTCTGAGGGACACTGTATACAAAAGTCAAAATTGCTGCACAATTTGCTGTAACAGGATAACATAAAACCAGCTACAAAAGTTTCTTAGGTCCCTGTTCAGACCCTCCTAGACAGATGTCTGCTTAATTGGCAGCAGCTTCACAGTGACATTATGCCCAATTTGCCTCTAGTTTGTTCTCCCACCTTTCAAACTGACAGGAGGTATCAAGCTGGGCTATGCCCTCTTGCCTCAGAAAGGCAACTGCACTTGAGAAATGACTTAGAAATACCAGCCTCCAGAAAAAATAGCATAAGAAAAAATGTACATTTGTAGCATCCACACCACACTGGCTATTACCATCCCACTTCTTCCCCTGGGGAAGAAAAGAAGAATAGAAATTCTTTACAAGATTAATTCAGTCAAACAATACAGCAAAATTAACTGAAATGAAGAAATCTGCAAACAAAAAAGGTAGGGGTTGCACCAAGCACTGAGAGAATTAGAAACAAAGGAAAACTAATTAATTCAGTTCTCTTACGAAGCAGAATTAAAGCTGTGGGAGGTTGGTACCTTGCTGTCCAGGGAGACCAGCAGGGCCAACAGGACCTGGTTTCAACAGAAATAAAAAGCAGATTACATTAGATGTTCTTGGTTGTATTTTACAGTAGTAGCAAAATGGAGACTATCAAATAATGTATCTGTCTGCACAAGTAAATGGAATTGCTATGGGGTATGAATGAGTCATCAATGTCCCAGGCATTACTTGAAATTCTGGAGAAGGTATTTGTTTCCCATCATGTGGCAATCAAAGTGCATGGTGTCTCTTAGACTGCAGAAGCAACCAGAAGGTCACTCACCTCAACAGAAATGCCTAACCCTCCTCTTGCATTCCCTGCTGCAAACTGAGGTTAGTTCTACCAAACCAACTCTAGCAACAGCTTTAGCTGTACAGCTGGAAGTGGCACAGAAGTGCCATGAGTATCAGGGCTCAGGAACTCTGCTGGCTGACACCAGCATGCTGGAGGGCAGTGTCTGATCTGAGACAGAGGAGTCTGAGGATTAAGCTCATGCATAGCCAGAGTGTGTGCTTGTGTGAAAGTTTTACAGATGCTCATGTGGGATTTCTGCTGTCTTCAGTTCAAAGCTAAGACTGGAAAACAAGCACTTCCTGATTTCAGTAACAGTGCTGGGAGAGGAATTAGACACAAGTCTGCTTTCCCAAGAGGCAAAAGAGCCTGATTCTACTTGTTGGATTTGACCTATCACTAATTTGTATTCATCAGATCAAAGGACAAAAACAGTGTTCCCAGTTTCTTCATCTTCTCAGCCCTTCCTTCCATCCATCCTTCCTCTCTAAGATCATATGCCGTTTCTCCCCTTGAGGCTGCTATCTTCCTAACTCAGCCTGAGATACTGCTTTTACTGCAGGGAAGGGTGAGGACCCTGAGTCCTGCCTGAGCAATCTTGCCTCCCAGACAGGGTGGCCTGGCAGAGACAATAAACATCACACATTACATTAAGAACTGGATGCACAGCAATGTAAGATGCTTGAAAAGAGCACAGCAGAGGAGCAGCTTCCTCACCTGGAACACCTGGGGGTCCAGTGGGGCCAGGTGGGCCTGGGGGACCTGGTGGGCCTGGCAAAGCAATAGTTGATGAACCCTCTGAAAGACAAACACATCCTCTTGCACACATACACATAAATGCACACCTCCAGTAACTGTGTAACAAAGCTGTCATTAAGAAATCACACATCTACAGCATATATATTCTCCAGCACAGGGAGACCCAGTACAGGTCTGACACACAGCTGAGATGAATCTAGGAAGCATAACAAAAAACAGAGAAAATCTTCCAAAAGCAGAGGTGTTGGACTACCTACCAGCACTTACAACTCTGCCTGGAGCTCCAGGTTCTCCTAAGAAAACAAAAGGACTAAAGATTAAAATCTTGGGTTTTTTTAGGGAAGATCTGTCACTAGTTCAGTGACATTGTCTTACTAAACTGAACATGTCTCTTGTCTGACAAATCATAGCACTAGAAGGTCACAGAGGAAGCAAGAGAACTCATCCACAGATACCTTCTGATCAGCTTGCCAAGCACTACATCTGCCAGTATAGCTAACCGAGGGAGGCATACAACTGCCCTTGCAATCACTCATATGCTCAGAGCAGAATCAGGTTTCCTAAGGTTTTCCTCAGCAGAGAACTGTCATGCTGAGTGTCTCAGCAGATGTCCTGCTTTTAGTGCATGCTCAGGGAGACCTTGGCCACTGTTTCTCAAATCTTTCTTTCCTAAAGCCACTAGATGCCACTGTTGATTCAGGGACTGGGCAGCACAACAAATAATGCTCCCGAAAATGAAGAGCTTAGAGAGCAATCAGAGTATTAGGATAGAAACAACACTCACCTTTAGCCCCTGGTCGGCCAGGGTTGCCTGGAAGTCCTGATACGAGGTAGATAAACAATTTAAAATGGTTAATGCAAGTATCATTTGCTCTGTTTTTTCCAGGTACCTTAGCTGATTTTCACTTGAGGGTTTACAGAGGAAGCTCCCTGCTCAAGATTCTGGCTTTCAGAATTTATAAGCAGATTCCTGACAGCTAACAGAGGAATTCACAGTGGACTGCAGACTGAGCTGGTAGTGTCCCTGTGCATAGCTATGGGCTTCCCTTCTCCCATTGTGCCCTGGATGATGACACAGCTCCCTAGATTTAACTGTAGCTTCTTCCAAGTACTGCTCTCTGTTTTGAGATTTCTGGATAAATCCCCTGGTGACTTGCCCCCCAAACCACCTCTGCTTGCAAATATCACATCCTGTGTTTCCACCTCTATTGCTGCATCCCTTCTCTGTTTCAGCTGCTCCTTAGGACTTTTCAGTGATACACAGGGAACTGAAACTATGTTTGGGGGAGAGGCAAGTTTTCAATATTCCAAAGCCCTGCATTCCTCAAAGATTGTACGACAAACACAAAACATGGCCCAAAAGCCAAAGGAGATACAGAAACCTTAGGATACCACTTGGGAAGCCTTGAGCATCACAGAGGGAAAATTACAAAGGGTTTTGGAGCCCTTATCAATGTCTGTCACTGAATTGATGAAAAAGCCTACCTGGTGGTCCTTGGGGTCCTGTGAGACCTGGTAAAAAAGGGCAAAAATCCCAAGATTTTAAAACTAGATTCACATGAGGAACGGGAGAAATACAGGGAGAAAAAGATGACATTTCCTTGAAATAGCACACAGTTCACAAGTGGTGTAAATTGGCCTAGCACATGCCATGTAAACTGAATGCTGACTCATAGCTGATCTTGATTGCAGTGTGTGCAGCCCTGAGATCAGAGTCTAAATTCCCTGTGTGGTCTCCTTTCATCACCATTTTACAGTACAGAGATCACCTGGCAGGCTTAACTTCAAATTAAGACTGGCAATTGTTAACAAAGGCTGTTAAAAAAAAAAGGTGTGTTTGTTCTCTCTGTGTGTTTACCTGGCTGTCCTGCATCTCCAGAGGGTCCTGGAGGACCTCGGGCTCCTGGCATCCCCATAAGACCTGGTTCACCTAGAGATACAATCGCCGTTAACAAGATTAGGATACACCAACCTATTCAAGCTTGACCAGCAGTCCTCCTACAGCACTTTCTACCTGTTGTATCTTCATAGCCAAGTGGCCATTTTCAGCACCAGTGTCTGGGAGGTGAACATCAATAACAGAAGAGCTCTTTGGTGAGAACAGCTCTGGCACAAGTTTACAGCCAGCTCTATTATACCTCTCAGTTCAGTGCTTCTAGGGTTGACTCTGCAGTTCTTCTGAGGCAACAAGATCCCAGAACATGAATCTGTCACCTTCTCCCACCTCTTTTACAAATCAACATCCTGACAAATCAGAAAGTACCTGCACTTCTACCTCAAAAGAATGCCTTACCTCTTTCACCTGGCTGTCCATCACGGCCAGGTTGTCCTGCCCAAAGGAAAAAAGATTGTTACTGTTTGCTAAAACAGTATCACAGCTCCCCTGTCTTTTTGCTGAGCAGAGCAGAATCCTGAACACAAGACAGTGGCTTTTCATCATCTGGAACAAACCTCAGCTGTAGCTGTGGAAGATCCAGAAAACATTCACTTGAAACTTATCTGCAGGACATCTTTTCTGAGCACACAAACTAAAGCTATCTAGAGAAATGACCCAGGATCACAGTATGATTTCACTTCCCTGTTGTTTCCTTGTGTGTGCCCATGGAAGCACAATCTGGGTGGAAATGACATTGTCCCCAACAAAAACAGCTGTTGCTCACCTGCAGGCCCTTTAGCTCCTGGCTCTCCTGGAGGACCAGGCATTCCTCTCGAGCCTTGTTCACCTGTAGTGAAATGGCATGAAAAAGAATGTTAAAAAGTGCTAGTGAAGATATAGTTTGTGATATCAGCAAACTTTGCTGCTTGCAGTTGAGAACCAGCATTGACAGGAAATTCAGGTCTCATGATTTGTAACAGCCTCTGGCCATTAGAAAAGCTCAAGCTGTGAAAAGAGGGCATGTGAGGGAGATTTTCTCTAAAGCAGAATCCAAAGATTGCTACCAAGATTACTGAAATCAAGAATGGGATCTATTTGTTTAAAACATAGGTGCAAAAATAAAACTCCTATAACAAAATAACTTCATGGTATTTTTTTTTTCAGAAAGCAAACTGAGATTAGCTGATCTAGACTGTTATTTGAAAACTGAAATAGTGCTTGTGTAGATAGAGCGAGAGGGAATGGCCTCAAGCTGTGACTGGGTAGGTTTAGACTAGATATTAGGGACTTTTTTTTTTCCACAGAAAGAGTGGTCAGGCACTGGAATGGGCAGCCCAGGGAGGTGGCTGAGTCACAACCTTGGATGTGTTTAAAAGTCGTTTGGATGTGGTGCTTGGGTATATGGTTTAGGGTGCACCTTGTAGGTAGGGACATCAGTTGGGCTTGGTGATCCTGAGGGTCTTTTCCAACCTGAGTGTTTCTGTGATTCTGCATGTTAGATAGGCTGTTACCCCAGGAAAACAACCCACTGACCTGTCATTCCACGGGAACCCTTCTCACCCTGATCACCTGTGGTACACAAAAAGGAAGGCATCTGTTAGACTGTTTCATTGTAAAATGTCTCCCTCAGTTTACTTTCTGACAAAAGCACAGAAGAACTGTCAGAGCAAGTCCAGAGAAGGCCACGAAGATGATCAGAGGGCTGGAACACCTCTCCTATGAGGAAAGGCTATGAGACTTGGGGCTCTTCAGCCTGGAGAAGAGAAGGCTTCAAGGAGACCTTGTAGTGGCCTTCAGTATCTGAAAGAAGCCTACAGGAAGGCTGGGGAGGGACTATTTACAAGGTCTTGTAATGACCAGACAAGGAGTAATGGTTTTAAACTGGAAGAGGGGAGATTCAGACTAGATCACAGGAAGAAGCTCTTTACAGTGAGGGTGGTGAAAGACTGGAATAGGCTGCCCAGGGAGATTGTGGATGCTCCCTCCCTGGAGGTGTTCAAGTCCAGGTTGGATGAGGCCTTGAGGGACCTGTTATAGTGGGAGGTGTCCCTGCCTATGATGAGGGCTTGGAACAGGATGAGCTTTGAGGTCCCTTCCAACCTAAACCATTCTGTGATATGAAAAAGCCAAAGAAGGATAAAGTGGGTTAATACCTATGGAGAGCATCCATATCTAAAGGAATGCAAAGAAAATATCCACCAAAGATATCTAATTGATCAACACACCTTTGGGTCCAGGGGCTCCAATGGCTCCTTTCTCACCTGAAAGATATAAGGATTACTGAAGAATACTAATAATAAGTCAAAGGGGAAAGGAATTTCCTGTATCAGGAAAAATCATAGGGGAAATATAGATTTTCTGGTATCAGACAAACTCAAACTGGAGACTCCCTTCCTTCAATGCACACAACCTTGTTTCCTCATTAAGACTGCTTTATTACCTCTGTATCACTTGCATTTCTCAATACTTGCTTGCTACCGGCACCCAAGTTTAGTTCCTCTTCAGCTTTCCCACTCCTACACTTTCCTTTGCCCCAGCATCAAAATGCTACATGCTCAGAGCCAGTCTGCTACTCAGAGCAGCACTAGAGAAGCACATCAGCTGGTGCTGCTGGAACTGTTGAGGGGGAAAGAAGCTTACCCTTAGCACCTGGGAGACCTGCTTCTCCTCTGAATCCTTGTAGGCCAGGAGGACCTGCAGAAAAACGAGATGGGAGGTTTGTGTTATTCCACTCACCATTATGCATTCCTGGGTTTGCTCTTCTCTAGTCTCCAGCTGCCATAGCAAAGGAATGCAGCACTCACCTGGAGGACCTTGTGGGCCTGGAGAACCCATGAGACCTGAAAATAGACATGGACCTCCTTTCAGTGTCACCACAATTAGAAAATGGACAAATCTGATTTGGTTTGTCCAGCAGGATCCACAAATCAATAGGTGCTTAGCAAATTTTAAGTCCTACAGCCACTGGAAGAATTTGCATCACTGGCATCTTCAAAACCAGGACAAGAAATCTATGCAACATAGTTCTTGTGACATTGAGAAAGTGGTTTTCCCTAAAGTAACATAAAGAGACTCAGGCCTTCCATCTTGCCTGAGACACTGGGATCTTTGCTTCAGGTGGGCCTCACTTTTTTATAGCCTGACTTCTATCATCGTTACATGGACTATAGAGCTGTAGCTCTGTTAGAAGCCTGTTAGGGATGAGGAGTTTGCCTGATTATTTCTGAAAGCAGAACAAAAACAGCTGGAACATCACACATCTAAAAAACTGGTGTTTGGAAAAACCTCCCTGCCAATCTCTATTCTCACAAAAAATCTCCAAGAATTTATTGCTGTGAAGGCTCTGTGTACCTACCAGAGTATATTTCAGCCAAAATTAGTTCACTTTTCTGGTTACTGCAGTGCAACACAAATCAAACAGGAAGGTTGAAGTGCTCATTTGCACCTAACCAGCCTGCTAGGCTCTCTCTATCTTCATACTAACCTTTAAGGCCAGCAGAACCCGGGGGACCAGGTGGTCCTGGAGGGCCTGGTTCACCAACACCACCTGCAGAACAAAAGCATGAACAGATACTGTAGGATACAATTCTGACTCTCTTTTTCTTGTTATTCTTACTCTGGCAAGTGTGACAATCTGCTGGCCAGTTCAAAACACCCAAATAAGCATGAATTGTCCATGAAAAAAACCTCCAACATCTCACTGGGCTTTAGAATGAGCAAGACAAATCCTCTAGTTTTGGTGACTCCGATAAGAGGGAAGAAGATGACCTTGATACCAAGGTGGTTTTGGTTCTGCCAAACTCAAATCTGACTGGGAGACCTGACAAACCAAACAACTCTTGCACACTCATTTTAAATTTGCCCAAAAAAGGCCCTTGTGTCAGATTTGTGCTGGGGAACGTCTGAAATGAAATCTGCATTTGAACAATCAAACCAGATTTTTAAATTGGGACCAAACTCCAGCTTTTGTCCACCTCCTCTTTATTCAAGAATGAGACACCTAGTTCCCACCTCTGTCTCCTTTTTCTCCAAATCCAGGCGGCCCAGGCTCCCCTCGAGGCCCTGGAAGTCCTTCTCGACCTCTTTGTCCCATGGGACCTTCTACACCAGGATCACCTACAGGAAACAAACGCCTTGTAAAGGCCACCTCCACGAGGGAAGTCAGTGATCACATCAATCCAGTGTCTGCATTCCCACACCATGTGTCAATCAGTTGTGAAAGACTCACAGCAGTGACAGAGATGCTTACCCATGCTGCCCTTCTGTCCTTTTGGTCCTTCTGGTCCTTGGTGCCCAATTGGACCAGGAATGCCTGGAAAGAAAAGCATAACAAATATTCAGAGTCTTTGTCTGTGTACTATGAAAGAATAACATCCAAATTAGAGGAACCTGAGTCCTGGAGAGATTCATCAGCTGATGTAAAGAATGCTCTGGTAAAGTTGCTCTGGGCAGCGTGATCTAGTTGAGGATGCCCCTGCTTACTGCAGAGGGGGTTGGACTAGATGACCTCTGGAGGACACTTCCAACCCAGGCCATTCTGTGATTCTATATTACCTGGAGTTGAGTACTTTGACTTGGATGAGCATAATGCATATAAGAACACAAAGAAGTTGGGCCAAATACTCATGCAGCTCTGGGACTCTTTCAAAGGTAGGTTGAGATTTTCACAACCCCAAATTAGGTGTGCTCAATTAAGTGGAAGTCAAGCTGGGCCACTGCCTGTGACCAGGTCTCTGAGCTGTTCTGTAGCTTCGACTAAGGTAGTAATCAACTGACCTAGTCTTTGTTAAATACTGACTCTAGAGAACCACCTTAACCTAGCTTTGCAGTGTAGACTTTATTCTTGCCTACTGTAATGTGACTACATGTCCTTCTTCAAGGGGAATTGTACTACTGCCCACCTGGAACACCAGGAAGTCCTCGCTCTCCTGTAGAGAGAAAGAAATAGTCAGTGAGCAACAAGTCACTTCAGCCAACCCTCATGCCTCATAAAAAACAAACTTATATTCCTGCCATGTTCCAAAATTCTACTGTCTCCAGCCATGCCACACTGTGTTCATGCAATTGATTGAATAACTTATACCATGCAAAGCACTCTGTGATTAAACCAAGCAGAGCTTGGCTTCAGGCATGACTTTCAGGTGAAGGAAGTTTCTAGATTCAAAGTGAGATCTGTTATTTCTTCTGCTGTGAACTTTAAAATTATCTTTGTCAAGAAGAAGAGCAAAACCATTCAACCTGCACAACCACATGTGAAAGTAGGTAACTCCAGACTCACCTCTGGGACCTTGAATTCCCATGTCACCTGAGCAGAGAGAAAAAAATTAAAATCAGGATTGATTCTGAACATATTTCCAGTGGTTACTCATACATCTTACTTTTGTAATTGCTTTCTCATTTTCAATGAAACATGAAAGAGTTTTAGGTGAACAGAGACACTTGACATTTGAATAGCACAGGATCAGACCCATCCCAATAGTGATACCAGGATCTGGCCTTTCACACTGCACAGTGCAGAGCTGGGCCTCCTGTAATCATGCTGCCTGGAATCAGGTCCTCTACAGTTTACTTAGCCAATTAGTTTTACACTCCAGTAGAACTAGGGAAGTTACTGTCCCTCTATACTTGGCACTGGTGAGACTGCACCTTGAGTACTGGGTTCAGTTTTGAGACACTGACTACATGAAGAACATTGAGGTGCTGGAACATGTCCAAAGAAGAGAAATGAAGCTGGTGAAGCATCTAGAACACCAAGTCTTACGTGGAATGGCTGAGGGAACTGAGGTTGTTCAGTTTGGAGAAAAGGAGGCTCAGGGGAGACCTTATTTTCTACAACTGCTTGAAAGGAGGTTGTAGCAAGGTGGGTGTCAGCCTCTTCTCTGAAGTAACAAGCAATAGGATGAGAGGAAATGGCCTCAGGTTGTGCCAGTGGGGGTTTAGACTGGACATTAGGAAAAAAAGTCTTTACTGAAAGGAAGCATTGGAATAGGCTGCCCAGGAAAGTGGTTGAGTGAACATCCCTGGAGGTATTTAAGACACATATATGTGGTGCTTAGGGACATGGTTTAGTGTAGAACTTAGCAGTGCTAAGTTTACAGTTAAACTCAATGATCTTAGAATTATTTTCCAACCTAAATGATTCAATGATTCTTTTTGTTTAAGTATAAAACAGCTTCATCTTTTTCACTGTCAATTGCCCCTTGTGGGCAACATCCACTCCAAATCTGTGAACTGCCAGAGACAAGAAATAGGACAGGAGAAGAGAAAGACTGTATGGTTTTACCTTTCTGACCAGGTTCTCCTTTCTCCCCTCGGAAGTAGCCTGTAACAGGAAGTGAAGAGGCTGTTAGAGTGCATTACACAACAGAATAACTATTGGCTTCACATACAAGGATCCTTCCACTTGGAATCTGAGGCTGCAGGCAGCCCAGAGTATCAAGCACAGCAGGGCTTTGTAAGTGCACTTTCCTCAGCAAATTCACTTTCAGAAACAAGTGAAACTTCCACAGGTGGGAGAATGTAGGCTCTTCTATTCTTAACCTGTTTCCATCATCTGCTAAACAGAAGTAAAATATTCTCTTGCTAATGTAAGTGGCACAAGAAGTAAAGTGTGGGTTCATTTTTCCATGTGCTTCTTTCAGAATGGAAAACTCGCTTGTTTCAGCAAACATGGTAGATCCTGGCACAGGATGACATGTCCACAGCTTCCTTTCTTCTCCCTTTTCTGCTGGCTTTAAGGGACGCAGTACCAGTGCTAGTGGGAGTATTCTGAGCACCAGTATAACCTGTCTGTGAGGGCAGTTGAGAGCACCTCTTTCAACAGACTTCATTGCACTCTAAAAAGTCCTGGTCCTTAGGCCACTGAGCAATCAAATCCTCCCACTCCCCTTAAACAACCTGGTCTCACACAGCATCACAGACACTGACTCTGCTCACCTCGTTCTACTTCCTTGTTCAGTCTGCTCTTCACCATCAACCAGACTGACTCTTCATTTTCATAAGGGAAGGTCGAGGAGGGTGAAATACCATGAAGAAAGTCTACCCTTGAAGCATCCTTTTCTATCTTGTAATTCTCTTGGTTAAGTGCCAGGAGGCCACCATTGATTTTTTCCAGGTTTTCAACACGAGCTTTCAGCTTCCTCACTTCTTCCGCTGGAAGGTTAAAGTAACATGCTGAGGAACATGCTGCCACTGATGCATTCCTGAAACACCCATTTCTAATAGCAGGGACAAGGCAACACTGCCTTAGACAGCTACGGCCACTGCTCTTTGCATCTTTTATTCTAGTAGATATAACTGGAGTTTAAGTGACAAATCTGGAATCTGCTAGTCTCTGAGAAGATCTCAGATCCAAAGTTTTCCTATGCTACTCATCTCAAGATTATGCAAGCCCTTATCAAGGGTTTATATTACTTTTCCATTCTATGTGTAGTATCTTAATGACAGTCACCATCAAGCTGAAAGTGCTCCTTCACAGTTCTTCGGCTCAATATCTCTGGTACTTGGTCTCTTTGTCACCTTGCATGCCCTGTTTGTTTTTCTATCCCATTCAACATTTTTTGCTTCTCATTTATTTCTTACCCAGAGCAATGAGTCCAAAAAGCAATCCAAGCAGAAGCAACCAGGCCAAAAGCAAACCTAGGAGCCATTTCCACCAGCTACAGCAGGAACTACAGGGACACCAGGATGGTGTTGATCCAACTGCACCTCCCACATCACCATTTCTTATTTCTGGAAGAGGGAAGAAGCAGTCACCCAGTTAAGGAAGAGCTACTTGACTTCAGATTCAAGAATCTCTTAAAATAAGGACACTACAGTCTGATCCATTATACAAAGAGGTGTGGAGAAAAAATCTTTACACCCTACTCTGCACACAGTGGGTGCAATTGTAGTCCTTGTGAAAGCTGGGGAGAGCATTTCAAATAGGAATTCCAACATGTGACAACACTCAGTATACTTTAAAGCAACGTCTGGAAAACATGCTCAATGTTTTGTACAGTTTTGAGCCACCGATGACAGCAATAGTCAGTATGGTCTGTTGGAACCCTCTCTTCCCCATAAATCTGTCCTGGTAGCAGGATGCATCTCTATCATCTTCTATCCAATTTTCTCCATCAACACAAAAAATGCCCCAAATGCACACTCACCCACACTCAAATCACTGTTACCAATTTCTCTGGCACGTGCCCTATTCATTACAGACCGAGCAGCCTCCTCAACATCCCCCTCCCTCTAATGTCACTGCACAGAGGTCACCTGCATCACTCAAGAACCACTGCTTTCTTTCATTTATTGTGCTTCGGGGCTTCTTCCAATGATATTCTAAACTGCATCACTTACCTGCATAAGCTGCTTTGTCCCTTGCAGGCATGGATTTCAGTCCTCCTGGAAAAGAGATTTTACCAGTCTTTCTGTGCATGATTAAACTTAGAGCATGAGCCTGAAATGGGAATGTAGTAATGGAGGCAGAAGGAGAAAGTTCTGTAGCATTCACGTGAGGACAAGCTCTTACCATTTGCATCTGATTTTAAACCAGTGTCTGTAGCATAAGAGGAGGAAAATCCTTGCTTCTCTTTTTTCAAGGTGTCTTCTACACAGGAACCGAACAGAAACAGAAGATAATTCAAACCATTACAACACAAGTTCAGTCAGGCATTGGCATTTTGCATTGACCAAGGGCACATTTTTTAATCAAGAAATCACAATACCTCTTACTGTTTCAAATAGATCTATTTTTTTGCTTTCAAAGCTCCTAAGCTTTGTACAATATTCCAAGGCGTGCTCTGAAGCTTCAAGTGCAAAAGCTAGAACAAAAGCATGGCTACAGGCTAACTGCCTGCTAGAGCTTTTTATTTGGCTTGCAGTGTTTTGAGTCAGGTGTAATGTTCTGAAATCTGAACTCCCCCTAGGTCAATCTCCATTTCTCTGCCCTCAGCATACCCACACAACCCAAAGAAGAGAAGCTACCTCCATTAAGCCCAGTAGCAGAGGCATTAAAGACTTTGCCACTGTCCTTTGACATGATCAAGAGCTCCATCTCCTTCTTTGCTGGGGCATTCTCCTTCTCCAGCAGCAGAAACTTGCAGTCTTTGTGCAGTGCATCATCTCCCTGGGAGTTCAGAATGGCTCCCCCTGGTATATTGGTAAATGATGGGAAAGAGAAGGATATGAGTGTGTGCCACAGCACTTTTTGTTCATTAAAATATGTAATCCTGTTGTGACTGGAGTTGCCACTACTACAGACATCCACTAAGAGACACAGTCACTACTGAAGCTAAGAAGAACGATGTGCATGTCATTAGAGACACATATTTCACTAGCAGGGGAACAACTGTTATCAGACATTCTAATTCTATCACACTTTGCTTCTTACACTCTTACTAATTCTCTACTTACTAATTCTAAATTCTCTCTTACTAATTAATTCTATCACACTTTGCTTCTTACACTCTTACTATAGAACTACAGAAATTCAGTCTGAAAGAGACGTTCAAGGGTCACCACAGCCTGCATAGCTCAACATGAAGAGCACCTTTATCAAACCTACTCTGTCAAGCACAAAGCAGTCCACATCCTTGTGAGCCAGGCATGGTTATGAAGCTGTAACTTCATAACTACAGTTACGAAACTGTAGTTTAAAAGGTTTGGCATAGGCTAAACAAGATTCAAAAACATTGGTGCGGTCACCCTTCTGCCATTACACAGTGTCACACATGCCTGTACAAACCTGAATTTGCACACAAATTAAGATGACTAGAACAGTATTATTCCATTACTCTAGCACCAACCTGGAGTAAACCTGTGTTAGGAATGTTATCATAACTTCTGTAGTATTTACAGCTGCTTTTTTAGCCTCATTTTTGGGAGTCATTGGTTACAAAAGAAACCTGGTTTCTCTTACACAAAAAGTAAGACTGATTTATGGCTCTCATGGCTCTCATAGCTCTCAAAGCTACAGAAAAAAAAGTTGGAGAAGATGAATACCAATCATGCACAGATAACACACCAGTAAAAAGACCACAGCTTCTCCCATTAAAAAACTGTCTGATCATGTGTAAGTTAATTCCTTGATTTTTAAGGCTGAGCCTGGTACTACCGCAAAATTATGTTTAAAAGCAACCTTGCAAATATTTTGGCTTCAGATGAAACGCAATTTCACACATCTGATCTTCTACATAGTCAACTGCCAGCTGAGCAGAAGTAGCTGCAATTAAATCATCCAAGTCACAAAAGAGTGGAAGAGATCTGAATCAGACTATGAATGAGCTCATTTGCTCATTCATAGCTTCTGGCTCATTTGCTTTCCTTTCAGAAAGGGACTGGTAGGAGACTTGTCCAGTGACAAGTTGTGTTCCCGAGGAGCCAGGTGTTAGTGTCACTTAGCTGTCTGAATCTTTAACTCGTTTGTACCACGATATGCTTGTCCAAGGCCACGACTAAACAACTGTGAATGGCACACTCACCTGCTGTGGCAGACACACCAGTACTTGCCATGGTGTTACTCTGAGAAGTATTCTTCATCCCATATGCTGTAATGAAGCAATTAGAGAATGAAGGAGATGAAGAATTATAAGGTACCTACACATATGCTGACCTTGGGCTGCACATCATTTCAAAAACATTTTATCATTCAGCCACTCGGGCAACTCAAACAAGCAAGGTTGTCCTTAGCAAGCAAATCTTTAATGCTTAAATAGGCACTGAGAGCTGTTTCTGCACATGCAAAGCAGAGGAAATATTCCCCAGTATCCCTTCGTACCACATTGCTTCACACAATAAGAGGGTAACAAAGGAACCTCTGTCCATATGAACTTTCTAGTCACTACAGAAAAAGTGGGAGAAGGCAGCACACATTGATTGATGAATGTGACAGTTTAGGCTTGAAATGCTGCTGACCTGCGGAGGCCGCAGTAGCATTCTGGGTCAGGGTTGAAGAGCTTGGAGCCAGGTTATTTTGAACACCAAACACTGCAAAGAAAAACATTGTAATGAGGATTATAGGAGTCCTGCAGTGCAGATGGTATTCTGGCTAAAACCAAAACAAAACCAATTATAATAATGATGACCTCTCCCAAGAAATGCTGACAGCTAGCTGTAGGCATCATAGACCTAAACATTATGTTCTAACACCTTCCTTACAAAATATTGGACATTTTTCCTCAGAGAATTTTGCTGTACATATTATTGCTGGCCCAGTAACAGTGATAAAAAACATTAGATTATGAGGACACTCTCATGGTTGCATACAGGTGGAATACTTGTGAAAAAGGTAAATTGAGAGAACTGTCTTGGACTGACCAAGGGAAGTTTAAAGAGATAACAGCACACAGTATGTCCAGAGAGAAGTAAATGGTTTGGAGGGTGGCACCTTCAGTGCCAGAACCAGTGTGGCAATATTAATTCAGTGTGCAGACTGCTCTCATACACCCTGTTCCCTTTGCAGGCCCTATAACGATGACATTTTGCTGTGTAGACATAGTGTGTGTGACTGAAAGGAAGAGAAGTGGTTTAGTCATGTTGAAGAGAGTTTTATGAAGTCTGTATGAAGTGAAGATGAGAAAAATCTGACCTGTAGAGGAGGTGCTCAGGCCTGTGTTCAGAGTGTGATTGCTGGGAGATAGGTTATTTGGAACACCAAAAACTGCAAAAAGAGGAAGTGAAATGTTATGACTTCTTTAGAATCAGAAATCCAGCACATGAAGCTCAGTGGCCCAGTCACAAAAATTAAGAGCCAGAGTCACTTAGAAGTGAAATGAAAATGCACAATAGTTGCACAGAGGAAAAATCTTGAAAATTGTGACAGCAAATCATTCTTTTGATGAACTGACAAAGGGGAGAAAATCTGCCATCAGACAAGTTGCAATCATTAGACTATGTGAGAAAGCAAAGCTTTCAGTAGCATGCTGTTATAAGGCCTCCTGTGGTTCGTCTCTGTAGCTGGGAAATACTGCATCCCCGGCAATTAGAAGTGAGCACACTCAACATTTAGTGATTACATCTTTAGTGTATGTGAATAGAAGCATTAAGCCCAGTTGTTCTTACAAAGGACCGTGGCAACCCAGTGTTAACTAGTCTCAAACTAGTTTCGAGGGCAAATGTGAGCCTGACCTTCCTGATAAAACCAGCATCAAAATGTAGTGACAGGTCAGGCAGTGAGGACAACAGATCCTCCCAAAGAAGGATTTTCAAATACAGTCAGTGCAGAAGCAGAGAGCACCAGGTTACAGAAAAACAGAGAAAGGTCAAATATATTCCCTGCCATCACAGTTCGTCTATCATTTTAGTTCTTGCTGTGCTAAACAAAGCACTGATGTTGACACAGCTTCAGTATGGAGTTGCACCCTTCAAGCCTAGGCAGTCCAGGGAGCATACCTGATCCTGTAGAGTGAGACATAGCATTGATCAAGGAAGAGCTGTTGTGGTATCCACCAAGGGAAGACCCAGCAGGCAAAGTGGAGGACCACATGTATGAAGGGAGGGCAGTATTCAGTACAGTTGTATCGTATGTCCCTGACACTGTAAAAGAAAAAAACAAACACAAGTGGTCATCAGTGAGACCAGGCTTATGGCTTAGCATGCACTACAAATTCATATGGCAAACAACTTCAGCTGCCTTAAATTTCAATTGCCCTTGTGAAGTCAACACAATGACTCCAGGTTAACACAGTTGCATGTGTTGGATGTGGCACTTGGTGCCATGGTCTAGCCTTGAGCTCTGTGGTAAAGGGTTGGACTTGATGATCTGTGAGGTCTCTTCCAACCTTGGTGATACTGTGATACAGTATAACTTATCTCCAATGCCAGCTGATTTTAACCAATGGAAGATCGGCCTGATAGTATGATGCTTCACAAAACACCTTGAAGAGATTTTGCTTGTTAATATGCCAGAATAGAATCACAGAATCAACCAGGTTGGAAGAGACCCCCAAGATCATCCAGTTCAACCTAGTACCCAGCCCTATCTAATCAACTAGACCATGGCACTAAGTGCCTCATCCAGTCTTTTCTGTCACTGAGTTAGTAAATCACTCTGGGCAACTGGACATATGACTTTTGCTTCCTGCATGTGGCTCTAATTGATTCATTAGTGTATAGGACTAAAAATTCCAGTTTAAACAGGGTTTGAGCCATGCATAAGAAAGAAGATTTTGCTTGTTTTCAGATACTAGTGGAGGACACTGAAGTGAATGTGAATACTACTGTCTCAAGCTCTGTGGGTGAGGCTTGTAAATAGTAAAAGCTGGTTACAGTACTTTAAGCACCACTTCTATCATTACCAAATGCTAGCGATCTCTGAACCATGTTATGCGACCCAAATGTTGCCTTCAGCGCTATCTCCACCTCGCTCATAGATAAGAGATCAAATTATTTTAAGGCATATTGCTTAGAGCTCTTGTCTCTGCTAGAATCACCTCTGAATTAAAGCCGGTGGCAGCAGGAGCTGGCTCAATTTTATGGAAATTAGACAAGTCACTAAAAAGCTACCCAAGATGGCTCTTGTTAGAGCAACATCTGGACAGCCCTCCAGCATTCTGACTCTTTTTCTGTATTGTCACAGCTTCTGGGACAGAGACCATGTGTTCTTATTGAGATGTTCTCAGCAATTGGGTACTTTTATGGCAAATAGTGTTTGGAGAGGTTCCAGCATTGCTAACCATCCTCTGCCAAGTACCTGACTGAGAGCTCTCAGTAACCATCTTTGTCTCCACTACAGCCTTTTTCGGTATCGGGAGTGTATTTGACGATGTTCGAGTAGGACTGCAGCTGGCAGATCGACTTCCCTTCAGCAAACGCTTCACATCATCCAGCTCTGTCCCTGGAAGAAGAAGCAAGTGTCCAGACTCACCCAAAAGCATTGTTTAATTAATCTGTCATCTTGCCCTGGTTAGGCCATTCATTGGAATTTACCTGACTCTGTTGTACTTTCTGGGGCTGACTACTGGGGGTGCCACTTAACAACAAAGCTTCAGGGCCTCATTTCTGGAACTAAGTACAACTACACCCTTGCAAGATCACCATCTAACCCACCACACACTTCCTTGTGCAGAAAGGGGAGACAAATGAATGCTCCTAACAGAAAACAGTAATAATGACTTGCTGCCATCTGCCAACGTGAAGATTGGGGTCCCAGAGACGCTGCAGAAATACCCAGAGCAGCAACACCCTCTGTCTTACACCAGATCCCCTTGGAATGAAAGCCTGCCAGAGGCACTTACACCTGCCAGAGGGAGACGCGCTCTGCAGCCGGACTCGTATTTCACTCTCTGAAAAGAGAAAATGCAGCTTATGAATATGGAGTGAGATGCATTTGTGCCCTGGGCTGGGAATGAATCTTTAGGCTGAAGTGAATTCATTCCTTCTTGCTATGCTCCATCTTGCCATCTTCCTGCTTGATCTGAGCAGAAATGGCCCCTGTGAACTGGTTGTAAATTGGTTTCGGTGACTTTGTTTTGGGGTCACATACTGCTACTTCTAATCCCAGAGAGCTATGTTTTTTCTCAATGAAGGCCTCTGTTGATGTCAATACATTGTTACTGCCAGACATACAGAAAGTCTAACTATGCAGTCCTCAATCACACTGCTACTCCTATTAACCACAGTTATTATTGTCCTTCTGGCCAAAAACCTAAGGAGCCAAAAGATGTTTACCAAATACAAAAATTCCCTACTACTTTTTGGGTAAAATTCACACTGTCTTCTCTACAATGAGCTATATGATTTAGTCTCTTACAACCTGATGACTTCTCTTTAGGCTCACTGAATGTAACCAGGCCACTTTAAACATTTTCACTAGGTACTCGATTTATTACTGACTTTCACTGTCCAGCACATGACACTATAGAGTTAATGTGATCTGGTTGGGGCAGGCCTTTAAGCTTGCTACCCACAAGCCAACTGGCCACCCAGGACACGGGATACATGCTCCTCAACATGAAATCAGACAGCGCATGCACTATAAAACAAATAGTGGCTTTGGCATTTACTTGGAGAAGATGACAGATTGGAATTATTTTCCAAAGTAATAGGAGAAGCTGGAGCTGATTCTCTGGTGTATGTTTTATTATGTATGGCCTAGTTCTGCTGGGAGCTCAGGTATATAGCATGCTAGATCTGAGGTAGAATAATTGGTAAGCGTGACACTCTCCAGGAGGAGCACGCAGAAGCACACTTTGATTTATATCCACTGCTAAAATTAACTTGGATAAAGTGACATTATAGTTTCCTCTTCAAGCAACTGGGAACAGATATTGCTCTCTTACAGAGCAATATAATCCTGCTTTCCCCAGTGCTGTTAATAAATTATTAGAAGAGCTGAATGATTTAAACAAGGCAGAGCTTTAGGGTGAGCTGGCTAAACAGACCACAGCAAGTCCTTAATTTCCTTCCCATCTCCTTACTACCAGCATGAGATCATTTCAAGGTATGGCATTATGGTTTGTAAGATAGATCACAGTGGGTGAACGATGAATACAATTACTGTAAATATGTCAGAGGCAGGTCATAGAGCATGGATCAACTGAGTTTATGGTAGTGAACAGGCAAGATGGAAGACTATATCCTACATTCCTAGATGTCCAGGTTCCAAGTGGTTCCTCCTTTCTGACACAGTCTAAACCATGACTTTTGCTAGGGTCAGGTTTTACACTGAGCTCTGACTGTTCTACATGTAAACTGTTTGATTTCAGCTACAAAATAGGTCCATTTAATACAGCATGGATCAGAATGAAGAAAACAAAGGAAGCTTCTAAAAGAACAGCATCACCCACCTCGGCTTTGGCTTCTCCCTCTTGTAGAAGTAGATGCTGTGAACAGCAATGAGAGAAAAGCAGTATTAGGCTTTGCTGTCTGTGACATCTCTGAAAATGGACACACTCGTGCTTGAAGTGCTCAGATTCAGAAAGTAACCTTCATTTGGGGCACTGCTGGGGGAATTGATACCTTAGAGATTTTACCAGGCCCTTTTTAGACCTTAGAGTACCTTAAATAATAAGTAGCATGTTTAGCATTTCTAAACCAAATGCCGTTCACAGATGGTGGTCTCCCATTCCAACAGCCAAAAGGAAGCTAATAGGTCTGTTTACCCCTTTGACCAAGGTTGGACACCACAAAACTTTGCATCCTCTCTAAGCCACAAAGATGGCATGATTATATTATTTCACTACCTACACTGTGTAAAATTAGCAGCTCAGAGTTTGGACAGGGCAAACTCCTATCTGCTGACATTGTTCAGCATTAATAAACCACTTGATAGCCAGTTCAATTTTCCATACAAACAGGCTGAAACCTAGAAAGAGCTACTGGAAAATTATATCCAGCAATGGCTCCAAATCCTAAGAATCTGTGCTTTTTTGGTTGAAGGTTCCAACTAGGAGTGCAGGGGGAGAGGGCAGAAAATGTTAAGAAGCATCCCATGTCTATGTTCTTCTCTCCTCTTCCTATGCCATATAGGAAACCTCACAGAGGGAGCTGAAGGTATACAATATGCACCTTCTGTTAGAATTTGTATCAGCTAAAGACCCTGCTGCCAGCTGTTAATATCTTCTCTGAAGTCATGGAGCTGCACTAATTGCCCAATTCAAAGGCAGCAAAGGTAAAGCAAGACAGAGTAATGTGCAAAATGCCACTGTGGTCACCAGCTCACATGACCTTGCCATAATGTTCAGAGGAAAGCTCTAAAACATACCAATCTCTTTTCTGGGAATCTCAGGAGAAGAGTTGGCACTGGAGCTCCCTGCAGAAAAAAAGAAAACTCTTCATTAATACTTTACAGGATCATTAAAAGCTTTCAAAACTTGTCTTGCTGGTAGCTGCCTAATCCCAGTGGATAAGAAACATCTCCACTGAAAAACAGAGCTATTCAGGATTACACAGAAGAGTTGCTAATGTCTGTCTACAAAAATATGCCACAACTTCTTTTAGAAAGGAGTGTTACTATATATAGGACTCAATCATTAAAATGTGTCCCCGATGGCTTACTTCCTAGCAAAACCACAATAGGATTCTTCTGCTCTTTGGGACAATCCTGCATTAATGTAACCTCAGAGGATGCTACGTGTTGCCTCCTGTCTATGGCATGTTCTGTGATACCTTCGTACGCTGCATGGCGACTGGTATATGTTTTCCTTTCAAATGTTGAGCCAGGTGATCTGGTGAGAGTAGAGCTGGGAGACTGGGTTTGTCTGTAGCCACAGGACGATGATGATGAATTCAATCTACCACTTCCACCTATAGGTAAAACAAAACACCAGTACACTCAGCAAATTGTAGATAAGTGCTCTGGATGTATACCCTGGATGTTTTATGTTACTGTCTTCTGAGCTGGGAAAATTTGCATTGGTATTTCACAACTAGAGACAGGCAAGGACCATATATGGATCTAACTTTGACTCACCTCAACACTTTGAGCAGTGAGCAGTATTTCCTCTCTTTTTGGTTTCAAAACAAATCTTGTCAATGGTATATATGATGACAGCAGGTTTTGGCCTAGGGGGGTGGATGAGCCATCTCCTGTGCCAGAATAAATCTGGCTTTGGTTGATGCTGGGCTTTGGTTTGGATATTGATCCACCCATAAACTTAAGTGCTATATGACACAGGCTACAAAAACTGGGAGATTGTTGGTCCAAACTCAAAAGTGCTGAAGGATGCAGTTCACAGGATAAGAGAAAGCAGAGGTCAGCCCATTTCCCCTCCAAAGCAGATGTCCACACTCTCAGTCATGCCTTAGTCCATTTTCTGCAGGAGTGATTGAGGTGTGGATCAGGCCCAAGGCAGCACGGAGTTTGTTAGTGGCTGTTGTAATTTAGACAAAGGAAAGAATTTCTCTAATTCACATCAGTACTGTGGAGAAGGAACTGAGTAGTTGTAACTAATGTGTTCCTACTCTTGTATGAAATCCAGTGCTGGTATATGATCAGAGTGCAGCAGAAAGGGAGCCCAGTGTAACATGTAAAGCATAACATATCCATACATATCAGCAGGATCAGACTGAATATTGTTTACCCATCCCTGAAAAAAAAAGCATGCCCTTGTGATATCAACAGAATGTTTTCTTGCCAACTTTTCCCTCTATGAGGACTTGTTTTATTCTGCAGCTTTTCTACTTAACACAGCAGAAGGAACTGCTACGACAAGCAGGCTGCTGTTAGAGGCATTCTGCAAGCAGAGTGGGAAAGCAGAGATTAGAAAATGCCCTGTAAAACTTCAAGAAGTCATTATCTCTAAAGTGCAGGTTCTTTTCTCTTCCTCCACACACTGAAAAGAAATAACGAGGGAGATGGAAATCCTTCACAGTCAGCTGAGTTTGCAGAGCTGGGTTCAGTTCTCAAACCCATGCCAGTCCAGACAATTAGACTGACTTCTTCACTGGAGTTACTGCACATCTACCCTGCGGAAAAGTGATTCCGCACTGTGGCCTTTAATTGGTATGGAGGTGTCTGTCAGATCTATTGGCTATGGCTAATTCTCCTGTTGAGCTTCCAAACTGCACTTCATTCCCATTGGTTTGTCAGCTCTTTTGAAGCATGGAGAATGTTTTCTACAAGGCTAGTTACACAGTTTGTCCCACTGGGGACAGAGAGATATGTGTGCCAGGAAGCTAATTCTTCAGAAACCTTTGCTATGACAATCTAAGAGGGTAAAGAATGTTGTTAGAGAAGAACCCTGTTTTGATAAAGTAGACAGCACATACTGATTTAGCACATCAAGAAAATATCGTAGACTGCTCAAACTGTTAAACACACATACAAGAAAATATTTTCTAGGAAATTCTTTTGTAATATTCTATCCACAGCAAGATCAACAAAATGACTAACAAAAACTATGTTTTGAATAGAAATAGTCAGAAGATTATATTTGGAAATCCTAAATAAAAAGTAAATTTCATTTGCAAATGACTTCTTAACAAGACTGAGAATGGCTTTTCTTGCTGTTGCTCTTCTGAAAACACATTTTTCCTGCAGAAAATGTGGGGTTTGTGATTTACTCACCCATCCTCACATCCAGCTTAGGTAATTAAGACATTTTCTTTGAGTATACACCACTTATATTTTCATAAACTCTATTTTCCTTACCTCTGGCTCATCCTGCTTCCTTGCCCTAAATCTCTCCTCAGATCACTTCTGCTGCCTTTGCTCTTTCCTCACTGTATAATGTCATAATTCCTTACTTGAAGTCACATAGCTGCTGCTATGGGTGTAAGACCTCTTTTCCACTCCGGTCCCTCCAGTGTGGGATGATGTTTTGAGCCCAGTGCTGCTTCCTCCCTCTGGAAGAGATGAGCAAAAAGTGAGCCATCTTCTCAGGGTAAAAGATGAGAAAAGCAAGGATGCTCAGTGAGAAATATAGCTTCATGTCTGGCAAGATTATCACAACAGCAGAGAGGTGTCTTGGCAGAACAGAGATTTTACTGCATTTACACTACAGACCTAGCAGGTTTGTAGTCAAGTTTTGTTCCTTACATGGACTGAACAACACTCTCATAAATCCTCACCATAAGTAAGACAGCACAATTTCTTTCTGATCCAACTGCATCAAGTTAGTCACAAACATGGTATGAAGACCATGGCGGATTCTTTGGTACTCAGTACTTGTACTTCCCCACAGAGGCAGAAATCACTACTGATATCTGATATTACCAAAAAAAGATTCACTTGCTGTTGTCAGCTGGATAAAATGATGGGAATATACTGCAGCCTCAGCAGTGGAGGCTGCTGACCCATCATTTTTGACCCTTGTCCCCAAGACACAGTCACCACTGGAGACGCTATATGAGGGCTTAGGCTCTGGCAGAGTCTGGTCTGTCAGATTTAATGGACTATGCAGCTTTGTTTCTGACCCAGAGTGCTCCCCACACAGTGCTCATTCTCTGCACCAACAAGTATATGGGGAGAGGTATCTCAACATAGCTTCTCTCTGGGTGCAAGTCTTTCTGCATTAAGACTGGTTGCACCCAGGGATTTATGGAAACTACATAGTTAAACAGCATAGAGTAGCACAGAACACTGAGCAGAAGTAATGTAATGACACTTACTGGGCGGTAAGGACGTCAGTCTTGTTGTTACAGTTTCTGTAATAACTGAAGAAAGAAAAGAATGTAGAAGTAATGGCATGTTAATATAGGCAAACAAGATACATATCCTATTTCATTTCCATGGAAGAACATGACTTATTCAAAGAAGATTGTCTCATTTAAAGAAAAATCCCTTAAGACCACCCTACCTGGGGGCTGCAGTCTCATCAGCACACAATGCTGTGTGCTTGCTTACAGGCCTTTCTAACTCTGCAGTAACTAAGCACATTGCACTTTTTTTTTCACTGTAAAATATGAAAGTAGCATTTCTGGGCACTTCTGAACTGCAGCTTTGCCATAAAGTCAAAGCCCACAGGCAGACTCCTCACTAGCTTCCTCTTACCTAATTCCCATAATATGGACTTCTGTATAATACACAGCCAAAAAAAATAATCCAAAGAACATTCTCTAGGCCGTGCAGGGAACTGATATCAGAGGCAGGAGGAGAACACAAGCATGTGCACTACTGGCTAGAAATGTTACCACAGCGAAATCACCTGAGCTAAACACTCAGGTCATGCTTTGTGACTCTGAATGTCTGATCTCGGTCTGTTTTGTTTCTTACTCTGACTTCAACAGAGAGGTCTGGTCAGCATACAAGCCCTTGCAAAACTGGGCATTTGCTTCTGGGATTTTGGGTGCTTCGCACACACACACACAAGATCCTCCTTACGTCTTTCAGTAACTTCGGATCCATCTTGCCTCGTTTTCTTTGTTACAGAATCCATACCATTGCCACCTGCAGGGAAAGCAGAAAGACTGCACTTAGAGGTCCATGAACAGCAGATGACAGCAGATCCCCACGAGTACCAGCATTTTTCTCCCTTCAACTGGGGACCAGACTGCCTGGAAGACATCTATGTCAGGGAGTTTATAGAGCCACTCCAGAGCCATGTGAATATTGTTACAAGACCACCAACACTTGCCTACAAAACTGGATGCTGCACGGTGCAGCGGAGGTGAAACAGCAGAAGGGATTGTGAAGCCAGCAGGTTAGATAGGGGCAACTAAAGCAAATCCACTCAGTGATGGAGAGGTTCATACCTAGGTTTGAATCTAGACTTTGTGGCATTACACTACACTCTCTAGCTGTGCTCCTATAAAGGCTTGGTCAAAACCGCAGGATCAAAAGGCAACTTCCACACATCTGGTGGCAGGTGTCCCTGCCTATGGCAGGGGGTTGGAGCTGGATGATCCTTGAGGTCCCTTCCAACCTAAACCATTCTATGATTCTATGATCTGCTCTGGGAAGGATTTAACAGTGCAGAACTGGAAAGGCAGGCACTTGCAGGAGCACCTTATCTGCACTCTGCCAGCACTGCCAGAAAAGCCCAAGAAGAGACACTACTGCACTGTTGACAGCAACACTGTGCATTCTCAGGGTACACAGATGCTAAAGCTGCAGCACCAACTATAGTGAAGCTGAAACACATGGGAGGTACCTTTAAATTAATATTTTCTGTAGCAAGGAACTTAAGGACAGAAGTGTTTCACTTTGCATTGCAGGAAAAGTAGAGAGGGTTTGGAGGCCCTTTCTGTGGATTTGGAATCAGATCTAATTTAATGCTAGCTCAGGTCAGTATTGGAATGATTGCTGCACATGCTGTGTATACTCTTCTTCATGACTTGGATCCCTCTCTAGCAAAACTTGGCCTCTTGCAGAAGTATGACTGCCTGCCAAGGCAGAAATGCCACTAAGAAATGTGATTGTGGAAAAGAAGCATTAGCTAGAAGGGAAACCACTTCTCTCTGAAGGAAATACACTGTTACACACTCCTAGCCTAAGATAACATTTCCTCCTGAGCAGCTGCAAACAATGAGAAGGAAGAGATCTGAATTCACACACAACGTGACAGTAGGCCAAAACTCACTATTATGTTTGAAGACTCCTTCTCAAGGGCTCAGCTGTACCAAAAACTGCACACTTAACAAGTTGAGCCTAAAAAAAGCTTTGGACAAAATTCCTTCCAAGTTTTAGAGTTTAGCTTAAGGCATAACCCAAGACAGTGCACTTGAGTCCGATCTTCATGATTCCACTTACCCTTCTAGAGAGTATCTACCAAGTAGCCTCCTTGATATTATGCTTGTATTGCCCATGCCTGAGTAGTCACACAAGGCAGAATGAAGTGGAAAATCTGCAGGAATATCTGAAGCTCAGATATAGATCTTTTGATTGTCTCCTGCTGTTCTCAGAGCTGGACAGGAACAGCTTGAGTGCAGAAGACACACTATTAGTCAAGCCACTTTAGCCTCTTATCACAAATCCAGGTGAGCCTTGCAGAAAACACCCACTCACTCTCACTCTCTGCACTTCAGACCATGATCTTGGCTCTGCAAAAGGAGCTCCTGATGCTACATCCAAGTCCTTATAGAACCATGATGGCAAGATATTACTCAGCCCTTACATTGCTTGCTAACACTGGGGATTTCCAAAGGATTATCCAGAGTGTTGATTTCAAGGTACATGTAAGATTGTAACTATATAAGAGAGTTCCTTCTTCAGCAGGCTAACAGTTCCTGGTCATTCACTCCAAGGAAAAGCAGTATTCCTGCTACTCTTCCTCACTGCATCAACAGTGGAAGCATCTTTTGAGCTCTTTCTGTAAAAACAGATGGTGAAAGCTGTTGTCTAGATGTCAGATCTTCTGGCTTTGGCAGTGCATTTTGGCAGGGAACACAGCTTTCCTACTGCTTTGCCGTTCCAAAACTCCACTTTCTTTCTGCTATTGGGAAGTGGTGATGGTTATGAATGTTGGGAGAGGCTAGCATCACCATGGAGTGAATCAATCTTCTACATCTTTACCTGCTTTGAGAAAGGGGAGCAACTTTCTCCAGTATCAACCCCTGAAAAAACCCTCCAAAAACAAAACAAGAGGTTAACCCACAACTTTGGAGCCACACAAGCCACAGCCCCACATGGTGCATTTTGATCTGTATTGCATGTGTGTTTGCTGCTTGAATGCAAAAGCCAGCCCAGGTTCCAGCAGGCTGACTGAGTTGGATTTCCAGTTGCCAGGACCGACTTATTTCACCAACTCCTATCTGGATTTACGAAGACATAGCTGTGAGCTATGTCTGTGGCAAAGCAATAGCACTGCTGAATCAGAGAAGCCACTTGCAACCATCTCTAAGCAACAAGTAGGAACTTGTGAAGTGGGATCACTCTTGAACAGTGCAGGCAGCATTAGACACAGCAATCCTCTCACCACCTGAACAACAGCTCAGGGGGCTGTAGTGCACTCGTGGCACTCACAAAAACAGCAAACTTGCAGACCTTAATGGCTTTGGAAACCAGAAAGGTCCAGCCCTGCTTCACATATACACACTGCTTCCTCTCTATAGCACTGAAAAGTAGAATAGTAACAGCTGCAGCTGCCCAACTTTGCAAGGCATGCTTAGATCTCTACTTTCCATGTAAGCCTGACCCTGCAGGGTGCCTTCTGCACACACCGTTCCACGTGTCTGCAGTGTAGCACGCTGGCAAGGGTGCTAAGCTGGTTTGACATTTGAACCCTTCTTATTATTTTAGAACCCTTCTAGATATTTTATAATATTTTAATGTATGCAATGAAAATAAAGTTTACTACAGACAGTTTTGAAGGGGAGGAGAACAGCAGCAATGATGTATTTTAATGGAAAATGAAAGCTGGCATGTTTCAGATGCTTTATTCCTTCACAACGTCCTTCCAGTTTTCATGTCTGAATGCTTTTACACTCCCATAGCACACATCCCTTCAGCTCTCTCCTCCCTCCATTAATAAGGCTCCTGCTGTAAGATATTCCATTAGGAGAAAGAGGCACCAGCAGGTTCCATGATGAATAATATCTAATGTCAGTGGAACCCTTTGATCGTGAATACTCTTGAGACTCAGTAGATTCTTCTACACCACGTGACTGACATAGCAAACACTATGTCTTACCATCATATCAAATGTCTCTTGGGCCCCCTCCTCTTAATCAAGCCTTTCAGGTGCCATCATCCTGGGACTAATAGAACTGGTTAAAAATGACTCCTTATCTCTCTTTTACTCCACAGTATAGGAACTGCACCTTATTCTGTTTTAAAATCTCACTTTTTTTACTGAAATGATGCTAATGCCAAGGAAACAGATTAGATGCCCAACCACATCTTGAACAAAATTCTGCTCTGCCCATGGTTAGCCTGGCTTCGACACCAGAATGTGCTCATTTACCAGAGCACAAGCAAGACAATTGCCCACACTTCACTCTGCACTGCCAGATGCCTTCCTTTCAAAAACACGTCCTCATCATCCCCACTTAGTTGTGCTACCCCAAAGAGAAACATGCCAAAGTAAGGCCATTCTGACCTGCATAAGGTTCTCACCTCCGGCACAGAACGGGAGACAAATAATCTGGTATCGCACAAAAAATGTTTGCAGAGCAGTCAAGTACTGCCGTCACCATTTCACAGATAAAGAAATTAGTTACAGAAGGACAAGTAACTTCCCCAGAGTAACTCTACATGTCAGTCCAAAGGCAGGAAAAGAATACAAGTCCTTTACCTTATGCCAGTATATTCAAATTTTGAGACCTGCAGCAGAAAGGATTCAAACTGGTTCAGGCTTTTCTGACAAAGCTTCAAAACACTTTACAGTGCCTCCTAATCCTTCGAGACAAAAAATGCAGCCCAAAGTCCATAATCAATGAGTCACTGCTGATAAATAAACCCACCTGTCTGAGATAAAGGGAAGCTTGTCCATAGCAACACAAACTTTCACTCAGAAGCAATTTTTGCATTCTCAGGGCTAGTGATCAATTGCTTAATATTACACCCTGCACCCTCCACCTGAAGCTCCAATTTACAATCATTATTCCTCCAGCACATCTCAGATTCACTCAGTTTTAAAAACAGCCAACAGAGGACCTACATCTCACCGTGCTAGTGGCCCTTCCAGAACAGAGAACATTCAGCTAAACTTTATCTATTTGCACAGCAGTTTCCAAAAAATGCATTAAAAACGTACTCAGAGCCTGGCTTCACACTTCTTATCTCTCAGTAGGCATTCTCACTTTAAAAGAGCTATATTCACTGACAGACAGAAACCCAAAATGACCCAGCTCTCATACAATCTTATTTTTACATTGTATTCCTCATAGGAAAATGTAAAACCTCCTCTATTTTGCCTAATACACAGAGCCTTCTTGAGAACGTCAAGGAATCCGGAAGACAGAAAACAAAGGATATTTGTTTTCTTTTAGTAATAGAACTTACCTGGAGTACTTTGGTTATTGAAATGAAAATCTGTTTTTCTCCTCAACTGTTTCCTTTCTACCAAAATTTGTCACCTACACTTTATATCACGTCCTTCCAAAGGTGTGTGGAAGCTGAGTGATCATCCAAAAATGTTCACCTCTTCTTTATTTAACCTGTTTTATTCTCACCCTTCTTCTGCTTTTCTATTCCCGTGCTCTTAAACAAGTCCCAACAAAGGCGTGTCTTGGTTTCCTGCCTCACCCTACCCTTCCAATTATCTGACACTCACTGGAGGGAAAAAAAAAAAAAAATCTGCCTCCAGGAATCAAACTTTATTGAAAGAAAAAAAATGCTCCTACCTATTTGCTCAGGTAGATTAACTGTTTAGAACCCAGACAGACAAAGATGTGACAGCTTCGCCCCAGGAAAATGAACTGTTACGGTAGCATTTTCTGATACATGATCTGAGATTGGTTTTGGCATTCTCTTACAGGAAGTCACACAGCACCTGCTGTTGTCTCTGCAAACCTGGCTGCAAGCTAAGCATGTTTTGCCACTTGCGATACAAGGGGCTAAGCTCCCAGGTAGCAAAAACTGGCTGAAAACCACTCAAGCCAGTGGTCTGAACTGCCTTGACAACCCCACAGATAACGATGCTCAATTGGGAAGGCAGTACTATTAATAAATACAGACACACCAAACTGAGCAAAGAACACTTTTTTTTCATTCTCACTGGATAAAAACTGGAGCAGAAGAGCAGCCACCGTGGGTCAAAGCAAATCCCCATGTAGCTCACTGTCCTGTCTTTCACCTTGCCCCATTTTAATAGCTCTGGGAAGCCAACCACATGAAGAGTAGTCAAAAAGTGGAGCATTGCAATCATTCCCTGATGATTATTTCCCATTACTTTGTCCAATTCATTTTTTAATCTGTACAGTGTCCCACAGCAAAGAGTTTTGCAGCTTATGTGTTTAAGGTGTAAAGTTTCCCCTCCTACCAAACATGACAGTGCCATTTGGTGCCCTGTGCTTCTTTACAAGAACCAGAATTCACCTTGGCTTCTCCCTACACAGATTCTGACAGAATCATACCAGAGCATGGGAAAGAACTTGATGCTTCATGTGCACTTTTGCACAGATCTTTCAAGGGGTTGTAGCTGTGTGCTGTCATGATCACACTCTGTTCTTCCAAGTTCTGTACTGGAAATTTCCAAAGGTGTGTAGGGAAATGGCTGCTGTACAGCACTAAGCTGCCACTCCAAAGATTATGTCCCATGTTTGTTAATGGAGACTTCAGAATTCATCAATGCATCTCCTAAACCCCAGAACTTGTACCTGTATTTTAGTCAGACTAATATCTATGAAGCATAGTTTCCTCCCTGCTTTCTGAACACTAACCACAGAATCATGGCATAGTAGGGCCTGGAAGTGACCTCAAACGATCATCCCGTCCAACTTCCCTGCCAGAACAGGACCACCTAGAGTAGGTGACAGAGGAATGCATCCAGACAGGTTTTGAATGTCTCCAGAGAAGGAGACTCCACAACCTCACTAGGCAACCTGTTCCAGTGTTCTGTCACCCACCCAGTGAAAAAGTTTTGCCTTATGGAAAGCTCCAGCTTGCACCCATTGCCTCTTGTCCTGTCATTGGACATCTCTGAGAAGAGTCTGGTTCCATCCTCCAGACACTTGCCCTTCACATCTTTATAAACATTAATGAGGCTCCCCCTCACTCTTGCCCCAGCTCTCTCAGCCTTTCCTCATGAGGGAGGTGTTCCACTCCATTAATCATCTTTGTGGCTCCACGTTAGACTCTTTCAAACAGTTCCCTGAGGTCTTGCTTGAACTGGAATGCCCAGAACTGGACACAATATTCCAGACGCAGCCTCACCAGTGCAGAGAGGGAGGAGAATCTCTTGACCTACTAACCACAGCCCTTCTAATACACCCTAGGATGCCACTGGCCTACTTGGCCACAACAGCACATTGCTGGTCATCTTGTTGTCCATCAGTATCCCCAGGTCCTTTTGCCCGCAGCTGCTCTCCAACAGGTCAGTCCCCAGCTAATGCTGGTACATGGGGTTGTTCTTTCCCAGATGCTAAACTCAACACTTGTCCTTTCATTTCATTACATTTCTCCCCGCTCATCTCTCCAGCCTGTCCACGTCCTGCTGAATAGAAGCAGAGCCTTTAGGTGTGTCAGCCACTCCCTCCAGCTTGGTGTCATCAGAAAACTTGCTGACAGTACACTCTGTTCCCTCATCCAGGTCATTGATGAATATATTGAATAGCACTGGTCCCAGCACCGACCCCCAAGGGACTCCATTAGACACAAGCCTCCAACAAGTCTCTGTAATCAAAGGACATTTAGTTGTCTTAACAAGTTGCATGTGGTAATTAAGTTATTAAAAGGTGTAAGGCTTAGCCTGAGTCCTGGCCAAATTGCACTTGATTCAAGCCTTGACCTAAAGGAATAAAAGTGACTTTAGCTTTTTGAAGTTCCTGCTCTTTAAACATTATAGATTACTTTCCCTCTTATTATCAGTTGCCCTTTAAACTTGCCCTTTGGTCATCTCATTTTAAATCTTCCAATACCATCCACAGCTGTGTGCTTCAGGTATATCCTGGCTGCTCACAGAAGGAAGTTGTTCAAGAAAAGACAGAACTGAACTCACTGAACTATTCTAGCTCTGTAAGATGCACCAGTGTGAGGGAACCTCACTGGAATGGCACATAGGCTTCACTGGGCAAAGAGATGGGGCCTCACATTTTAATACTATGTTCTTGGGGCTGAAGGAATCTTCTTCCTCCTTTACCTCTGTCTACCAATTTTCTTTATATATGTATAAACAACAGGTAGCCATCAGAATTTTGATAAAACAAGAAAACTGCAGTATTTTAATCCCTGCAGTGTCATCAGTCACAAAGATATTTGGTTAATGTTTCCTGCAAACAAAGTGTTCATGAAGCACCTTTTCATGAGTCATTTCTTATTGGAAACAAAAAGAAGGGGTGGGGGGAGTATGACATAGAGGTGCCTTAAAAGGAAACTGAAAATAAATCACATCTTGGGAACCACTGAATTCTGAATGGAAAAGTGGAAATTTAGAAGAAGGTGAAGTTGAGGGTGCTGCCTGATGAAACACACGGACTAGTTCACTCAGATTCCTAATGAGCAAGTGTCAACATCAAGGACATAATTTAGAGAGGTCCAGAGCTGCTTCATCTTTTACTGAAGTCAGTCATTGCCTCAGGTATTTAAAGTGACTGAAAGTCAGGTCTAGCTGGCACAGTACAATGAACTGCAGCAGACCTAGCTTCAGGTCATCACCTGTCACTTCTGCAGTAACAGTGGTGGTATGCAGACTGGTGGTTAGAGCAGGGGAGGCACCTCAGGCTCCTCTTGGAGGTAGCAATCACCATCCTCCCTCCCATTCCCTCATGTGTTCTGCTCTATTTTGCTCATGGAAGGTGAAATATGTACAGATGGAGTCCCACTGCTGCTGGGAGTACCGAAGAATATTCTATCAGATGCAATTTGTTGCTTCCCATGTTCCCAACACAAGAAGCTCTACAAACTTTGAGCTTTCAAAAGATGCCTCAGACTGGCAGCTATAGAGATCAGGTCATAGTTGAAGACAGCACCATTTTCTTTGGTGAAAGATGCTCCAAAAAATTACAGCAGCTGATGCTGGCACTGGAAAAGTTGAGAATATGAGGCAGAACCCTACACTACACATTCGCTGCACCTGGAAGGGTGCTGTGTTACAGCACATCCAAATCATTTCTCACTCCACAAGGGGAACCCAAAGGGAAGCCTCAAAGATAAAGCACTTGTTTTTTGTCATAGCCATCTTCTAGCAGCTTAAGGTGTGTTCATGGTTTAGAAAGAGCAAGTGATGATAACTTCTTATCTTCAACTTCAAAAAGCACCATGGAGCACAGGATAAGGTATATAGTGGTCTGATAATCCTGTCTCCATGTATCACATGGCTAGTGAAATCAGCCAAGAAGCTGATTGGAATAGTGCAGGTCCATACAAGGATGGTTGGCACAAGGAAGAAGAAACCACACCTGTTTCTGGGTAGCAACTGCAGATCCCTCTGTGCCTTGGTTTTACGCAATGGAGTTGGGCAGCTACCGAACCAACCAGAGCCTCCTGAGTCATTCCCTTGACTCAATGCCCTGAGTCGAAGGTTTGCACATTGCTTGAGAAACTCACTGTGAGTAACCTGGGGCAAGCAAAAAGCCTTATGGGGAGCTGATCATCAGTTTTGGGGTTCCGGGAGGTGAGTAATGTCAAGATGGAGAAAAACCATTACTAACTCAATCTCACAGGTCTCAAGACTACTTCAGTGATCAAGAGAAGATGTCCTGCCTGTTTGCACTCATTAATACAAAAGATGTACAGCCAAGGATTGCCTTCCCTCTCTCCTTTAGGTAGCATTCCACACAATAAGAGGCTTGTCACAGCTTCTAATGTTTATCACAGTGCAAATAATAAACAGCAGTAAATACAAAATAGCTACATACGCATTTGAAGCATTATAAAACACTAACTGAACTGTACTGGTCTAGACAGGAGGGCCTTGGATGTTCTGGTGGAGAGCAAAGACTAAGAGGATGTGGTTGAAAATGTGAGCTTGCTGCCCTTACCACTATCATGCAGACAGGAGGAGCAGACTCTCCAGCAGCTGCAGACAGTGTCTACCTCTGCTCAGAGTGAAGCCCATAAAGGCATTAGGGTTCAAATGTTGTCTTGGTGCTCTGAACTACAACTGTCTAACAGTTACTAGCAAGCATCCCAGTCCAAATATTGGTGATGAATATGAGCATTGTCTTATGTGTTCAGGACTGCTCTGGATAGATCCAAGCAAAGTACTATGACCACTTAATCTCTCTTTGTCCTTCATGCAACCTTTTATGCACATTTATGCTTGGGCACTACATTGACATCTCAGTGCAGGTCAGGCTGTACAGCAGGAGTTGGCTGGCAGAGCCAGGAATTATCAGCCACATCAGACTCACCTCTAATGGCATCAAGGCTGGGATGTTAACAGACCTGTTTGCAAAGGTGACCCACTGTCATCTCTGCCTCTCTATCGAGCTTCCCCTCTTCCTCTCTTTCCTCACCCATGGTTAATTAGGGAGCTACTCCATCTGTCCAGAAAATCACAATATCTGCCAGGGAGTGCAGCTGTAAAACAGATGGTCCTGATCACTGCCATTCTGAGAGGTACTGCTGCGAGTTTAAACTAAGTAACTTTCATCCATAAGACTTCTCTGCTTCCTGGTGTTGGCATGATAAATAATCCTTTTCATGTTGTGCTCTAGGTAAGAGTTGCTTGCAACATGTGCTGCATACAGCAACAGAGCTATGAGCTGAACCGAGTCTCTTGTTTGATGCTGCTAGTTACAATTAGCTCATGCCCAATCTGCTTGATCAAAGACAAATGAAACTAGCCCTTGAGTATTTTATTTATGAGAATGCAAAGTTTGATTTCCTATTGCCTAGCTCATCTGTGAGTTTGCAAGCTCATCTGTGAATCCTTAAAACAGTTTAAGCACCAGCGTCTTTTAGATAAGATATGTGCACTAGAAAATGTTCTATTTGCTAACCTCGTGCATCAAATGTTTCAGTCAGCCAGGCAGCAAAGGGACACAGCCAGTGCCAGATGACCTGGCCGTGGTGCTGCCAACATAAATAATGGAGAAAAGTCAAAGCAAACTGTTTACAAAGCACTGGCAGCATTAAAAAAAATGAAAAGAAAAAACCAAAACAAACCAAGACTACTTCAACTTTTCTGGCAGCCCCAAAAAAACCAAAATCTGTGAATTGCTCACCAGGTATTCCCATGGTCAAAATTCCAAGCAATTAGTTTTTCAAACAAACACTTCAACCAGTTCTACCTGCTGCCGGTCTAAAGTCTGCAACTTTATGCACCATTACAAAAAGCACCACAAGGAGAACTGTAGTGCAACAGTGCATGCAGGACGAAAGCTGCAGACAACACTTATCTTGGAGATCTGCCTCAGAAAATGATGTGTGCTGGCAAAAAAAACTGATTTATGTCTGCCATCTTGACAGAAAATTCAAAAAACACATTGGCAAAAAAATTCTGCCAGACTCAAGTACTGCTTGCACCAACTCAACTCCTGTAGAGAGGAATTCTCATTAGCAAGATGGGAAATGTATGGGAGAGTGACTGAACAGTCTCCAAAAGCAGTTTTATTCTGCCCTACATCCATCTCCATCTCTATGCATTCCTGTCCTGCAAGTCGTTTTCCCTGCTAGGTTTCAATAGGTCATTTTTGGATCAAGCCTATAACTCCTACCCAGACCAAGTAGCTTGGCCAAGCACTGGGGATGACTGCAGGGGCAGTAAGTAAAGAAAGCACCAGGACTGCTGCTGCAGGGACAGCTGAACTCCAATCAAGTCTATGCAGTCTGTGGTACACCTTCTGTATCCCAGTCCCAAGCTCCTAGCCCTACCTGTATTGTCAAGATCTAATTTTGCCTCCATAACAGATTTCCTCATTATCCACATTGTTTACACACAAGCTTGTGCTAGATAGAGCAGCCTGGGGGCAGGCCCAGAGGACAAGCAGTGGCCAGCACTCCTTTGCTCACACAGTCCAGATAGGCAGGTGTTGTCAGTTTTCACATATCCCAGAAGGCCTAGTAGCTGTCCCTATAAAGTCTTCTGACTGATATAGAAGGGATTTAGCAACGTACCTTCTCCAGAACATGGCTTGTCCTAAACACTGTATTGACAGAACGAACTCAAACTACCAGTTTCCTAGATCAAGACAAAACCGAGTTTGTGAGAATTAAAGTCAATTACTTAATTGATGTGGCAGCTTTATACTTACTCTTGAGGTGATGTTTGCACTGTTCTTAGACCCTCTATGGCCCTGACAGGTACATGAGAAAAAGGGAGCTTCCTGAGAGGCATCTCAATAAAGTGTGGAGGGCTCTCTGCACAGCTTCTCTGACAGGAGAGCTGCTGATTTTGGGTGGGGGATCCTCAGCAGTAGAAGCAAGCACTGAGAGCACATCCTCTAAAGCACTTATCAGTGATACAGCTTTGCAGGTCACCAAGAAAATGGGCTTCAGTTATCAAGGATTCTAATTTACATAGAAGCAAATGATCACCAAGGGAAAGAAAGGAGCTATTAAACGTGTATTCAACGCACTGGCTTTTTCGGTTTGCAGACTGCCAACCTGGGGCCCACAGCGGATGAAGAATGTTTCACCCACTATCTTCAGCCAGAGATTTTCAGAGGTACCTGTAGCAAGTAAAAGAAGCATACTGCCAAATTATTTTAATCTGCAATAGAGGGATGTTTCCCTCCTGTTAAAAGTCTTTTAAAATCTTCAAAGTATTCAAGTTGGAAAAGGCTGGAAACTATTGTATAAGATCAGAGAAAACCTGTTAAAAAGCACTGGACACATAGCACATACTGATCCCTTCTGCAGAGATCCTAGTACATTGAAAGTACTTAGCAATTTTGGGTGCAGAGTAGAAAGCAAGTGATTAGAACTTAGTTTATTTAGTAACACAGGCATGCCAGTCTGCCACTTCAGGAAATGAAGAAGCACTTTAAAAACAGCCAAACCAAGCTTCTGAGCTCTTCAGATGTTATGCTTGCTTTAAAATAATACAACATTTGGAGGAATTGTCAAGCTGAGGAAGAAATGTGTGAGGAGGAAAAGCTTTGTACAAACATGTTAGAACAGCTGTGCTCTGTATACTCGAAGTTCTGACTATCACCTGGACCCATGCAAGATGAAGACTGAGGCCGCTTAGAAGGTCTCCTGAGTCAGACTTCAAATGAAAGACTACAGATTTCTGTTCCAGAGATGGTGCCTGTCAACATGTTCCTTCTTCTTCACTAGGAAGGTACTTCCTGTGATTAGGCTCTCAAGCATTTCAGGGTGGTGCTCACTTTTCACTGCCAAAGTAAACAAGCCCTGCTGGGCTACTAAGGCGTTCCCTCTAAGGGAACTTGCTCTGTTGTGAGCCCTGTTTATGGCCACTGCTCACCAGAGATTTAGCCCGGACTGGCATTTATCACGTTAAAGACTGGTGTTACATTAATCAGGGATGGAAATTCCTGTCTGCACCAGCCTTGTGTTCTCCTAGGTGTCCCACAACTATAAATCCATTTCCAAATATATGCTTCTCTGAGTATTATAAAAGAGTTTAAAACTTGGAGACTGGCTTCTATTAGTGTAAAGTTGGATTTTGCTTGCTTCTGTTGCATTTGCATAGCTCTGGATTAGCATCACACACTACAAAGGAGCAGGCTGGATATTATTTTGGTTCTGAAGGTGACATCATATCACTTGCTGACTGCTTGTGACAAGAAAGCATATGAAACTGTTTTTATTCCTGTTTCTCCTTCTATTTATTTGTTGAAGTCATTCTCAGAAGGGCTCGAAATCTTCTTCTTGGCTGTTACCATGCTGCACCTGCTTTTCCTGGGGCACACAGCCTCACCTGCCATGTGCAGGCTTGCACAGCTCCAATTTAAATGGCACTCCTTTATTAGAGGATACATTCCAGAGGCATAAAATATTATTATCCAATACACATAGCTAGAAGACTGGTGATCTGCTGCAGGGGTGCAAGCACAAGATGGGACATGAGACTCCTGGTAAAACCACCTTCCAGAAAGCACTTCACATGGCAGCTGGAAGCTCTGTACACGTTACCAATACTGAGGCTGGAGAATGCCTTGGAGACCCTTCTCTTTCATGCTGCAAAAATTACTGAGTAACAAATCAGTTGATCTCATTGAGAGCTGGTAGTCTTCAAAGTTGTCTCTGCAAACATTCCCCTACATTACTAAAATTATGCTTCTGTCATTATTTCTCTCTTCCCTTCTTCAAGAACTGCTAAATATCCTCTTCAAGACAGAAATCTTAATTGTCCTCATTCGACTCCTCTCACAATTTTTTATCACCTTCTCTCTTTAGCAAGGATCTGTGGAAATGTATTAGTTCCTAAGGTTCTGGGTCATAAGGAAGGCATTATTTCAACTCACCTGACTGGCAGCAGAGTTGTGTGAGCTGTTGCACTGGCATTTTTGTCAATTTAGTACCTTTTCCTAACCTATTCACTTCAACTATTAACTATGTGTTGAACTACTCTTCATTTAAAACACAGAACTGCTTATTTAACTTACAGTGCATTGTTTCTACTCCTTGCTTTAATACCTGATGCTTTAATTTACAAGTGCTAAGATATTTAGCTTTCCTGACTAATTTTGAAAAAAACAAAAACACCACCACCCTTACTGAGTTCTGCTGGAAGGACATTCACTCCCTGGAGGTAACCAAATGCACCATCAGCCCTACAGTGAGTGGGTAAGTTGTACGTAACACCTGCTTTGATAGACATTTATTCATCATGCAAGTAACAGTCTTTCATCCAGAAATATCAGCTATTGCATTGCTTACAGTATCAATTTAAATGTGTTTTGCTTTTCTACCTCCCCTCCCTCACACCTTGAAATCTCTTCATCTCAGTAAATACTGACAAAATCAGGAACTGAATTACTGCAAATAAGAAATATGTAATTTATAGCATCAATAAAAAGCTGAATCCAGAATAAAAGACTGATACAACTGTTCTACAGTCTTTCTTTTGTTAAATGCTGGTTTTGGTAAGCAAAGAGGCTATAAAGTCTAAGGCTATATTCTGTATTATACCCAGTGCCTGCGGCAAAGATGCTGGAAGAATATATGAGAAAGTCAGAATAATCCTTAGTTTTTATTGCACTTAGAATAAAAAGAGAACTCTGACTGAAGTTATATAAAGCCATACAACCCAGTAGCTCATATCCCAGTTTCAATACCACATTCACAGAATCTTTGATCTACAGATCTTGAAAGCAGGACAAAATCTTTTGTCCTCGCCACAGGGATGGAAGACATCAAATTAGGCTGCAATGGATTTGGTCACAGGTTCTAAATCACTGGCATACCAGTACAGTATCTTTCTCCTCCTAATTATGTATTTTTACTCCATATGATAAAAATCTTAAGACATATCAAATTCATCAATCAATTCCTTAGGAAAAGGAATTAGGCGGATAGAGTGAATGACTACATGCCAGACTTTCAATCCTTCAACGAGGTTAATGATAGACTAACTGTATAGAACAACCAAAGTCAACAAGTTTTAAACTACCTGCCATGAGTAATAAGAGCTACAAATGCCATAGCAGGCTATGATAAGCAACCCTTGACTCCACAATGCACTAAAAACAGGCATTAAAGGAGTCACACTGTTCAGATGCGAAGCTGAGTCAGAATCTGCTAAGATCTCTTTCCATAGAGAAGTCTGTCTTTGTCTAGAACATTCTTTCATCTTAACTGAATGTCAACCAGCTGAACTGGTTGTTTACAAAAAGACACCTTTATATCAGGTTTGCAGAAATCATAGTGGTCTTTCTTTGTTCAACTTGGTCATTGAGAAGATTTAGAGATACTAAACTGTCTACAGTGTGCTGCCTGCTCCATGATGGTTATCGCGGAGGGAATACAGCTCATCCCACTGTTCATGAGGAAACTGGCACAGACTGAAATCAAGATCTAACTTTGTTCCACACTGGGATTTTCATAAGATCTTGGCTGAAAGGTACAGGGTCTATCTTTTCCAAAATCTGTTGCTACATATAGATTTTTACACATATTATTAATCTCTTTCACAGTGCCTTTCATATGAATCTTGTTGCATTGACTTTAATACATCTGACACCCTGTTACAGACTTCCTCACCATACAAATGTTCCCACAGAGCCAAAATGGCAGGTCAGACCCACAGGGAACAGTCACCATATAGACACAACACTTTTCTTCAGAAACCATTCAGAAATAAATGGGTACAAGGGTTAAAACAAACTGGAAAATGTACCTGGACTTACAGAGTAGTTAGAGACACCCCAGTTATCAACAACTAAGAGTATTTCAACAATATTATAGAAGTCAAAAGTCATAGCTGGCAGCTCAAAATCCAACACGGATTTACCAAGGGGAGATACTGACTAACCTGACAGCCTTCTATGATACCATGACCAAATGCATAAACGAAGGAAGAGATGTTGATGTCATAGATCTTGACTTCAACAAGGCTTTTGAGACTGTCTCCCGTAACAAACAAACTGGAACATAGAAGGTTTAACATCAAGATGAGGAGAAACTTCTTTAGAGTGAAGGTGATGGAGCACTGGAAGGCTGCCCAGAGAGGTTATGGAGTCTCCTTCTCTGGAGACTTTCAAAATCCACACAGATGCATTCCTGTGCAAATTACCTGCTACCCCAAGCAGCGCTACAGGCTGGGTACAGAGTGGCTGGAGAGCAGCCAGGAAGAAAGGGACCTGGGAGTACTGGTAGATAGTAGGCTGAAGATGAGCCAGCAATGTGCCCAGGTGGCCAAGAGAGCCAATGGCATCCTGCCCTATATCAGGAAGAGTGTGGCCAGTAGGACAAGGGAGGTTATTCTTCCCCTATACTCAACACTGGTCAGGCCACACCTTGAGTACTGTGTCCAGTTCTGCGCTCCTCAATTCAAGAGAATAGAATAGAATAGAATAGAATCAATCAGGTTGGAAGAGACCTCCAAGATCATCCAGTCCAACCTAGCACCCAGCCCTATCCAGTCAACTAAACCATGGCACTAAGTGCCTCATCCAGTCTTTTCCTGAACACCCCCAGGGACGGTGACTCCACCACCTCCCTGGGCAGCCCATTCCAATGGCAATCACTCTCTCTGTGAAGAACTTCCTCCTAACATCCAGCCTATACCTCCCCCGGCACAACTTGAGGCTGTGTCCCCTTGTCCTGTTGCTGGTTGCCTGGGAGAAGAGACCAACCCCCACCTGGCTACAACCTCCCTTCAGGTAGTTGTAGACAGCAATGAGGTCTGCCCTGAGCCTCCTCTTCTCCAGGCTAAACAACCCCAGCTCCCTCAGCCTCTCCTCATAGGGTTTGTGTTCCAGGCCCCTCACCAGCTTTGTTGCCCTTCTCTGGACACATTCCAGCACCTCAACATCTCTCTTGAGTTGAGGAGCCCAGAACTGGACACAATACTCAAGGTGTGGCCTGACCAGTGTTGAGTACAGGGGAAGAAGAACTTCCCTCGTCCTACTGGCCACACTGTTCCTGATGCAGGCCAGGATGCCATTGGCCCTCAATGAGAGATGTTGAGGTACTGGAACATGTCCAGGGAAGGGTGACGAAGCTGGTGAAAGGCTGGAACATAAACCCTATGAGGAAAGGCTGAGGGAGCTGGGGGTGTTTAGCCTGGAGAAAAGGAGGCTCAGGAGGGACCTCATTGCTGTCTACAACTACCTGAAGGGAGGTTGTAGCCAGGTGGGGGTTGGTCTCTTCTCCCAGGCAACCAGCAACAGAACAAGGGGACACAGTCTCAAGTTGTGCTGGGGGAGGTATAGGCTGGATGTTAGGAGGAAGTTCTTCACAGAGAGACTGATTTGCCACTGGAATGGGCTGCCCAGGGAGGTGGCAGTGTCACCGTCCCTGGGGGTGTTCAGGAAAAGACTGGATGAGGCACTTAGTGCCATGGTCTAGTTGATCTGACAGGGCTGGATGATAGGTTGGACTGAATGATCTTGGAGGTCTCTTCCAACCTGGTTGATTCCATGATTCTATGTCTATGGCCCTTTGACATTATTTATTTCTACTTCATAAGAGCACAGATGTACAGTGATGAACACAAAGACGCAGTCTCTGGAATACCTACCTGTGTTTCTTGTTGGTGTAGTAGTAAAAGTAGTAATAACAAGTTCTACAGATGTCTTGCAACTCTTTAATGTATTGCAGTCTTACAGTTTGTTCATGCACAGTTAGAACCTAGATGTTGCTAAGTTGCTGCACCGATCACAATTCACCTAAAGACATTGTTACAACTAAATGGCCACATTAGGGTGACAATGTAGGGCCAGCTCTCCAGTATGTCAGAGCTGATTGGGAAGTTTCTATTTTCAGCTAGGCAGAAGCATTTCCTCATTTTAACTACTTCTTTCACACGTTTCTCCTGATGGTTACAAGAAAAATATGATCCTAATCCATCTGGGGTCACACTGCCTTGCACAATGGGGCTTCTGGAATAGCTCACCACATCTGCAAAAGCTGTTTTACTCCCTGCTCTCTCCAGTAATGGAGATGAGTGATCCTACTACTCCTTCACATAATATCACCTGTAAGGGGATGTCATTTTACAAGCAGGCTTTTTCCAGTGCCAAGATGGTATTCAAAATCGAAAGTAAAGTAAAAGGAGAAATGGTAGCTTCTATTTTCACTGCCTTGCTTATACCAGGTCTCAGAGTGACTTCAGACTAGGAGATTATCTTTTAAACAGTTCAAAATACTTCAAAACTTGGATCCAAGCTATCTAAGTCTCTTCCATTTCCAGTTTCTGGCAGATTTTCTGACTTGGCTCTGAAACTTCTGACTGTGCCTATCGCTATTTTTGTGTCTCTGCTTGAAAAATCCCATTTCTTATCAAAAGAACAAAAGTATTGCCTTCCCTAAGAGCCAGGTCTGTTGTGTGTCACTTCTCAGCAAGCTAATTGGCTGGAAGCTTAGTTGTTATTCAAACTTCTCATTTCACAGCAATTCAGGTGCCTATTAATTTACTCCTATCAGAAGTTCAGATTGTGAGACCTGTGATAACACACAGCCTTCTCTTAATAAAATCAAGGCACCCTGGGCTCATCTTCGTGCCATGTTATGCACTTTCAATGTTCCTGCTGGTATGGACCTTTCTGGGTATATTTACTGTTATCACAAGGTTGCCAGATGTCTGTTACGGTGGTTGCCTTTTTTACCCAGTGCCTGCAAAGGAACTGCTCTTTGGATTTAATAATATCCATGATTAAAGTTGTCAACTGAAGCCTTTGTAACCAGAACGCCTAAAGATGTTTTCAGTTTCTGGCATAAATAAGAGAGTTTAGAACATAGTATTTACCACTGCATCCCACACACTCCCCAGATATTAGAAATCTGTACTAAGAAAATTGTGGTGGTGGTGATCTGAAGAAAAGAACCCTCACTAGCAAGTGTGTGTACATTTTTTTGAAGGTTGGTACATTTTGTTCACTGAAACCATTTATTTGGAAAGATGAGGTACCAACAGGGAGCCAAATAAGGAATCTGATTTGCTATTCCTGCTTCTGACAAATCAACATTTGCTTAAGTCTATAAATCTGTGAGACTTTTTACAGAGTTATTTTAATGTACATGTGTACTTTTAAGCACATGAAAATTAAGGAACAGTAGAAAATCAGGCTATGAAGGTATCTTGTCCATATTTCTGACTTCAGACTCAGCTCCACTTTAACTATTCTTAATAGATTTTCCTTTAAAAGAGTTTAAACTATTTTCATGAGGTTTCAGAGTCTCCTGAGGTGATCTGGTCTGCATTTCATCATACCTGCTGGTAAAAATTTCTTCAAGTTTCAATACAAGTCTCTTCTTCTTTAGCTGAGGGTCACTTCCCCTCTTCTGGTCTTGGTGTAATTTATGTCCTTTCTTGACACCACCCTTCATGCGTTTGAATACTGCTGTCATATATGCCATTAGAGTTTTCAACAGCAGACAAAGCAATTCCTGTTCCTGCAGCCTTCATCAGATACTTAGTTTCCTAGTCCACTGAGCTCTACTGCTAGCCTTCATGAGGACTACCCACACGCTTAAAGCTAGAAATATATTTAGGTACTGTGCTGAACTGGGGACTTCACTCCTAGTGTTGCCCAAAGCTGTCAGACACATGCTGCTCTAGTTTAATTGCATGACACTTCAGTTAATTACTGTTTTGATAATAACAATCTGGCAGTTTTGCAAACATCTTTAAACTTGTAACTGCAAGTTTAAAGTACCATATTCTGCTGGTGAAGGACAACTGGTGCCAAACTGTTGTAAGCTTCATTGACCTGAAGAGCAAGCAGTATTTAACTTACAGTTTGCTATTTCCTTAGTAGTGCAGGCCTGAACGGTGTGCATTGGAAACTATTGTTTTTGACGTATCTAGAAGCAACATTTTTTTTGCCAATACACAGCCAAGTCCATCATTTAATGCTTACTGAGACATTGATACACACAGGTATCCCCATCCTCATCAATAAAGAGGGGCAATCCTCTCCATTTGAGTACACAAAATGTGGCAGACACAACAGCATCTGTGGTAACTAATGCACATCAAGCATGTGCCATCAAGCAAAACACAAAGAAATCAACAAGCCAGTGCATGCATGTAAAATGTTATAATGAAAACTTAGGAAGACACAAACCAAGTGGGAAGACGACAAAATGGAAACAGAGACTAAGCAATTGCCAGAGTCAAGAGCAATCAGCTCACAGAGGAAGGACAATGAATTATGGTCGGCTTGGTGTTAAAGGACCTACTAGAGTTACATGCTCCTACTTCTGTTTATTTTACTGTAGCTCTATGCAGTGTCAATGGAATCTTTCAGCTCTTCCTAAAACAAATGGACAGTGTCTGCACAACTGAACAATAATAAGCTAGTGAAAAATGACCAGCATCTAGAAGAAATACAAACAAATGTACAATAAAACAAACTAGGATGTGTAGCTCCCAACACAGAAACAAATTACCAATAAAGAAGCAATACAATCAAATACAAGAGAATTGTTTGTTGTGTACTTGTGTGCATATCAAATATTCACAAACTGTTTCTGTGTGGAGTATTCAGGAGCTGTTGGGGACAATCACAAATAGCATTTTAAACAATTAGAAACTATTTAAATTGTTTCATCAATGCATTTTTTGATAATTAACTTAGGATCTGCATTTTTAAAACAGCAGTGGGAAAATCAACATTCACTTGCAGGAAATTTTCTAAAGACACTCTGATTTGAACACACACTCACCTCCTCATGAGGGATCATCCTGACTCAGTGACCACCTCTTGAGATTCCTCTGTCTGAGATGATGTGTATTAAGTCACAGTTTAATCACTTCCAGCATCAGTTCAAACACGGCTGCACCTGTGAGGCATAAATGTAAAGGGAATCTCAGCCTGCAGCTGCATTCATTCTAAAAATGGCTTTAATATGCCAAAACACTGAAGAAGGCTGTTTCTTCCACTTAAGAAAGCACTTGAGCAGCATTTAATCTCATTCTACTTTTCCCACCTGAATTATGCAGATGAAAAATGTTCTTACAAATCAATGAAATGCAATCAGTTGTTGATATAAAATCATAATTGCCACTGAAATCATCTAAGCTACAGATGAAACTGGACCATGTACTTTTGCTGTTTCAAAAGTAAGTGCATCATGAATAATAGATGCAACAGAGTTTATCACGGTGACTTCAGGGTGTGGGGTTTGATTCTCCACATTTTGGATGATGCCACTCATGGAACCACAGAATTATTTCAGTTGGAAAAGACCTCTAAGATCATCAAGTTCAAATGACAGCCTACCACCAGGATGCCCTTTAAACAATGTCTCAAAGTGCCATGTCTACATGGCTGTTGAACTTCAAGGACAGTGAATCCACCACCTCTCTGGGCAGCCCATTCCAGTGCCTGATCTTTCTGTAAAGAATTTTTTCCTAATATCCAATCTAAACCTCCCCTGGTACAATTTGAGGCCATTTCCTCTCGTTCTATCAGTTGATACTAGGGAAAAGAGCACACCAACACACACCTCACTACCACCTCCTTTCAGGTAGTTGTAGAGAGCAATGAGAACTCTCCTCAGCCTCCTCTTCTCCAGACTAAACAATCCCACTTCCCTCAGCCATTCCTCAGAAGACCTGCCCTCCAGACTCTTCACCAGCTTTGTTGTCATTCTCTGGACATACTCCAGCAACTCAATGTCTTTCTTGGAGTGAGGGCCCAAAACTGAACCCAGTATGCAGAGTGCAGTCCCACCAATGCCAAGTACAGGGACATGATCATTTTCCTACTCCTATGCAGTGACTCTTATGTTGCAGGCCAGCATCAATTTTCAGCACCTCACCAATGGGAGACTACATTAAGTAGGATGCACCCAGATGTGCACTGCTGATCCTAGAAAAAATTAACCCTAAACAGGACTTCCTATCCAGTTTTAAGGTTAGTCATGCCTGGTTTCATAGACTGAAGAAGAGGGAGGGTACCTGCTAGCTAAAATTCCAGGGTGATCTATCTGCTGATCTAACTTCTGTGGAGTTCTTCAAGAGAAAACTTGTCAGTGCATACCCATGTGTTGAGTTACCACTACGCATTTAACAATGATGAAATAGCTTATTCTGGCACATTACCCATAAAAAGCTTCCAATTAACTCAAGTGTAAAATGTACATCAAAACCAGAATAACTCTTTCATCTGTGAATGCACTGGGGCATCTCCAGTTACATAAGTTACTTGAAATAGTCTGGTAAAGGTGTGGTTGTCATCAGTGAGGCTGATGACAATGACAATTTCTTCAGTGACTATCAATATGTGTGGTAGATGTCACTGATGCCAGAATACAATCTGACAATGTGAAAATGTCTCCAGTTAAACTTGGTAGTGCTTGCTAACCCGGTTCAATAAAGACTTTTCTTTCTTCACTCAGCATGAGGTCTGCATTCCTGGACTCCTTTTAAGACAAATCTTCATCACCCAAAATACAGTTTCCTTAATGTGTTGAGAGGGAGACTGGTTGCCTTCTCACACATTAAACACAGTGTGAAGCACTTGTGCTAATGGAGTCAGCTGTAATTCCACTATCTCAGCACCACATGAAATCATACCATTAGCTTGCTCCATATGGCACACTTTTACTAACTTCCACCAGGATAGCATAGTTCTGCTTCCCTTCAGTTCAGCAGGAACTTTCTCAATGACTTCTAATGTCACAATGGCTAGGCGGCCTTTCTCCAACGAGGCAACATGACAATGGTAAAAATAATGTGTGAATAATCACTCCATTGAGACTGTAAGAAAATATCACACACTCATCAGTAAGGCTTTTTCTTATGCCTGTGTAGAATAACAGTCTCAAAACCCAGGTATTTCAGATATGAACATGAACAGAATATTTGCACTGAAATTACTCTGGAAATAATTGGAATAAAAGCAATATAGCTCACAAGCACTGAAATACCCTTTCTGAAATGAGCTGTAACTGGCATAAGCAGCATAACTTACTCAACAAACAAGGGCAAGGCAGAAGGTTCCACTGCACATTTCACTTGTTAAAGGAAATGGCACAGAAAACATTTTGAAAGGAGAGATGATAACCCAAGTATTTATTGAGTTCCCATTCTCTGAGGGGATCTTACGACTTTTGATTTTTGAAGAATTTGCTTTAACTTTTATATTAAAAAGTGAAAGTGTCATATCTGTTCACAAGTCTTGGAGAACTGCCTGCCCCACTATCCTGAGGCAGCTGTCCTTAGATACAATTTTGTTAGCATGAATAATAGACAGACATATCTCACATATCACGAAATCACAGAACTTTAGAGGTTGGAAGGGACCTCCAAAGATCATTGAGTCCAACCTCCCTGCCACTGAGTCTCCTCTCCTCCAGACTGAACAGCCCCAGGGCTCTCAGACTCTCTTCACAGAGGAGATGCTCAAGTCCCCCAATCATTCTTGTGGCTCTCCATTGGATTCTCTCAAGCATGTCCCTGTCTCTCTTGAACTGGGGAACCAAAACTGGACACAGTATTGAAGGTGTGGTCTCAGCAGGACAGAGTAGAGGGGGAGAAGAACCTCCCTAGATCTGCTGGCCACACTTTTCCTGATGCACCCCAGGCTAGCATTGGCTCTCTTGGCCACAGGGGCACATTGCTGTCCCATGCAGAACTTGCTGTCCATCAGGACTCCAAAGTCTTTCTCCACAGAGCTATTTTCCAGCAGGGCAGCCCCCAACCTGTACTGGTGTCTGTTGTTATTCCTCCCCAGATGGAGGACCCTGCACATGTCCTTATTGAGCTTCATAAGGCTTGCCTTCACCCAGCTCTCCAGCCTGTCCAGATCTCATTGAATAGCAGCACAGCCTGACAGGCTGTTGGCCACCCCCCACCCAGTTTGGTATCATCAGCAAACTTGCTGCAGGTACACTCAGTGCTCTCATCTAGATCGTTGATAAAGATACTGAACAAAACTGGGCCCAACAATTATGCACACTTAAATTGTTATGTCAGTCACTAAGTGTATGACCAAGAAAACAGGAGAGAGCATTAACCCAGCTCTCACATGACTGTATTAACCAGGTTTGCAACCTAAGTTCAGTACCTGACTATATTGCTACATTGAAATCTCAGCCTTCTAGATCTGATTTTATATTCAGATGTATGCAGAGATGGAAAACTCCCATGAGAATCACATTTGTATGTCATCCTTACAAAAAGGCCTCTCAATTTTTACTTTGTAAGTCTTTCTCTAGCCTCAGGTAAATGACCTAATTTGTTTCTTAGTAACAGAGAGGAGTGTATTTTTAAATCTTACCTACCAATGCTGGAGTTTGGTAGGGAAGGAGCTATGCTTGGTAGAATGGTACATGTTCTAAAACAAAATTATAACCAGTGATGCTGCTGAAGTGAATCTGGACACTATTCACTCATATCAATGCTCAGAGCAACTGTAACAGGAATCTAGGAAGAAGGGAAGGTGTGCATTTCAATCTCTGTTTACTTGCTTACTGGATGACTTGTTTAGTACCCAGCTTAATCCACTGAATCCACCCGAGGCCTCCAGCCTGTGGGTGACTGCCCTCAAAGTAACTTGTCTGCACTTGCAAAACAACAACATACACTTTTTCAGCTTCACCAGTTTCAGCAGCACAGATAAATACAAGCAACTTAGGAGTTGCATATTTTCATGCATAACAAGAAACAAAATTTTGTATTAAGTATGTGAGAAAATGAAATGACTCTTCCAACAACACTGCAATCCAAAATTATGCTCAGACCAACACAGAAGACAAAAGCTGTACCAGGGACTAGTTTGGGCAAGGACTTACATTTAAAAGGCTTGAATTTTCTTGAAATAATGATCAATTATTTCTCCAGTAAAGAAAAGACACTGAAGGTCTGTTTATTGTTTCTTCTGTCTGCTACAGTCTCATAAAGACTTCAAATTGTAATTTTTGGCATGGCCACGGCAGAGAAAATCCCACAAGCATACACAACAATGAGCCAGGTTTATACCCTTTCATTAGCACTGTGTTTCATCCACTCAGCTATTCACATATGCAACAAGAAAAACTAGGAAGCCTATCTCTGCTGATTCTTACATTATCTCTTGTAATGGCAAATTGCAATGGCCCTCAGCTACAATAAATTATGTCAGTTTTTCTTTTCAAAACAGCTACCTTGAAAACTCAAAAGTAAGGAATAGTCTAAGCAAGCCCTGAATGTAAAACAGAAGAGGTAACAAAATTTTACTTTAGCTTTACCTTGGTGCTGATTGTCCTTCTATTGACTCTACTGCAATTACTGGACATTTACACCATTATGAGAACAGAATCTATCTCCCAAGGACAGGTTTTGTGGTAGTAAACTGGTTTCACTCCAAGAATCTGGTCTTTAAAGCCCTTCCCTTGATATATTTATATGGCTATAAGCAAGTCAGAACATTTTTTCCAAACAGTGAATTGCAGCCAGCAAAAACACAGCCCTAGGCCCATGCTGAAGTGGGTAGGATTTGAAAAAATTCTGCAGCAGTTAGTGGTTAGGCACATAAAAACACTCCACCCTCTTGCCTCGGGCATCAGTGAATATGCAGACAGTGCAGTGAGTGCTTCATGCGTCAGGATACATCCTTTTCCTTCAAACAAGATCAACAGATTTCATGAAACTGAGAGAAGAAGGTAACATGTATGCACCTTAAGACACATGTTACTTAACATTTCAGTTACTCATTGACAATGTTTAGGGAGGAAAAGGCCTGACTGTTGGGCATAGCAAACTGCTAAAAGGACGTTTTGTGAAGGTCCTGGCATTCTGGAAGAGAATGATAGAAATATAGAATGATAGGGGTTGGAAGGGACCTCTGGAGATGAACAAGTCCAACCCCTCTGCTAACACAGGTACACCTAGATCAGGCTGCATAGGAACATGTCCAGGCGGGGTTTGAAAGTCTCCAGAGAAACAGACTCCACAACCTCTCTGGGCAGCCTGTTCCAGTGCTCCTGCACCCTTAAAGAAAAGAAGTTATCTTCAAGTTCAAATGAAACCTCTTGTGTTCTAGTTTGTACTTGTCCCTTGTCCTATCACTTCCCACAACTGAAAAGAGCTCAGCCTCATCCTCGTAACCCCCACCTTCTAGAAAACATAAAGGTAAAACTAGAGTCTACACTCAAAGTCAATATCCTTTACTATTACTCTCCACTGTGGTTTTGCTACTACAAATGATGCCCAGAGGGGAAGATAACATGTTCTTGTCCTGCCAGTGCTAATGCGCGAGTCCTAGTTCTCTTCTGGTAATATAAAATTAATGAAAGAGATGATACATAAATAATATCTTTTGAGTGTGAAGAAAAGGGGTGTAAATTGGAGGGGAAGGGGAAATCCAATCACTAAAATGTCATCACAGAAACACAAAAAAAAAAACCACAAACAACCTAAAACCCTCAAAAAAACCCCCAAAAAAACAAATCAGGAAACCTTCTGGTTCCCTGGAGAAACAAGTTTCTCAGAAGGGAAGCAATATGTGCAGCAGAGAGAGCTCTAATTTTATTACACTGTGTACAATTTCCTTTGCATTCTCTTATTTTGCTTACCCTGAACTATTGCAATCACAAAAGGAATAAACCAAAAATCAAACAATAGTATTGTGGTGCTTAATAAAGACTGCATCGCAATGAGCTTCCTAGCTGTGTGCACGTACTGGTGAGCTTAAATGAACAGCATGAAAAACACTCTAGACGGTGCCATAAACATGCCAGTAGCAATAACACATGGATAACCTCTGTTTCTCAAGGGAAACAGATGTGCACTTTTGCAGAGGAAGGTCTTACTCTGACTCCTGTTTGCCGTTATTAGCTTACAGATAACATAATGTCTGCTGCTATTGGGTTTCTGCAATAAAAGTACTGAATAGTCACTGGATAGCGACTGGTGGTACTCTAGGTCTCAACTCAATCACAGCCCTCCTGCAAGACTATGGACAAGTTGAGTTGTTGCAGAACTATGCGTAAATACCATGCAAATCCATAGATAAATGTGGCAAACACAGCCAAACAAATCACAGAATCACAGAACTTTAGAGGTTGGAAGGGACATTCAGAGATCATCCAGTCCAACCTCCCTGCCAAGGCAGCATCCCCTATGGTAGTTCACACAGGAATGCACACATGTGAGTTTTGAAAGTCTCCAGAAAAGGACACTCCACAACCATTCTGGGCAGCCTGTTCCAGTGCTCTGTCACCCTCTCTACAAAGAAGTTTCTCATCCCTCATGTTGAGGTAAAACCTTCTACATTCCCATTTGTAGCTGTTGCTCTTGTCCTATCGCTTCTGACCAGCAAAAAGAGATTGGCCCCATCCACTTGACACCCACCCATCAGATATTTGTGTACATGGACAAGATCTCCTGAGTCTCCTCTCCTCCAGACTAAACAGGCCCAGGGCTCTCAGACTCTCTTCACAGAGGAGATGCTGAAGTCCCCCAATCATTCCTGTGGCTCTCCATTGGACTCTCTCCAGCATGTCCCTGTCTCTCTTGAACTGGGGAACCAAAACTGGACACAGTATTGAAGGTGTGGTCTCAGCAGGGCAGAGAGAGAGAAGAACCTCCCTAGATCTGCTGGCCACACTTTTCCTCAGGCACCCCATGATGCCATTTGCCCTCCTGGCCAAAAGGGCACATTGCCAACGTAAAACAGGTTCTCTTCTCTAGAGTGTGTAACCATCAGTGAACACTGATGATATTATTTCATTTAATCTACATGTAGTACATTAAACTCATAAACACAATATGTGGAACTGTCTTTCTATACTGACAGTCTCAAACGGACTATAATCCTCACTTGGGGTGGGGCATGTGGGTGTTGCTCAAATAAAGCAGCAATGATAATGCACAGGATGACTTTTTCATGTGTTACACTCCTGCAAAATCTTACTGGAATCTCACCTGGCAAACGATCTAAAATCTCAAACTTTCTGTTGCCCTTGTGTAACTTCACTCCAAACATGTCTGTACAATAGAGCATGAGTAATTTAAAGCAGGCAGCACCACTAAGATAGAAGAAAATATGTTTTGAGCATGGAGACACGCCATCTCAAAACTCCAGCATACTTGAGATCCAATCTACTTGATAAAATTTGCAACAGAAGTTCTCTTAGCACTTTTACTGTTCCACTCGGGAGTCCATTTTTAACATATTAATAATACAGCATACTCATGACGTTGAATTAGCTGCAACAAATAAAAAACAGCACTAAAAAGGGGAGGCTTAATGCCTCCAAACTGCTGTAACATTGGAGCTACTGTTTTTTCCACTAGATGTGGTTGTGAAATTCTGTACAACTTAGTAGCATAATCTAACTTCCCATATTTGCTATTATTTCTAAATCAATTTCACCCACAGATAGTCAACTTCTATACAAGGAGGAATCTAAAGGACCTAAGTTCTCAGATTTCCCAAACTAATTTGTTCTTGATGGGCTTTAAATGTTTATTTTTTCCTCCCTGTAGGAGAGAAAATTTTGACATCATCTCTGTGAAATTCTGTTTGAAGTGAGTAAATCTTTGTGTACTTATGGTCAGCAGCACAGTGACTTTCTAACATATCACACCTACACTCTATGTTTATTCACCTTAGTCCAAGACTGCATCTTGCCCCAATACAGACGGGAGTTACATAAGGTAAAGAAAGAATCGAGCACCCTTACCTGTGATTGTGAAGAGGAACTAGGCAGGAAATAAATGCCTTTCTCCTGCACAAATTAAAGGCATGATCTAGTAAAAGCATGTGGGTACCTAAGTCTCATGGTCAGCACTCAACACAACTGCGTGAGGCCCTGACGCACTGCATGGCGGTGAGCAGTGCTGGGGACTCCTGCCGTTGTGGCTTCCACAGCCCATTTTTTCCAGTCTTGATTAATACACTAGAAAAACATTTTGTAGAAAACAGCATGGAAGTTTGCTCATACAGGTATGAAAACGATGCTTGCTGCGGCTGCGCCTCTGAGCATCAGGGCCCACTCTCATCCTGCCCCGAACTGCACGGCTACGGCTACAGCTGAGGGCTACGCTGGGCTACCTTGGCGGGAAGCGCACTGCGCTGACGCTAAATCTCCGCGCCCTGACCCAACAAACTGACACTGAGGCTTAGTAAAGGCACTGGCCACGGGGTGGCAGGCCCACCTAACACACCCAGCCACAACAGACGTGTCTACCAGACTCCTTGGGCTACCCCGCCCTGGAAGCTCCAGAAGCGCTGCTACATCCGGCGACACCAAAGCCCAGCCCCACATCTACCGCCCTCCCCTGCGCGCAGGCGCAGCGCGGTCCGCGCTGGCCGGGGACGCCGCCGCTCCTCCCCTGTGTCCGGAAGCGGGAGATTGGAGCGCTGACGCTGGTGAGGGCCTGTGGGTTGGAGGCTTTTTCTTTGCTGGGTTTCGTTTCCTGCGATTAAGCGGAGCCCGTTTCGTTCCCTAAAGCTTAGTGATGCTGGAGTAGAAAAAGGAGGGGAGAGGAACTCTCAGGACTATCTCCTTCCGGACAGGACAAGAGACAATGGGTGGAAATTGAGGCATAGGAGGTTCCATGTGAACCGGAGGAGTTTTTTTCACTGTGAGGGTGACGGAGCACTGGAACGGACTGCCCAGGGGGGTTGTGGAGTCTCCCTCTCTGGAGAGAACCGTCTGGATGCGTTCCAGTGTGATTTGCCCTAGGTGATCCTGCTCTGGCAGGGGGGCCAGACCAGATGTTCTTTCGAGGTCCTCTCCAAACCCTAACATTCTGTGATTCTGTGATTCACGCTCACACGTCCCCGGGCCGTGGCCTGACGACTTTCCGATTTTCTCTACCGTTGAAAAGTAGCTAGAGGAAAACTGTTAAATAGAGCCTTTGGCTGGTGACAGAAGAACGTAAAAGGAGTAAGTGCTTTTACAGAAGTGTGCTAGTTTGAGCCTAGCTGGGATGTTTTGGTGAGAAGAATTAGATCATAGGCTGAGAAATGAAAACAATGGTGTCTACTTCCCTCACAGCCTTGCTGAGATGTGTAAAGAAGAAAGGCAAAACATCAGATAAAGTCACTTTGCTTGGGCACTTCGTGCTGGGCTGTTCTCTTCTGCTTTGCCTGCTGGGGAGAGCTGAGGCTGCTGGCTGAACTCCATCTTGCTTTCTAACCTCATCCTCCATTTGCTTTGGCTGATTTCACCTTTGCTTCTTAATCCTCTTGGCCGAACCTCCATTCTTCCTTGGGACTGGGGTAAGGTTGAGAGGGGTAGGGGGAAGGTGAGGGGTGGTTGAGAGCCCCTCCTGGGGACTCACGTTTCTGGGAGGGGAGTTGTGTTTCTGTATTACCTTTTTGCCTTGTATATTTCTGTATATAGCTGTATATACTGTAAATATCTGCTTGTAAATTGTGCCAGCTGTAAATATAAGCTTCATTCAAATTTCCAGAGCCGGCTGAGTCTAGTCTGGGTGATTTCTATAGTGTGGGGGGCGGGCAACACCCCAAACCGTCACAAGAAGGTAGTGGTAAGCAAGCAAACCGAGGCAAGTAGCATCAGGCCTTACCTAACAGTGCAAAATCAAGTAAGTACTGAAGTGTAAAGTTGCCTTTTCCCCTCTTGACCCACGTTTCCCTTATATGTGGAGCAGAATTATTTTGCTCTGATAAATAGTATCTCTGCTTGCAAATGCAAAGAATTTTTAGGCTGAGGTCTTGGGGAAGGATTTTCAGACTGCAGGAGATCTACAGTGATCCACTTCTCACGGTAATTTGAAGGCAGAGTGTCACGGGTTTATTTTTTCGAAGTTCAACTGGTATCTTGAAGCTTGAAATAAATTTGCAGCTTAGTAGGATTTACTACATATTTATGATACATGGTATACATAAGGCACGATTAGCCTTATCTACACTCTTGCTTACGTTAAAAAATAATACTGGTAACTTGCTTTATGTTTAAAGAGTGCTATGGGCTTCCTGTTTAATTGATCGATTGCTAAAATACCCAATTAACTAGACTATCTCTACTGAAGTCTGGTCTTTTTTTAATAGAATCTCTTAGGTTGAATTTCAAACTGGGAGAAACGTTGACTTGTAAGATAAACGAGAACCTGTGCTCTTTGGTACAGAGCCAGGAAGATGAGGATTGCCTTCATAAAGCACACAGAAGCTTTGTTGTTTGTCATCTCTGAAGGGGAAGCCCCTTGTGCCAATTTTATGTTGCTTTGTGACTTGTTCCAGGACTTTATTTTAAAGTGGCTTCTTTTTTGAAACTCTTAATTGCAATTTGGGGATAAACAGGGGTGTAGCTGACGATTTTCCAGCTGCACTGTGGTCATTAGCAGGTGGTTCACAAGTGCTAAACTAAGTTAAACATTGCCAAATCGTTTTGAAGTTGGCACATGCTGGGAGGCATGACTTATTATTTTCATTAAGGTGCTTTTCTGAGCAAACCGAGGATGCTTACTTTTAATCTCCACTTGTTTGAGTAATTACTTTTTTCAGCAGCATCCCCAGAAGGATTAAATGAGATAGTGGATTATTTTTACTGACCCGGGTACTCAATTATTTTCTGTTACAGAAAAGATTAATTGTTTATGTATGTGGACAATAAAAATCTTGTGGCTTGCAAGAATCCTTTTATCGTTGCTTGGGATGCAGGACTGGTTCTTCAGGCCTGTGTTAGTAAGGATTATTGCCTTCAGATAGACAGGCTGTAAGGGTCATTTAAGTTAAACAAATACAGTTAAACAAGACTGAGATTTTTTGAGGAGTTTAAGGTTTCAAGACCAGACCTTGGATTTATTGGCATGCTATAATGGACACAGTTGCTTTAAAAGTTGTCATGCTCCTTTTTAACACTTGAAAGAGGATATCTGGGGTGGGGGGGGGGGGAAGAGAGAATACCTGTAAGGGTTTTTTTTACCATATTTTTCATCTTTAAAGAAAAAGATCCATAGAGCTTTATGAGTGAGGGGGAAATGATATACAAAATTCATACTAATATACTTTGTATCAGTTAATGGTCTCATTGATCCTCTTGAACAAAAGCCATTCACAAACCAAGATGCTACCTAGCACATGTAACAGTTATGTAACTTATACAAATCTCTTTTTATTTATTTTTAGGAATTAGAAAATAAGCCTTAGTTATTTCTTATTAGAGCTTTTTACTCTGTTCTGCAGCTACATGGCTCATTATAATCAGGTGAAAAGGGCACTCTAATTAATTAATTCTTTTAACAGAAGCTATTAATCTTGAGATGGAAGAACCAGAGCTTGATAAATTGCCATCTTCATGCCATACTCCAAAGGATTCTGGGACAGTACCTCCACAGAGGACTAGTTCAGGGAAACAGGTATGAAAACTCACTTCTTTGTTTGAGTCGTATATTAACAAATGCTAGTGAAATCATCAACTGAAGTCACTGAGATACTCTTTGCTGGAGGGCAAAGCAAATAGATAGTTTATACCCAAAGCTACAAGCTAGCTAGGATTTATGGTGGGTTTTGCTGGGGTTTGTTTGTTTGCTTGTTTGTAATCTGTCATCTTCACTTTTCTCTAATCCCAGTTTTCTGGGTTGCTCTGTATGCAGAATGACTTTGTGACATGTGCTTGCACTTGAACAAAGTCCGCTGCTTTCAGTTTGCACTTTCTCTGTAACACTGAGCTCTACCTCAGTGTTCATCCTAGCATGCATTATGGTGATGCTGCCATGCTCAGCGTCTGAACTTACTGCAGGGTAGAGTTGGTTTAAAAGTGTTCCCTAACTAAGCCCTTTCTCCCATATTTTAGTATATTTTCACAGGTAAAAAGGTTACACATGGATTATAACAAATGTTAACTTATTTTGAGAGAAGAAAAATCACTTTTTGGATCCTTATTGGTGAAGGATCTCAAAGCATGATAAAGTCAAAATTATACTAATAATTTCTGGTGCTTTCAAGTAGACTGCATGTAAATAATAACCAGGGTAAACAGTTCTTTGTAATTTGATTAAAAAATGGTTGTTATTATCTTTCTGAGTTTGGCGTTTGGTTTTTGCTTGTTTGTTTGTTTTTACTTTTGTTTTTCTTTTTTAGCCAATGAGTGCAGCTCTGAGGGAGCGATTAAGGAAAACCAGGCGTTCATTTAATGCTAATTTTGTGGTACCAAAGCGACTCAAAATAGATGCTGAAGAAAAGGACTGTGCTGATACTGACAAAGGGTGCCTGCAAAAGGCAAGTATAGATTGTTCCACATTACAGGACAATTCTGAAAAGCTGGAAAGAAAAGGCACTGAACACATATCTTTCAAAAGTGCTTTACAGGAGAGCAGTCTCTCTGGATCAGTAGAGAAATTAGATGTGCGACAGGCTGATCCTAGCCAGCACCAGTCTCTGGAAGAAAAAATAAGGCTGGTGAAACAAGTGCAAGAGAAGGAAGAATTACTTCGAAGGCTCAAACTGGTTAAGACGTACCGATCCAAGGTGAGGCACACAGAATCTCTGAAAAAGCACTTTTAGGTGCAGTCTTCATTCATTAATTTAAGCAGCAATACTGACTTGCTTTTCCTTGTGCATGGTGTTTGTTTTCTCAGTTTTAAGGCATGTTACAAAAACAGGTCTGCATTAAAAGACCTCACATTACAGGAAATTGCATTTTTTTGTGTGTGTGTGTGTCCTTGTTTCAGAACAACCTGTCTGAACTGCAGGCTTTGATAGCGAAATGGAGAAGTGGTACCCAGCTGATGCTGTATGACCTACAGTCAGCCTTTTCTGCAGATGGCAAGAAAGTGAGTCTCACACAGCTGATAGATACTTTTGGATTAGAAGACCGGTTATTGCACTACAGCAGAACAGAAGAAGATTTTGTAGATGTGTAATCTGCAAGTTGAAAGCTTTTAATTACCTGCAAAAGCAAAAAAGACCAAATTCTGACCATTTAAGATCTGTTATCAGACAATGGACTTTATGCTTTGAGGTTAGGAGGTTTTCTCTGGAGATCCTTGTAAAGCTCAGTACTTAGATACAATAGGCACTGTAACAGGCACTACCTAATGGAAAAGATTGAATTGACGTTGTTTTGGAAAACTTGACTTGATAATTGATTAGAAAATAGCTATTTAATACAAATTAAAATGAAATTAAGTCATACTTTAACAGGTAGAAGGCAGTCTGTTCTTTGATCAGTGTTTGTGTGGTTACTTGTCTTGAAATAATGAACTCTAATTGTTTTTTCTGTTGATGTTCAGATGGGGCAGAGTTCAGTGCTTTGTTCTTAGTACATCCTCATTTTACAAATGTCTTCCTGCAGTTAATGGCAGCATTTTGGCAAGTTAAGATAACTAATTTTGATGTTGTTAATATTCTGAAGCTGCAGTAGCTTTAATTATTACTGAGGGAAATGTGCTATAATGCAACCATTTTAAGATACTGGTCCAGACAGATGTCTTTAGGGAAGCTGTCTCTCAAGCATTCTGCCACAGCCTGAGCGAATAAAAGGGAAGGCAAGAAAATTGCAGCCAGTATCTGTCTACTCTACTTCATGTGAGAGTCAAGGTCTTCAAATAAATAAGAAAAACAAGGCCTTGTCTAATGGGAATCCTTCAAATTTGTCATCATAAAGCTCAGTAGAACTTCAACATTTCATTTATCCTCCAATAAACGTCTCTTTAAAGTGCTCTTTTCATCTTTACTTGAAATTGCCTATTTTCTCGTTATGGCTTGTGCATATAGTATGGTGACTTTTATCTGCTTTTATTCTGTTTAAAATCACTGCTCATCAAGTGTAACAACTCTCCCTGCTATGAACAGTGGTTTTTATGCACTCACAGTCCTTACTGGTTGTACCTTAACTGTTTTGTTTATAGGTGCCATTTCCTTGATAAGGGAATAATTTGTTTATGTATCTCAAGGAAAAGAAAATCAAAGATCATACAAATCCTTTTAGCACTGCTAGGGCTCATTAGACTTAAGTCTGCAGTTTGCATTTAAGAATACTGGTTGTTGCTGTCCATAGAGTTTTAATGAAGAAAACCCTCTATTGTTAATGATTTTAAGTATTAATATAATATTCTGTCTCTTCATGTTAGTAAAAAAAGATGATGGTTACTGATGGAGAGTGTAGTTCTCTTCCCTGAGAGATGTGGCAAATTTGGTATTATGCTGTTTCTAGGGAGGTTTCAGCAGAGACAAAGAAGTCTTACAAGGAGAATGGAGATGTAATTAGAGTTCTTACAGACCTCAGTTAGAGATGGTGAAGTAAAAAATGGAGGTGGTCACAAGAGACATAGCTTTCCTTACACGTGTAGAATTTTGTTAAATGGAAGTATCAAACTGTTAATGGTCTCACAATGGAATGAATTTAGATTTTATGTGATTTAGATTTTTTGTGAATGTTTGAAAGGAGAAGAGTCAACACACACCATGGATGAGGGAAAGAAAAATCTCTGAGAATGCCTGGGTAGGTAGATCAGTTTCCAACAGTAGTTAATTTCAGTAACTGTTGGTAAAAAGTTGTCATTCTTAGCTATCTTGAAGAGATGTGGCAGGAGACTAGACCATAAATTGATGTGAAAGGGTGGGAGATAGCAGCAACTATTTCAGGAGGCCAGATGCTTCCAAACCTAGTTTTCTTGTGATTCTGCCAGTGGCAGCAGTCAGAGCTGCTGATGGCTGTGGGTAATTAATGCTATGATAAGCTGCAGCAGCTTTAGGGACTGGGCCAGGTAGTAGGCATGGTCATGCTGAGGCATACCTTCATCTTCTTAGTGACCTACACTTGTGCCATCACAGATGTATATTTTTAAAAGAAAAATGAAGTCAAAGGCATAGATATGAATTTTAGTAGATGCAATCTCATAGATTTTTTGCAGTACTTCACTTCCACAATGTTCTACAATTGCATAGTGCAGACTAAGGATATCGAAACAGATCTGTTCTATCACTCTACAATTTTTGTAACCTTTGTTTTCTGTAAATGGCTTTATAGCTTATATAATTAAAATGGCAGAAATATAGTGGAGATAAGACTAGGTATAAAATGTACAAAACCAGACAAGCAGGCGTCTTTGAAGTTATCTTTGAAGAAATCATTTATGGAAAGAAAAGTTCAAGGAGAAAAAGCAGGCAGATGTCCACACTCTTTTCTTAGTCAAAACCATGGTATTATATACCAGGACTCTGATTTTTAAAGAATAGGGAATGTTCTTGATCTCAATCTTTGAACTTCTGCCTGAAGAATTTCAAACTGTTCTTCCTGTTCCTTTACAAGCCCTCGTAGGCGTTTCTGCTTTAAAATCTCTTGGTAACGCTGCTTTGCAATCTCAGAAACACGCTTTGTGTCTGCATAAAACAAAATACAAGGGTTAGCCTGTGCTTGTAGGGGATGCATGGTCGGTATTTACACTAGACCTGCCCTGTGGTTATTCTGCATAAAATAGGAAAGCATTTCTATAAAAGGGCTTTATAAAGCTGGGCTTCAGAGTCTTTATAGTACTGAATAAAGAAAAAAAAACCCCAAAAGGCACTGGGAATCCTTCCTTTAGTTTCTAGCAAGTATCTGCCATTTTGAAAATCTGTAACCGTCTTCCACTAGTGGAAAGATCTTGGCAGTTTTCCTGTCAGGGAAAACCCTTCTCAGCTTCACCTTATTGCCTCTGTTCATTTGAATGGGAGGGAACAAGTAGGTTGAACAGTTCTGAGGATGAATGAAAGCATGTTGTCTACTTAATGTATTCATGACTGTAATATTTTTACTCTAGTAGTTTCAGCAGTTTAGTTAATTGACTTTGGTTACAAGAGCAGCACTATCTAGGTTTGCTCATAAGAAAACAATGTGAAATTAATGTAAAAAGATCAGTGCTAATTGTGCATATACAGTAACAAATAGGTGCTCCTTGCCCCTTAGCTGATGTAGAACAGGACTGTCCAGCCTTGAAGATGTTTTCTGAAAGTTCTTTGCTTGTGACTTAAGGTGCGTGACTGTGACTCACCGGCTGCCTCGGAGGTATGTCTCCTTTCTGAAACAGAGACAAGCATTTCTTTCAGCTCCAGGCTGAGCTCATAGTTTTCTTGTTTTTTCAGACTGATGCACTTCTCCAACTCTTTAATTTTTTTCTGACGGTTCTTCACATTCTTCTTGTGCATCTGTCCATTTCCAAATAAATAAAGTAAATACATGAAATACAAAAGCTGTTCAGACAAACTTATCATGGAAACCTATCATCTTATTAAGCAGGACTTTGTAGCTCAAGAAATGTTAATGTACTTTGATTTGAGTAGTAGCACATTCCAGCTTTACTTCCTATATTGTCTTTCACACACACAGGGTTTCACTATGCTTTGTGGGGTTCTAATATAAGTAGCAGACAAGGAACAAAGAGGTATTCGGTCAGGGAGGGAGATATATTAAAACATAAAGCCTGAAAAGGAAATGAAGTCAATGGAATCAAACATTCTCAGCTGCTAGATGCTGTTGGGGAAGGAATTGTTGTGCTGATGGGTTGTAAATGCTAATGAGGAGAGGAGGTGCATGCCAGCTAGAGCAACCCAGAGAAAATCCAGTGGAATCACTTAAAAACAAAGGTAATAATAACTGAAATGCTGGTGAGGGAGCCAGCAAATCAGATTGTGTGTCTCTGTTACTTTGAGTATAGGGGGGTGGTGGTATTATGAACAGGCTGGTGCTCCTGGGGAGAAACATTAAGCAGTGAAGACTGGAGGAACGCTTCATTAGAAATGGAAGAGTGACTTTTATAGGTAGTGCTGTGTAAGAAGTAATAAGCAGATCTGCATTGAGATGTTCAGGAGGGAAAGCCTTTCAGTCTTGTCACAAAGCAAGGAGATTTCTCTCCATAGAGTTAATCTGTGCCACAATCCATGTATGATGACTGCTTCCAAAGACCTCAAGAGAACTGCTGCTGTAGACAGTTCAGCATAAGTTGAAGAAACTACTGAAAGTCAGATGAATAAATATATAGATATTTATATTTTTTTATGTATATCCTATGTATTCATCTGTGTTGCTATGGCTATATTCCAACAGTCCTTGATTTATCATGCCCATATTAGTTGCACTTAGTCCTTACAAACACCTCTTGCTAATGAAGGAGAGGAGTTGTGTTTAAACTAAGTACGTGTCTCTCAGACATGATGGTTCACTTAGGATTTACCTCATCCATGATGCCGAGACCCTGCTCCATCACTGAAATGTGGTGAGCGATGCGGCTGTTGTAGTTCAGCTCAGTTAGAAACTGAAGAATTAAAAGCAGAAAGCAAGCAGATCATTAAGCCTGTTTGTTCTCAACACTTCTCCACTTCCCTAAAGACAATCATACTACATGAAACTCAAAACTCATTTTTTTTTTTTTCAGTGAAATGTCTTACTAGGGATCATAAATGAGCATTGTAAAGATACTCTGGGATGCTGTGTGAATACAAGACTGCACAGATGTTAAGGAGAGGGTTAATGGAAACGATTACCAAGCAAATTTGTTGTGAGGTTGTCAAAAAAACTCCAAGCAATACTTTTGCTTATAAGGTAGTCTGAGCTAATGTAGCTGGAGGCCAAAGTGCTTTAGCTATACAGTCTATCATTAGGTCAGAGAAGAAAGTTACTGTTTTCTGCCAATGGTCTTTCTCTTAATTCTTACTTCTTTTACTGTTTATGTATCTGCATAGTAATTCCAGTTGCAGATTATTTATTAAAGATATTTTCTTGGGTACACTGCTTCTAAAATACCAATTTATTAAGTGACAGGCAGTAAAACAAGCTCTGTGATCTACAATGGGTTCCAGACAGGTTTCTCTAGATGCAGATTCGTTCTTCCAGAGTACTGTCCCACCAAGGTGACAGACATATTTTTTTGGACAACTCTAGTTAGAATAGGAGAAACAGGAATGACCCTGCAGGATCCTTGGCTCTAGCACCAAAGTGCTTTCACTTACTGCTTCATTAATAGCCTTTTTCTAGCTGTTGTCAGGTCTTTGCACACATTTATTTAAGCCACTTTCCCCTCCCTGTTCCTATTTTTTGGAATCTCTTGCCTTTCCTACTAACCCTACATTTCTACTCAAAAAGTGAAGTAATGCCAAACCCCTCAGAACATTCAAATTCTGATTGAACTGGTATGTGCCCTTGCTACAGACAGATCTAACTCTCTGTAAAGGCAATAGCCCTGCTCATCACTTTAAATGAAATGTGAGCTAATGGGAACACTGGTGATAAATTTGCTACAAGAACTTTTTGGTGTGTTGTCACATCACCTCTCTGTAAAGCTGTTTGTTGGTGTTATTTGTAGCAGTCTCATGGCTGTGATTCAGAAGTGAACAAGCAGTTTGGAGGGCAGCAAAACAAATGAAGCCTGAGAAAAACATTTATGTGGGATTCCCTTTTTAATTGTTTGAATTGCAATATCATTCTGTCTGACATTCTTTTTTTTTCTGTTCCTGTGCTTTATAGCTCTCCCCACTGCAGTATCTCCAGCCTACCCATTCTCCAATATCCCTTACTCCAAGCCTTTATGCCCTCCACCTTACCACCACAAAACCATTAGCTCTTCCTGCAGCCCTCTACTTCCCATATTGCTATACCCTTGGGCTTCCCCTACAACTCTTCTCCCACTGGTATTCTTGCCTCACTCCCACAACTTTTACCCAAGTTTTCTGGCCTGCCAGCAGAGCTTGTTCAAAGCTATGTGGGTGCTGACTTGCGGGCCAGCTGCTGCCTCTTGCCTGCCAGGTTTAGCAAACACTTGTTCTGCTAATAGGCCAACAAATTGAAGCAAGTGAGGCTCAGTCAAGCTTCTGTAATAACGTGCAGTTTTGTGTATCGAGCCAAAGTTACTGTGAGATACCAGATGGGGGCACCTCATACCTTCCACTTAAAACTTACAGCGTTTGATTTAAAAGCTCTGTTCCCTGAGTCTCCAAAATCCTGATTCTTTATTCAGTGCCAATTTTGAAGATGTTAGTGCTAATTTTGCCTTCATTTACAACTGAACATCCCAAAGAACTTAATCACTGATCAATTTCAAGAGTAAAACTTCCCTTTGAAAGGTGAATGTTTACCTATTAGGCATCATCGGGTTTCTCCACAATAGTAAGGAACTTAGGAGGAATAAACTATCTTAAAGGTACAGGCAACAAAATTTTCTGCCATCACAATATAAATTAGAGAAACTCACTAGCTGGCAATCTTTTGAAATATGTAGTGTTACAATATCTCGAGCTTTCTGTTTCAGATCTTCTATCTGCATTCTCATTTTCTTGTGTTCCCATTCTAGCTGAAATATGCCTTTAGAGAAGTCTTTGCATTCCACCATACTAGCAACTTTTTTTTCTCCTTGAGCCTGAAGAAAAAAAAGATTAATCTTATTTAATACACTGTACAAATTATGGCATAATTACTTGCAACAAGATGGGCAAGCTTCTGAAGTTATATTTTTAGCAAAAGAAGCGTGCTATATTGCAGACTTTACTCTAGAGAGTTATCTTTTGCAGAATTTTATTCCTTTTTATGCTCTGTGCCATAACCTTGGATCACAGAAGGCGATGAAGAAAATTACAACTAAATTCTGTCTCCATCTTCCTACCTTTTGTAAGAATGGGAGGTAATTTTAGCTCTACAAAAAACAGCCTTGCTCCGTACAAGTTATTTGGCAGGCATTACTGAAGGTTTTGTGCAGTAGCAGTAAGAAGCAAGTTCTGTACAGCTAGAATGCCCAGAAAAACAACTTTTGATCAGAATATGAAGAAAAAAAAATTAAATATGACCACCAGTTTCACTTTATGTGGAAAAGTGTGTTAATTTTTTTCATCTTAATGTAAGCTAGCATTCAAATACTACTTAACGTGGCTTTGAGTTTGCCTGGGAGGAATTTTTGTACTGGTGCCCAGGTTGTTAGCATTTTGTTTGCAGCACATAAGTGACAGTGCCTCTAAAAACTGGTGCCATTTCATTGATCTGAATTGTATTGATCAAACATCAAAAAAGCAGTCTGTATTGCAATCTTATATCATGAAAAGACACATTACAGGATTTTTAATATCTTCTAGATTACAACTGAGCCTACTGATGTGTAGTAAACTAGATGTCAAATTGGAGAAAAAGCAGAGCCCTGAAGGGCTGTTTAAAAAGCTTACATTTCCTTTGGATAACGTAAATTACCATGATAGCGCTATTAAGTTCTTCAATAACACTTTTATTAATGAGAATGGCATCACTGTAGTCTGGGATCTCAGTACTTTCCAATTCCACCTGTCCTTGTTTCAGCAGAAATTGGATAGTCAAATTCAGCTGAAGTTTCATCTTTTCCTTTTTGAGCCTAAAATGGCAGAAACAAGAACAATTATTATATAAATCCTCCCATGCTTTTGAACGAGTTTCATGTCAGGGTGACAGCCTGCTTTCTCTTTGCTCCCAAACACTGCAGACTTTGCAGCTTATTTCCATGCTGCTGGATTCAGTTTAACAAACTTTAGCAGATGTTCCGAGAGAGTGTGTGCTGAACAGAATTCTGAACTGGAATTGAAGGGGAAATAAAGGAAACTCCCAGATGGCCCTCATTTTCTTGTATAATTTTTCAGGAAGTTTGTTCCTGAATGACAACAAATGTGAAAATGATGTCATGTACATGAGAAAGTGAAATACAGCAAGTCCAAGAGCTCAGTTAAATCAGGTGCCATGTGGCATATTGTGATTAGGAGCAATCACTGCACGACCAAAGTTTCACTGAGCTAGCTAGCACATACATGGCCTTGAAGGCTTTGGGGGTTTCACAGCATAATGTAGCTTTTGAGGCAGTCAGTTTGCATTGAAGTCCAATACTGCCATCCTTACTGATATCATTGCTAAGGATTGTAGATTAAGCTTGGCTTGACCTGCTCACATGTGTTACAATCACACCTCATTTCAGAAACATTATAAACCTTCTAGAAGAATCCTAGATAAAAGAGTGTTGGAGAACACCGCTATGTAATTCTGTACATCACTTCTGGTTCCATGGTGGTAGAGTACTAAAATGTAGCTGAACATAGGAAAAGAAACAAAATTACCAAGTCAGTTCTTGGAAAATGCCTTCTAATTCTGATGTAATCTTCTCATTTTCATCCATCCTTCTCTGGTAAAAGGCCTGCATTTCTGACAGTGTTCGGGTCTTCAATTTCACCTAAGCGAGCAACATTCTGAATTTTATCAACTTTGTTATGGTGTCAGGGTGAGATTCTCCAAAAGCAGAGAAGACAAGTTCTTAAGAAGACATATATATGTATAAATATGCAGCTTGGTATTTTGAGAATCCCAGTAGAGCACATGAGACATAGAGGTTACAGTCCTTACACTTGGCTCAGAAAAATATTCATTTATGCATGGTTTATTCACCTGAAGGGAAATCATATTTCCTTCTCTTTTGGTCAAAGGTTATGTATCTCAGTCTCTTGACAGTTTGGATTTACACCTTCAGGCTTTTAAACTGACCAAGTAGCTTGCTAGGACTTTCCAACAACATACTTGGTTAAGAATCGTTCCTCATGCTCTAGAAGAATATGGAAATGCATTGCTGCAAACATAGAATGGTCACGGGAGAGAATGACTCCAACAGATGATGGAAATTAAGCAACTTAATTTTTTTGGTATGGATAGAGAAAAGGAAGATGATCTTTATTTTTTAATGAAACCATATCAGAGTCATAATAATTTTGATCAAATTTATCTATGTCAAAATGCTATTTTTTTCCTTTGAAGAAGAAGTAGAGCTGTTTTCCAGTGATGCTCTGGCAGGGGGTTGGACTAGATGATCTTTTGAGGTCCCTTCTGGCCCCTGACATTCTATGACATTTCTATTACTCTCAACAGAATGTGGCCAAAAGCAACTTTCAAACTCAAATACTGTTTATATACGCTGCATTGTCTTTACACCACTATCTTGACCTTACACGAATTCCACAGCAGTTTAAAACCTGAGAACATCAAGAAGTTAACTGGTGAAATAAAGATTTTTACATACCAGCTCCTCACTCTCGATTTTATTTCGTCTAGCCAGACAAAAATGTTCCCATACAGATGGGTCTAAGCCATTAGGCATGTGCTCAGGACTATCCAGTTCATCCATGGCTTTCATTAAAAGGGTAAGTGCCTCTGTGTAATCTTCAGCTGAGACTGAACAATCTCTATATGGGTTAGCTGCATCAAGAAGCGGTTCTGTCTTTGGGGTCCTAGTGCACATACACAGTACATACAGTATTGACATTTTTCTTGCCTAAAAGAAGCTCATGAACAACTAAGAACATTTAATACTCTAAATCTTTGGCAAACAGCAGACAGGTACCATTGCATCTTACACAAAATAAAAAGATATGTCTTTGAGACCTGATAAGTATTGCATTTAAGATAGATTGTGCGGGATGAATAAGCAAATAGAAGTACTCAAAACAGCAATCTTTAATATGATTAGAAGTTGACCACTGTTAACTATTCAATAAAAACAGGTGGCCTACTGATTGTCAAAATAATTTAGATGATTGAAATAGCATTCATTCTTGACTTACAAGAGCTATAAATAAACAGATGGAATCAGGGGGGATCTTACTTTGGTCGATGCTTGTAAAGTTGGGAAAGTTCATCAAAGAGATCGTCAGGTACATCGGCAAACTCCCTTATAAAATCACTTTCCAGATTCTAGAAGGGAAACAGAAAGCTGTCCTGTTACCACCATGTTACTTTTAAAGCCTGAAAATATCTTAGAAATAGAGAATATGGTGCTTTTCCAAGTGCTCGCAAGCATCACAGACAGATTCTGCTATGCACATACTCTCCTTTAATGCTTCATTTCAGTGCCCAGCAAGTTGACCAGAACTCATCCCATGATTTGAGTGGTGTGTTCTTCTCATTGTCAAGACACAGCATTAACTGTTGGATTTCTGTGTTGCTGAAAGTCTCACCTTCTCTTCTGCTATCGCATTTTCATAGACATCTGCATAAGCCTCAATTTTACTTTCTGTAGTCTGGATTGTGCTTGCAGTCTTGACCTAAAGCAAAACCAAAAGATTTCGGGAATGAAACTCAGCCAGCAGAGGCACTGAGTGCCAATTCAAGTACACTGTTGAAGCTGACACTTATTTGTAAAGAAAGCCTTGCGAGCTATTTTTACTAACAATATAATGCCTTCTTCAGGGCTTTTACCTGTATGCTTGCAAAAGCTTAAACTTTGATGGTAAGCATCTATGTTGATATTTCTTTTCACTCATATAGATCACTTTTTCCTTTCATGTTATCACAGGTCAAAAATTCTCAAATGCTGTTCAGTGGAGCATTCCTCATTTTAGAATGCAGTTTCCCTGGTCTTATGACATAGTGCCAGGATACTAACTCATCTGTTTTATTTAGGCTGTTAAATGCTTACAGTCTGTTGGGGAGACCATTTTGTTCTATTTGATAGTTTGCATGGACCAAAAGATACATGAATGGGGACACTAAGAATTAAAAAAAAAAAAAAAGGGGAGAGGAGAAGTATTTTGGAAAAGGTAACCTGGTGTAGACTTGACCTCAGGTAATTTTAAAGCTACTTAAGCCTATTCAGTCGCAGTGGTTAGATGCCTACTATGGAACCTCTGCCTGCAGCTCACATACAAGTACTTGTTTGCAGGAGCACGCACAGAGGTCTGTACAAGTCAAGAAGGAAATCTAACATGAGGAGGCATTAGTATATCAGCTGTGGTCTCAGACACAGGTCCACAAAGCCAAAGTGGGTAAATAAGAAAATACTGTCTCAAGAACCAGAGCCAGCCTGCAGATGACCACCACTTAGAACACCTAAGTCACACAAATATTGGCAGGATACAGGAATCAGAACTGTCACTCAAAACAATTACTACAGGCAGTAAGCACATGCATGGAAATCCAGATCTACAACTTGTCTTCCTCAAGCTTTCGTTAACTTGGGTCTGGCTTGATGTGTAAACTCTTTAGAACAATAAAATTGTAATAAGACAATAAACACTTTACTCTGTGGTATCTTCCATGGTCAGATACTCACATACTACTTCTGTCTATGCTTTGAACTGGCAAGTAGAAGTCACTGTGGCCCTGGCACACACTGAACACCTCAGTGCAAAATGTGATGGCACTATGCATTCTTTTGTGCATCATCTTCTCATAAAAGCATCATAACTGGTGCCTCCAGCTTGGTACCAGACAGCAAAAATATTACCTATAGGAAATTAATAGCATGCCCTTTTGAATGTATGGAGTTGTACCAAAGAACTCTAGGTGAACCAAGATGAGAATCTAATCAAAACCATATGTATTTATAATTGATGTCACCTGTGCAGTTGAAAAAAAAAAATATAAGTGACCTTGTAAATTGTCAGAAAATAATTTGTGGCATTCTTTTTAATTTGGAAAGAGCAGTCTCCACAAGAAGCTGTACTGTAAATATGACAGTTTTCCTAAGAGCATTCCAAATGATAACTTACTTTTTCTTTCTCCTTTTTCAAAAGGAAATTATTAAGTCCAGCTTTTCTACTGTCCAACTCTTCATCCAACAGTAAAGCATAAAGGAGATTGACTATTTTGAGTTCTTCCTGTGAAATTGTTGTAGTAAAAAATGTTAACAGTGCTGCTTGCACAGAGGAAGAGATGAAAAATTAAAGTTCTCTGCAGTACCTGATAGATGACCATCTCTAATTTCACCTTCCTTTCAGAGAGTTTGCATATAGTCTTATCAAAATTTTGTGTTGTTTCCTGGATAGAAGCTTCAAGTTTCTTCAATTCATTTTTCAGTGCCTGGGGAAGAGAAGGACAGGATCAGCTCTATTACATCTGGAGGAAGAGAAAAGCTCTGATGTAGTGTATCAGATGCTACAGAACGCACATTATGAAACTGTATCCTTCACAGAATGTCAGGGGCTGGCAGGGACTTTGAAAGATCATTCAGCCCAACCCCCAAGCAGAGCAGGATCTCCTATACCAGATCACACAGGAATGCATTCAAGAGGGTTCTGAATATCCCCAGAGAGGGAAGCTCCACAACCTCCCTAGGCAGCCTGTTCCAGTGTTCTGTCACCCTCACAGTGAAAAAAATCCTCATGTTTACATGAAACTCCCTATACCTCAACTTCCACTCATTGCCCCTTGTCCTGTCATTAGACATCACTGAGCAGAGCCTGGCTCCATCCTCCTGCCACTCACCCTTTACATGTTTATAAACATTGAGGAGGTCACCTCTCAGTCTCCTCCAAGCTAAAGAGCCCCAGCTCTCTCAATCTCTGCTGATAAGAGAGATGTTCCATTCCCTTAATCATCTTTGTGGCCAGGATGTCTCAGAAGTGACTGGTCTGGAAGGACAGTGTTGCCAGGCTACCAAGTTATGTTGTTCAAATACCACTTCGAAGGATAAATATAACTGTATTATTTGTGCATGGAATCAGTCACTCTGTGAATGGAAACTGAAAAAACTGTTCCAGGAACACTGGTACCTTTGTGTAGGACAGTTACCTCTTGTCAGATATCACAAGTTTTGGCACATATTGATATAAAAAAAGATTGCCTTATTTTACTGTCTGAGCTAGGGCTTACTTAATATGCCATAGGATCTTTGTTCTTAATCTATTCTATTTATTAGTATTCATTTTTAGAAGTAACTCCTAAGACTAGAAGCTTTGGTCATGAACACTGTGAACAGTTTTTAAGGCCAGGCTGGATGTGGCTCTGGGTAACCTGATCTAGTGGAAGGTGTCCCTGTCCCTGGCATGCGGGTCGGAACCAAATGACCCTTGAGGTCCCTTACCAACCCTGACAATTCTGTGAAAACCACTCCTTTTCTCATTTTACTTTACCATTCTATACTTCTCTTTTTCTTCATTCAGCTCCTTGACTTTTTCCTCATATTCTCTGAATAATTTATTTTCTTCATTATTCCAAAGATGCTCAGGCTTGGATATAAAAGGAGGTAGAGGAATATCCTGGAAGCATTGAAGAGAAATATCTTTCAAAGGCAATATTAAGTCTCCATTAACACACTTACAAGCAATAGCACACATCAAATTTAATAAAGACATTTCTTAGTGGTAAGTAAGGTTCAAGCCTTAAGTCTAAATAACATATATAATCTGTTTCTCTGGTCTGCTACTTGCACCAGAAGTTTTGGTGCTCTTCTCTCTCACTTGCTTACAGAAGTCACCTGTGAAATGCAAGTATTTTAGATGCAGTCATACTACTGTTGGTACAAGATACACCACATTTTCCATTTCAGAACCCCAAATTTAACTCCAAGCTAATGTAGACTTCTAAATGGAGTCCTATTTTTCCAAAACAGATCAATTTCAGGAAGCTTGCTTGTTTTTTCCCTATCCTGTGTCTGTGACACTGCTTCCTATATCTTCTTTACTTCCTTATTCTTTCCTTTGCTACTGTGCTGTCTCTGATGAGTTAAATGGGACAATGTTTTTCTGTAAGATCACTGCCGTAGATAATAGACTCTTCCTCCAGGAATACAGTTGTTGTAATGACAATACTCAAGTATGTTCCTAGACTATTCCAGCGTGATAAGGACAGGTGTTGATGGATAAATCACATGCAGGCACTAGAATCCTCTATCCTGGTCTCTTTTGAGCCCAGTGTATGATATCTCATGGAGTCCATCTAGGCATAATATAGCTCTACAATTCTCTTTCTTCTTTCACTTAGGCTGGAAATTATTGCTAGTTGAATTTCACATTTCCTTAAAGCTCACACGATACCTAAGTGATATGGCAGAAATGTCACTCACAAGTTTCAAGATGTCTTCTTTTTTGACTTCTAGCACTCCACCCATCATGTCATTAAGAGCACGCAGTCTCTCATTGTCCTGGGAATTGGCATAAAAATATATTTCAGGGTACAAAAGCAAGTGTAGTACTTGGGAGTTGGGGAAACAGTAATAGGGTCGTCCTGCAATAGATCATGCATATGATTATACCGTGTGTCACTGGTAGATTAATGCTCTTTGGTGATGTATGTGAAATATGCTAACAAGTCTCAGATTTTTTTCTGGTGGAGAGCTATTCATATACCAAAAAACTTACAACTGACATTCTGGTACTTTTGGAAAGAATACATGGCCCAGCTGGCAGGCTAAGATGAAGGAAATAGCAGTGTCACTGTCTCATTATACATTTCTTTTGGGGCCAGAACAATCTTTGGCTTTTCATGGATAGATTTGAAAGCCAGAGGAAAGTACTACAATATTCTAGTCGGACCCCTGAAGAACAGAGGTCACTCAAGTCAGTAAACACATATCAAGCACAAAGCTCTTGACTGAGCATTAGCCTGCATTTAGAAACATATCTAGGTCTCCAGTCACCTGACACAGTGTTTTTAATTGCCACTGAGCACATTTTTTTAAAAATTGTGAGCCTAACATTAAATCTTTTCTTCCCACAGTTGGTCTATGTAATTCTGATTATAAATGCTCATAAGATGAAAAAGGCACACATCATCGTTACCTACCATTTTACATTTATTTTCCTATACTGGAGTATTCCAGAGCAGCAACAATTAAAGACACCTAACCAGAGACAAAGGTTGATTCAGCAAAAAGGATACTACTTTAAGTACCTTATCAGCAAGTCGTCTTTCCATTTCAAGCTTAGCCAGCATTTCTGCTTTCTCTCTCTCTTGTTGAGTCAAGTATTTTTCAGCTTTAATCTGAAGGAAGGAAATGAGGTTCATATCGGAGTTCTTTCCTTCAAAGATGATCACATATGAACTAGAGTACATTTTGAAAGACAGTGTAATATCAACTTTTCAGAAAACTGTTCTTCTGAACAGCTTCAAAAGCTATATTTAAACAGGCTAAAGAACAAACTACCATCATTCTTGTTTATACTGTTCATGTTTTGTGCATAACTTGACAGAGTAACACAAACTGATGGGGGAACAGAGCAAAGTAGAGAAAGACTGACCAAAAGAGCATATTAAATCAATGGGATCTATTGTGTAAGAAATATTATGGTATGTCTTGATAGGCTATCATTTGAATTTTTCAGTACAGTACTACATATTCTTTAGTACCTGGATACTTAGTTTGAAACTACTTAGTTTCAAAATGGTACTCAGAGAAACCCCTATCTATGGTAGTAACCTCTCCTGATTTGAAACCAATAGTCAGGAACAGGGGAAATTTCCACCTAATTTATGGGCAATTAAACACTTTCAACAGCAATAAATTTTGATTGTATGTATTTTATTCATTTCAGACTGACTTATTAAGAGCTTTTTCCCTGGGAAGGGAAGCAAAATAGTTTAAAAGATTATTTTAAGTACACATAAACACATACATGTGCCTATAAACATCTATTTTGAGGCTTTTTGGTATTGACATAATGTCTGGAAATGAGAAGAATTAGAGAACTGTATCTGAGTGGGTGAAAGAGAAATATTTTTTTTTCAGACACCTCTGAATCCTGAACAGTGAGTGCTCGCTCTGGTATTTCATCATCTGTAAGAGCTGGTTCCCACACTTCCACCTGCAGATCAAGTTGTGCCAAGATTTCTCGGATCCTCAGGTTTCTTTCTTTCACCCGTGCGATCTCCTGCTTCTTTTGTTGTGCAACTCTGTCAAATTCCTTATTAAAAGCAGTTTTCACTTTGTAAATGACATCCTGAAATAAAACAGGATACAGCAATATTACAAAGGTCACATCCATTCATGATTCTATATCCCTCCTCAACCCATCACAGTCATAAATGTGTGTACTTGTAGGTGTGACAGGGATATAAACTGGTGAAGCTCTCTGGTGAAAATAATTAAGTTCAGAGTTCAAGCTTGGTTAAATGAAGCTGGGCAAATTATCAGTTTCTATTGCTTTGTTTCCTTTTTCCCTTCATGGAAATTTACATTCTGTTTCTTCTAGATATTTCACATTTGACAAAGATTCTGAAAGAAATAGAACGTTGCCAAAACTACATAAAAATTAGGCTGCCTTCCATTTGTGCTCTTTGGCCAAAAGAAGAAGGGGCTTCAATGAAAAAAAAATGTGACCTTTAAATCTAGAGATTGTAAATCACAGGTGCAGGGAGGCAGAGTTCAGAACATAATTCCCTGATTTCAGTTTGCCTTCATGGGAATTTCTATTTGATGTAGGTAAAATATGCCCATTAATTAAGCAAACATTGGAAACTAGGAAACTGTATTTAAAGACATGAGACCTTATAATGCTTTAAAAAAATCATATATTCTTAGTGGATAAATTCTTCTTTAGACTATATAATTGATCTCAAAAAAGAGAAGAGACATGTCTCTCATACTTTGTCACTCTAGTAAAACAACACATGGAAATTATTTCAGTTCTGGTATTAGATTTTATATTTGGAGATGCTTAACCTTTTACAATTTGCATTCCAATAAATACTGTGTTCATGATTATTTCATTGATTTTTACTATGATAATGTTAGGATGTAGCAAGGCACAATGCTGCTAGGAGAAAAAATTCTGTGCTCAATGTCTAATCAGACAGCTTTCAGCAAGCTCACTGCATTGGCCAGGAACATTAAAGATATATCTACACTTAGATATATAATACGTGTCTTGAAAGCCACACAGTAGAGAGACTTGTTACATCCAAGCTTACATCTAGACAGTGCTCTTCCCCATCTACCTTACTAGTTTATCTAATAAATGTTACATTTTACAATGCATGATCATTGAACTCTGCTACCATTTACAGCCTTAAGGAGCTCTGAGGCAATGCTTTAACAGAGGTTTAACCACTTCTGCCCTCCTAGATCACCTTCATAAGATGTTTATCCTGTAGTAAGTTTACTACTTAGTAAACTGGCCAGAGTAAGAGGAGCAAGAGAGTCTGATATTAATGAATAATCAATAACAGAAACATTGAAGACTCCAAATGAAATGATAAGTAAGACTGGAGAGGAAGTAAATGGTGTAATGATCCAGCTGATCTTTCATTCAGCAGCAAGTAACAGGGAAAGAGGTCATGTTTTCACAGGGCATGCTGAGATGTGCAAGCTAGCTCTGGCTATGCAAACTCTTAACCAGACAAATACAGATACCCTCAAACTGGGTAACCAATTTTATAAAGACACTTTTCTTTCCAGCCTTAGCTGGTAAATCCACATGGTGCTCTACTCCACATAGGAATGTATCCGCTTTCACCAAAGAAACTCAGAGACCTGTGCAACTTTCCACTGGCAGAATGCCCAAAATCTAGCAGTGGCTGTGACTACTATGAGAACCAACAGGTATATAATCGTAGAATCACAGAATTTAGAATTATTTAGGTAGGAAGCAACCTCAAAGTTCCAACCACCTGCCATAGGCAGGGACACCTTCCACTAGAACAAGTTGTTCAAGGCCTCATCCAACCTAGCCTTGAACACCTCCAGGGAGGGAGCATCCACAACCCCTACAGAGGTTGTGCAACAATAGAAATTTAAGAAGACATCACCTTCAATAGTACTATCTGGTTGATTTTCTGCTCCCTGGTGTGTAAGTCCCATTGGTTGTATAGGGTAGATGTGTCTCCACCATACTGAGAGCTCAAACTTCCAATCAGGCAGTACAATGAACTATCATCACTCATTACTTCTTCTGCCTTCTCTCCTTCTTTATTAGGTAATACAGTCTCAGACTTAGGCTCAGGATCCTTCTTCCGGACCTGAATATCATAAACATGACAACTGTTAAGGGTTAAAAGGCCAACTTAGAACATTCTGATCTGAAATTCCTTTATGCAGTACAAAGAGATTGTACGTTAAGATCAGCTGTCTCAAGCTTCTTCAACTGGAGAACTTTCTCCAACGTTTTCAGCTCTTCTTCACTACGCTCCTTCAGTGGATAGTTCTTCACTTCACAAACAATATGGAAGCACTGTTAAAATTTTAATAGAAGACAAAGAAACAAAAGAGTAAAAAGTTCTTAAGAATACATTTATCAAGTAATATGTTCAATATCTGAATGCTAAACAGTTACAAAGACATCTCAAAATCAGGAAGAAAACGTAAAATCAGTTAATATAGAAAATGTAGTAAAAATACAGAGGTAAGACGAAAACTACTTGCCTTTTTGGTAGTGAAAATGGTTCAATGATTTTTTTTTTTGGGGGGAGGCCTTTTTTTTCCCCTGAAAAAACCTATGAGTAAGGCTTCTTTATCCACAGAATTCACCCAGACTTAGATTTTTTTTTTTGTTAAATGACTCAATCTCTCACCACTTTTGAGATAATCCTGTATCATCAGTTTGACTAATCTCTCTCTTTAAAACAGGCAAAATCAGGTTAAATTTCACTTTTATGTTCCATGTAGCAGAAGCCACACTGACTGCACACAGCAAAAAACACTATTTACCTCTCCTTTTAGCAACAATGCATAAAGCTAGTCTCTGAGATCAAGGAATTAGACAGTGGGTTGTTTATCAACACTCTTACCTACCATAGAAGGTGTAATCAGTTAGGCTGAGACAAAATGAACAGAATGAAATCTTTACATGAGCTCTGGGAAGAGGTTTTTTCCCCATACTTTATATAAACAAATCAGAATATGTTATACTTTTTTTTTTTTTGTATGTGTTCCTTGAGAAATCAGCAAACTACTGCAGAAGATGATTTAGAAAGGAGAGGTTACCTTAACCACACGTCCTTTTACACACATAGCATCCCAACACTCATGTTTGATGACATCCTGCAAATAGCGGTTGGCTAAAGTCTCCATCTCCATCTCCTTCCTCACCTTTCAAGACACAGGAAAGAAAATAACAAGTTAAGGTGCAAAATAACAAGATATGGGCAACTTGCATTGAGTTACTGAAAGAAACCACCAGATTAAATAAACTACCAGTATTTCATGATCTTTGACTGTTGCAGTTACCTTTTCCAATACTACTGAAAGGCATCATTTTCTATGTGGAGAAAAGCACTGCAAAACTTAAGCAATGTGTCCATGTTTACAGCATCAGATTCCTAGCTTTTGGCACAGACCATATACCAATTGTCAATGTTTGTGTCAGCAGTTTCACCTGCTTCAAAAAGTGACTTTAAACACTTTTACGTTTTCAGCAGTGAACACCAACATTGAGATCATCCTCTTTCTTCCATCATTCTTTCTCACTGCTAGTGAGAAATCATAGAATCATAGAATCAAACAGGTTGGAAGAAACCTCCAAGATCATTCAGTCCAACCTAGCACCCAGCCCTATTCAGTCAACTAGACCATGGCACTAAATGCCTCATCCAGTCTTTTCTTGAACACCTCCAGGGATGGTGACTGCACCACCTCCCTGCACAGCCCATTCCAGTGGCAAATCACTCTCTCTGTGAAGAACTTCCTCCTAACATCCAGCCTATACCTCCCCCAGCACAACTTGAGACTCTGTCCCCTTGTTCTGTTGCTGGTTGCCTGGGAGAAGAGTCCAACCCCCACCTGGCTACAACCTCCCTTCAGGTAGTTGTAGACAGCAATGAGGTCCCTCCTGAGCCTCCTCTTCTCCAGGCTAAACAACCCCAGCTCCCTCAGCCTCTCCTCATAGGGTTTATGTTCCAGGCCTTTCACCAAAATGTTCTCCCCAGTTCTGTCATACCCTGGCCACTTCTTGATCAGCCTCTGCTTGCACTCTTTGCTGTTCTTCCACATCCAGGTTGAACTCCTGCTGCTCCAGTTTTTCAATGTCTGGCACCTGTTCATTTTCATGCATCATTTTCTGAATCTGTATTTAAAAATAAGTATAAGGAATAAAAAGTAATTTGAATGTGGATTGAGGAACTTAATATCAGAGAAAATTATTTTAATTGCCTCATCTTTTAACTGCTTCATGGTAATTGGTAGAATGTGCTGCCTGTAGCTAGTGATGGAGTACTATGTTAATATATTTCATCCTAAAGTTGATTTGTATGTTGTATGTGAAGTTCTGTATACTTTCTAGGAACCTGTAGTACACAGTTCTAAATTCTCTGGCTCTGAATCTTTAGTAAGGTATCACAGAATCACAGAACATTAGAGGTTGGAAAGGACCTCCAGAGATCATCAAGTCCAACCCTTCTGCCAAAGCAAAGTGAACTGCAGTTCACCAAGGAGAACTGCAAACTCCTGCATCTAGTTCTGAGCACTTTATTAAATGATCCCTTTATGAAGTTGTTTTCCATCTCTGATAGTTCAACAATGAGAACTGCAAAATCCTGCACCTGGGTAGGAATAGCCCCATGCACCAGCACATGCTGGGTACTGAGAAACTGGAAAACAACCTTGCAGAAAAAACAGCTGGGGCCCCTTGTGGACATTCAGTTGAACATAAGTCAGTAACGTGCCCTTGAAGCAAAGAAGGCTAACAGTATCCTACTGAGGATGTTGCTAGCATGCTGAGGGAGGTGATATACATGGGCATACTGGAGAGAGTCCAATGAAGGTCATTATGAGATTGTAGCATCTCTCATATGAGGAAAGGCTAAGAAAACTAGAACTGTGCAGCCTAACAAAGAGATGGCTTGGGGGGGAATCTCATCAATGCATATAAATACCTGAAGGGAGGGTGATAAGAGGGCAGAGCCCTCTTTTTTTCAGTGGTTCCCAGCAACAGGACCAGAGACAATGGACACTGCTCAGAGTGGTCGTGGAGTCTCCATTCTTGGAGATAATAAAAATCTGCCTGGACATGGTCCTGGGCAAACTGTTCTTGGTGACTGTCTGCCTTATCCTCTCGCAGAGAGCAGTTTTTATGAAACAGAAGGAAGATGACAGGACACTAGTTTCTACACTGAAAGGTTGTTAGGTAGAAACTAGCTTGTTGAGAGGATAGATTGCTCGAGGTGCAAGGGTGGTACAAAATATTCATTTGGAGCAAAGGAAACAGAGAACCTGACAGTAGTTCCTGGCAGTTTCAGCATAGAGTCCCTGAAGAAGCACATCTTTTTATTACCTGTCTACTCAGAGTTTGTGACAAAAATGTAAATGAACACTAGAGCTGATAGCTATAAAGGAAGTGTGCTTGTAAATAAAAAGGGCAAGATGAGCCATTACCCATGTAAGAAACTCACAGTTTCACGCAGCTTTTTAATTTCCATTTGCAGCTCTTTCTTCTGGTTACCAAACCTCTGAGTCTCTTCTATAATGACCTGATATACAACAATTAAGTTGTTGCAAGACAAAAACAGACAAGAAAAGACTGAGACAATCTAAAAGAATGTTATCTGTACAGAAAACAAAACAAAAGATTTAATAACTGAAACAGACATAACCCTAATTCAATAGGACGATTCTTAGAACTGCTCAAGAGAAAAAAGGTTTTAGCACTTTGTAAACTTGTTATACAGCAGTAGAGCTTACAAGAAAGAAAACACTACAGAAAGAAGTAATTACAAGTGCAATGATTACAGAGACATTGAACTGTGTAAAGTCTACTGCCAGAATTTAAGTGGTTTGTATTCCTTAGATTTTTCATTAAGCATTTCCCATGGGATATTTAAAGATATAAGTAGACTAACATCTGTTACTCATTCTGAAGCTGTTAGATTTTCTTCGCCCCTACAGTCTTGACAAATAATCTCTTAAGGGAAACATTTGCAATTAGTCCATATCTCTGGAATTTGCTTTCTAAAGCAAGTCTACAACTTTAGGTAGAATGCTGGCTATTGATTGAAAGGAAGGAGTGTATTATTGTGACACTGGATGGACTTCTTGTGAAAGTCAGGTGCAAGTCTCTTAGGACATTAATAAGCAGCTTAAAACAACCTAGGACCACATTGTGCTGGCATTGCACCCTGGGATAAAATGACTCTTGGGTCACCAGTGTGGTTAGATGGTCCTTCTCCCTTTATTTCCGTGAACACAGTGACTTACATGCTTACTTGGAAGAGGCGTGCACAACTAACTTAGTTCAAGATTGGTACACGTGGAAGGCACAGATTGGCTTAGGGTTATGTATGTGGTACAGACAGGCCAACATTATGTCAACAATCCTGCAGGATCAGCCCCCCGGGCTGGCTAACCCAGCCCCCGGCAGCTGGCACTCCACCTCCTGCAGCTGCATGTGGGCTACTATTGTTTACCAGCTAGTTTCCTGCCTCAGAGACAGGTCCAAGGACACTTCACAGCACAAGTTGCTCATGTTTATCAATTTGTGCCTTCTGCTGGGAAGAAATTCATCCACAACATTGCTAACCTTCAACCTTCGTCCCTCATCACCTGTCCCTAGTTGACACTAACAGTCATTTGGCACTTGTGTGCATGCACACACATGCATTTTTCCCCAAAATCCCAGGAGAGACATCAATGCATGAGTGCCAGCATCAAAGCAGAAACGGGAAGATATGTCTTGGAGAGTGATGGAGAAGATGCCGTTTTCAGTGGCATCGTGTCTTAAACTGACTTAGGCCACTTGCAAATCTGCCTCATCATTTGGAAAGTCACTCCTGAGATCACACAGAAAGCAAAAGTATTTTGCTTTTGTCCTATTATTGAACCTCAGAGGACAGAAAGAATACATAGCTCTGGCTCACCTCAGCATTCATAAATACGTATTTCTGGGAGGAAAATCCCTAAACTAACATTAACATAGCAGCTTCCAGGCATACAGAGCACTACATCCCTTCTCTGTAGACTGTTAGATCTTTGAGGCACTTTTATTTACCAAAATTTCTGGTTACCTAACAAAATCTCCTCAAATTTAACCTGAAAAACCTTAAGGCATTTGTAATTAATGCCAGATTGTTGCATATTAATTTATAAGTGCTGTAGAATTTGTTATTCTGGTCTTGGGAAGAAGAGAGCATCTGCTTCATTTCTAGTAATACTCTTCTGTGCAGCTTTTTACATACAAGAAAAGGATCTTTATATTTTTCTAAAGGAAGCCAATTAATTTCATTGGAATTTGGTTTTAGTTTACTTCTTGTGTAGAAGTGGTCCTTTCATCTTAGAGCTCCTATTATGCTAGGTACCTTCTCTGATGTGTTTATAACCTTGACTTAGGATATCTAAAAGTTTAGATGACAATGCCTTGAAGAGAGGTACAAATGGCAAAAAAAAAGAAAAAGAGCTTTAGAAACTAGAATCTTTTACAGCATAGGATCTGGAAGCCTAAATCACTACTGACTTTTGAATACTCTGGCTTTGATTAACACTTGTTCTATGAAAATACCTTTTTTATTTTCTGACCTATCCATGTCATGTCACTGGTATTGGCTGAATACAAACTGGTAACATTTTGATCTTCTTCTGTCACCACTACATTGCAAGATTTAAGTGGTGGCTCCTGAAATTAAGGGTAAAAACATTAATCTCAGATACTTAAAGAAAACAAGAGACAGAAATTAAATAAAGAAAGGACTTCTATTAAGAGCAAAACTACCACCATCAAATTCCAGTGTTACATGTTTATTCCCTAAGCAGGCCCGAGATTTGATCCTGCAAACTCTTGCTATTATGCAGTCTTTTGACTCAAACAGGCTTCTTGTATGAGTCTTCACAGGAGGAGAAACTGACTTTTACAATTTCCTGTGCTTGAAGAAACTAGGTGAAATTGAAGATGTGAACATCAGCTTCCCATAATCATTCAGTGTCTTTGATGATAATATTCTACAAATTAATAATTAAATCTATCCAGCCTATCCTCAAGGGTATTCTACTTTTACAAAAGCATCCAGACTCTGTTTTGAGGACAGCTTTTATCAAGTGTAATTTTAGGATAATGATAACAATTTAGTTCCCTGTAAAAACAAAGCAAGCACCTTAAATTTCTCTTCTGGAGGTGATTCTGATGTGAATTCTGGGTCAAACAGCCATTCTGCCATAGATTTTAGAACAACATTTTCATTCGAAGTAGAATTGTTCAGTATAGCAAGAAGAGATTGCCAGTGAAAAGCTGCTTCCTCCACTTCAATTTTTTTTATCTTCCTAGTAAACAGAAAGGGAACTGATGTATTTTTTGTGTATTATGGAAAAGGATGAAGTATTAAATATTTTTCATAACACAATTATTGAGTTGTTTTAACATTCCTATTCAATATTTGTATGCACGGTTAAATACTGTTTGAGTTCTAGAACTGCACGATTAAGTGAGATTTCCACAGAATTAGAAATTCTAAAAATGGTTTAGAAGTATCTCTCTGGTAGAGTCATCTTTAATCTGTGCATCTACCTGAACATTTTTATATCTCAGAAAAGCTGTAGTTTCAGGTTCCTCTTACTGCTAATATCTGATAAGACCCACAGCTGAGTTCCCATTAAAGCTGTGATATCTCCTAACAGCTGAGTTAAAATAGTATCTTGTGAAATTATATCACTTAAATCCCCAGAGAGACCCTTCCAGATGGTTTATTTGAAAGTGAGAAGAAGTTTGCTATGGGTAATGCTTATCAGAAGACACTCCTATATCTTGTAGTGCAACCATAACCCAAAGTATAAGACTTTTTGTGAGTTAGGGAGATCACCCCTAAAGATGAGAAGAGTGATTTTATTTCTATCCAATTCTTCTCCTTACTCTGAAACTAACAAAAAAGAAGTCTAGAATCAGAAGTAGATACAAAATTAGTCTGTGAAGGAACAAAAATTTACACTACTAATACTGGTCTCCAACATTATACATACTTCCACTTCAGACACACCAGGGCACCATCATTTTTGCCATTAACAAGGATAAAGTTGCCATCCAGTGAAAATACCATGGACCTGATTCCCCCTCCTTGATATGAGTGACAATGCTTTTGAGCAAGAATACCCTAAAAAAAAAAATCACAGAAGCAGTATCAGCAAATACATTTTTCTAATGGCAAATATCTGTGAATTATGCCCTCTTATTTTTAGATCAAGGCCTATCCAAAATGTCAATACATAAGCAAATAAGATTTATAAGTTTAAGATTATTTACTGCAAATGGGGTAAATGTGTTGTACATCAATTTTACAGGACATAAAAAGTAGTGAAATAATCCATCCTAAGATTTACCAGAGAATAAAGTAGTTTGTATAATCATATACATGTTTGTTATAAAAACAGTTGTAATGCATCATGTCAGCTCACGGTCAATGCACAGGTTGAACATAAGGTTTTTCTGGAACACCTTATACTCATCTGAAGAAAAGCTTGCAGTGAAAGTAAGTAGTTTTCACACCCCTTCCTCATGTAAACCAAACAAAGCCTGTTTCTGGATGCCTACCTACCATAGTAAAGGTGTGATAGATGATCAAAACACCATCCTTTGCTGCTGCTGCCAGCCACCGGCCGTTGGGTGATAAACAGAGGAAACCTGATCCAAACTGATTGCTAGGAATCCTCTTTTCTGATAAATATACTGATGGTTCTTCCAATATATTCTGCCAAACAAACAAAATGTTAGCAGGAGTTCAGATGATAGAAGCATCTATGCCATTTTGGGAAGACTAATAAGAACTTTGTGGGTTATCACATCCCTTACAATTTAAAATGCTGCTGGATTACAGAGTTCAAGAAGCAGTACACCATTGCTGTGCTGCTGATTTACTTCTCATCTCTTCAAAACAGTCTGTATTCAGTATGTTTGCACCTGGGGTTTCTTGGCTGAGTAGAAATGCCCACCTTTGGAATTCACCTTCTTGCTTGACATGACCCTTAAACTGAGGGAGACTTATGAGCTTCAGAGAGTAGTTTCTCCAATAGATAGATATTCAGATTACTCAGCAGATTGTACAAAAGCATAGCTCCAATACAGAAGCTATATGAGAAGTGCCTGCAAGCCGTAAGAGTTTTAAGAATTAGTATTTGACTTTCTCTGTAATAGAAGAAGATTGCTTTTGCCAGGTTGCTGAGCATGTGGTATGATACAGTTGATGTTTATGGATGGAGTAGGTATTTTAATGTAGAGAAGCTTTCTTTAAAATAATATCCTGCTATACTCACTTCATGTTCAGCCTCTGTTCAGCCTTGTTTAACCACCACCCAAAATAAAGAGAATTACCTCTTCAGAAAGATGGTATTTACAGATGAAAGGTGCACAGGTACAGTAGCCATACACAATGTTATCCTTCAATCTGACTGCTGAGCTCAAAGGGTAATCCAGATCATATTGCTCCCTTTTAATGGCACTAGCATCAAGCATTCCCTGTTCAGTAACATATTTATCATTGTCTAAAAGATTGAAAAAGGAAACAAAGAGGAAGAGGCATCACTACCACTAATGCAGATGATTCACCCATCAAGTAATGAAAACCAACCTCAGCAAGGAGTCAGCACGATGTGAGTTTTCGAAGAGGAGACAGGAATAAAGACACCTATCTTAAGGCTAACTCTGTGGGTTGTCTCTCTTTGTGGCTCACATTGTAGTCATAATAACAACCAGTAGTATCACAGTATCACCAAGGTTGGAAGAGACCTCACAGATCATCAAGCCCAACCCTTTACCACAGAGCTCAAGGCTAGACCATGGCACCAAGTGCCACGTCCAACCTTGCCTTGAACAGCTCCAGGGACGGCGACTCCATCACCTCCCTGGGCAGCCCATTCCAGTGTCCAATGACTCTCTCAGTGAAGAACTTTCTCCTCACCTCGAGCCTAAACTTCCCCCGGCGCAGGCTGAGGCTGTGTCCTCTTGTTCTGGTGCTGGCCACCTGAGAGAAGAGAGCAACCTCCCCCTGGCCACAACCACCCCTCAGGTAGTTGTAGACAGCAATAAGGTCACCCCTGAGCCTCCTCTTCTCCAGGCTAAACAATCCCAGCTCCCTCAGCCTTTCCTCATAGGGCTTGTGCTCAAGGCCTCTCACCAGCCTCGTCGCCCTTCTCTGGACACGCTCAAGCATCTCAAGCAACTGGGGGGACCAGAACTGAACACAGTACTCAAGGTGTGGTCTAACCAGTGCTAAGTGGTGACTTTGCAATTCTGCAAGTGAATGATTTCTTTCCTTCCTTCCTTAGCTTTTCTTCAAAATATCAGTCTTTCTGCAGAAACGCTCAAGCTGACTATGTCTACAGACTGCTGTATGAGAAATGGTCTCCTCAGAGAACATACAGCTGAGATGAAGAAAGGAATGAAAATTGTTAGGTTGGGGTTTTTTTGTGTTAGATGGTATCAATAATATGGTTTTACCTTAGAAAAGTATCACATAACATATATTTCAAGGCTTACCTGTTGTGAGAGCTGAAGATAGAAAAAAAAAGTCCAGTCTTGCTCTCTGGACCTCTGCTATGTTAAGAAGCACCATTACTTCAATTAAGTCACTCTTGAAGTCAGAAACTACAGAAAGATCCAGCACTTCATCTTCCAACACTGAAGCAGGTAGGGAACACCAATGCAAATCATTTCTGAAGCATGGTAACATTGTTTTTACTTAGGTATCATGTGAAACAAACAAGATCCCTGTCCAGAACACATCTCAGCTCAACCATACAGTTTTGAACTTGCATTAAAATAGACAAGCCAATACATGATTTCATAAAGTGCTGCATGCAAACAACTTCAGCTTGAGGCATTGGGTGCTGGAATGCTGCTATTATTATCATTATTTGCCATCTGAGTTTATATCCAGCTTGGGATATAAATTGTGGGGTATAGATTTTGAGGCAGTTTGTTAATAACTGCCAGATAAAGTCTTTCTCTAAGAAGATGACTAGGGTGAATATTTGTAATAGGAGACTGCTATCATGACCTATATAATTTTTAGTCTCAATTCTCATATGTGGAACCACAAAGGTCAGCAAAGAACTGGAGTTGTAATCAGTTGGTCAGATAATCTGTTCTCTTCCCTGTGACTTACATGTGCCTGGAAGAAATGTAATATTGGTGCGTTTGCTATCTAAAATTACAGAGAAAAAAACAAACAAACAAACAAACAAGAATCAGATTGGCCAGGACAAAATAGGTGGGAGGAATATGTACAGCTATCAAGAAGAGAAAGTAGAACAAATATGAGTGCCTTACAAGTGTCTTACAAGCAAGTATACTTAAAATATATCAAATAGTGAAAATACAATGCAATTAATGTTATTACATATATTACCTATATATCCAAGGACTTGGAATAGTTTTGAAGGTCGGGCATCTAGAATAAAGATATGTCCTTCTGCAGCTCTAGCAACAAGGAACTGGCCACTCTGATCATAACTAGGTAAAATATAAATACAAGTAGAAGACAGCTCAATATAGTCAATCAAAAACATTAAACAGTTCCACTCCCATAACCAATGACTTCACTGAGGGCATAAACGAAATCAAATTTCAGTTTCTAGGTTTATGGGGTTAGAACCTGACATAAAGCCCAGTGCTAGAAGTGAAAGTGGTAACTGAGTGACTGGTCAAGCTAATGATACTCCATAACTATATAAACAGCTCTACTAAACCTTTCTTTGAAGTTCACTTTTTAAAACTGAAAACTACTGTGCAGAATTTAATATTAGTTTGAATAGGCATGTCTGTGTTTGCATTGATTTGACTTTAAGTAAGTTGCTTTCTGTACTTATTTTTATTGCTTTATGGCTGCATCTGGAATACTTTGTCCAGTTCTAGGCCCCTCAGTTCAAGAAGGACAGGGAACTGCTTGAGAGTACAGTGCAGAGCCACAAAAATGATTAAGGGAGTGGAATATCTTCTTTACGAGGAGAGACTGAGGAAGCTGGGGATCTTTAGCTTGGAGAGGAGGAGACTCATTGCTGACCTCATTCATGTTTATAAATATGTAAAGGGTGAGTGCCAAGAAGATGCAGTCAGGCTTTTTTCAGTGGTGCCCAAAGGCAGGACAAGGGGTAATGGGTGGATGTTGAGGCATAGGAAGTTCCATGGAAAGGTGAGAAATATTTTTTTCACTGTGAGAATGACCAAACACTGGAACAAGCTGCTCAGGAGGGTTGTGGAGTCTCCCTCTCTGGAAATATTCAAGTCCTGTCTGGATGTGTTCCTGTGTGATTTGGTGTAGGTGATCCTGCTCTGGCAGGGGGAATTTGATGATCTTTCAAGGTCCCTCCCAGCCCCTAACATTCTGTGATTCTGGGATAATGTGATCTTAGGTAACTAAAAAGATATTACATCTGGGGCTCCACAAACCAGGCAGGTTTGTATTTAAGTTTAACATTTCAAAACCTGTTGTGTTTTTTTAAATTATTATTATTATTTTAAGTAAAATATTCTCAGATTTTCCAATAATTGAAGAAAATCAAAGAAATTATGATAGTAATAATAAAACCCTTTTAGATTACTAGAGCTAATTACAAGAGGACTGGTATATCCCAGAACTGTAAGCAAATGAATAATTAACAATGGTAATAAAAATCCACCATGGGAGAAGGGGTGACCAAAAGTCATAAACTTAACTACACTAAACCTCAAATTTATATTCAGTGAGAAACAACTCTTTACATTCAGATACATGGAATTGTGTGTGACCTGCCCTAAGTGGTCCTGCTTTGCAGGGGGGCTAGACATAATGATCTCTGGAGGTCCTTTCTAATTCCTAGCATTCTATGATTCTATGATAATTACTGCATATGGTGACCTGTGAGGAAGGATCTTAGACATCAGTAACTTCGGTGCTTGGTTAAACTTCAAGATACAAGCTTGCTATGACTCCTTTTGTAAGCAACTCAGAATATGTCAGGAAAAGCTGAAGCTGTTACTTTGTGAGTCTAGTCTGGGTGATTTCTAAAAGTGTGGAGGGAAGTAGACCTCAACATTGTTTTCATTTCACAGCCTATCATCTAGTCCTTCTCACCAAAACATGCTAGCTAGGCTCAAACTAGCACACTTTGTTATTTTTAGAATTAAAATGTCACATTTTTTGGTTAAACTAACAGCCTTACTTGAGCAAGGAATTGACAATATTCCTGCCCTTGTTACTACATACTTACTGCAAAGACAGCACTGCATACGTTGAAAGAAAAATTCTGTGAACGACCCGTGGAGCTTCAACTTGGGTAACATCAAGGAAATAGATTTGACCTTTGTTGGTTCCTACAGCAACACTGTTGGAGGAGGGACAGCAAGCCATAGCAGTTGCCTAGTCAAGATGTAAAAGATACTTAACAGATCCATATATGGTTTTATATTATGCTATATGTTAGCATGCAAAGTTTTTTTGCTATTTACAAATGCTTAAAACTTGGAGAAGAAACACCAAGTGGATTATCCAGATTTTTATTTTTTTGAAACAAAGCACTTAGAGACATCATGGGATCTATGCTTTGTATGAACATATCAAAAGCTAAGCCTGCACTCTTTGGAAAGAAAAATAAAACAACATTTATATCTGTGTAACAGATTTTAATTGAAAGTTCTGCCTATATAGAACTGACTGCACTGTTACCTATACTACTGCTAGAGAAAGGGATTTTTTTTTCCTATATCAGACTTCAGGACAAATCATTAACAGTTTGAAATACTTTTATCAACTCAGTTCTTAAAAAACATTTTTCATACCAGTCAAGGCATTTCAGTTTTACACACTTGAAACTTTTCTTTCAGTTCTGGCACATTTAACCAAAGCTTTAATACAGCAATATCATAAAAAATTAATTGTTATTTACAAATATGTGCTTAAAGGCACATCACTAGGACACCAAGTTGAAATGGTTCCTCTGCTTTTTTATCAAGTTAAATACATGACCAAGTCAAGGAAACATTCTTCAAGATGGTATTTTTTCAAATCTCTTTCATGCCTTATTCAAAGATATTACTGAGCTTTCCCCAGCACTGGTTGATCCAAATTTATGGAATGTTATTCTCTGAATTGAAAAATATTACAGAAAATTTTAAGTGAGAGTCATTATGTAAGCTCCTGATCACACATACCTCAGTATCAAGATTTAGCTTGCTGAGGCAAGTTCCATCTTCCAGGAACCAAACTTGTACTTCACCTGAAATTGTTACAGACTGTTGAACAGAGGAAAACATAGTCAAAAGAGAGTGGAATATTCAAATAGTCTGGAAGTGACTAGTGATCTCCAATAGACTATAAATTCAACTAATGTCTGAGAAAAATAAAACAAGGGTTGCTAGATCAAGGGTTGCTAGATCAAGAGTTTTGCACAGAACTATCCTGTTTTAACTTGAAGTTGGGTTGCTGCCAGGTACACCTGCCTTAGGAAGTCATTTAATATTTTTTTGTGAATTGCTGTAACTGCAGGAATAGTCTTTAAGCAAAATGAGACAACCAAGGGCAAAACATGTCAGCTTGATCAATGTTGGCAGTCCCAACATTCAGCCAGCAATAGAAAAAAATGGTTAAATTTTTCTTTGCATAGGAAATTGCTTAAGGACAGATCTTGGTTTTGCACATGAAAAATGATGCCCATCATAATGATGATTGAGTTCTTCTTATATCCAGGCAGTTTGGTAACTCCACAGTAAGTATGGCTGGAGATCAATCAACTCTCACATTACTCACTCATAGTCAAGTAAAACATATCATTCTCATGGTAATGACAACCATATTCAGCAAACTTAACTGATAAAGACCCCAGGGTTCCCAGGCTGGCTACTTGAAGAATTCATGGCCTGGAGATTAAAGATATTTGATGGCTAAAATATATGTCTTGCCAGAGTCAAAGACATAGGAGGAAAGCAAGGCATTTCTCACAATGATCCATGAGTAAGACCTCCTCAGTCCCTGGACCCAGGACAGAGGCATCTCTCAGGCTGTTCCAGTTTGTGCTGAAGGTTGAAAAGATAAGCAGGAATTTCTTGTTCGAACGCCCATTCTCTGACCTGAATTCACTTCTTTTTTGAACATCTACTTCTCTGAATTGAATCCACCTTTAGCACAGCCATGTTCCTGAACAATAGTGAGCCACACAAATCAATGGCAGAACCAGTATGACTTTATAGCGATCTCTGAATTATCTGCCCTGCATTCTAAGTCAAGTTCTGATCCTTTTATAGGCCATGCCTGAATTAATGCCATTTACTTCCTTAATGAGACATTACACATCTGTAACAAATAACATAACAGTCCCAATCTCTGCAAGGCTTTTGAGTTCATTCCTTAGCAACATTACTTGGTTACCTGAGAAGTGGCACTATTACACATAAGAAAAAAACATAATTACTTACTACACAGTATTTGTTCCCTGGTGTAAGAAAATCAGCTGCCAGAAAACAACTGCTGCATGTGTCCAAGAGTTTGACAGCTTCTCCACCATGTGCAGGTTTGTAAGTGTAGACTGTCCCCTGACAAATAAAGACAAATAATCCATCACTGGGATATGAAACTTTTCATTAAAAGCTTTTGATGACTTTGACAGAAAATACCAATTTTTCTGAACTTCACTATCTTTAAACTTTTATATTTGACTCTAAACTGAAGTAAAACTTACCCAGTAGAATTCAGCTGAATTTAGTGGATTATATTACTTTATAGATTATCAGGTCAGTTCAAAATTACCATTGCACTGCTGTCCTGAACACAGAACCTTCTAACTGATACACACACAACCCCATGTCTGTTTAAATGATTAAAGGTCTAAAAACAAAAGGAATTTGAAGATTTGGATCCTTGTGTAAGATCAGGCTGGTCAAAAAAATAGATCTTGGACTGGGTTGTCACATAAATTCACATACATGTACAGACTTTACTGCATTAGGTCTGCTGCCACACTTTACTAACTGTGTAGACAAACACGGTCATGCTCAGCAGGTCTTATGTGACCTGAGCACACTGAAGACCCTGATTATTTTTCTTCACTGTACACATGGAATCATAGAATCACAGAATCAACCAGGTTGGAAAAGCCCTCTAGGATCATCAAGTCCAAGCTATCACCTAACCCTTCTAATTAACTAAATCATGGCAGTAAGTGCCTCATCCAGCCTCCTTTTAAACACCTCCAGGGACGGTGACTCCACTACTTGCCCAGGCAGCCCATTCCAACAAGCAGTCACTCTTTCTGTGACGAATTTCTTCCTAATGTCCAGCCTAAACCTGCCCTGGCAGAGTTTGAGACTCTGTCTTCTTGTTCTGTCACTGGGTGCCTGGGAGAAGAGATCAGCTCCTGCCTGGCTACAACCTCCTTTCAGGTAGTTGTACACAGCAATGAGGTCTCCCCTGAACCTCCTCTTCCCCATGCTGAACAACCCCAGCTGCTCCTTGTAGGGCTGTGCTCCAGCCCCCTCACCAGCCTTGATGCCCTTCTCTGGACATGTTCAAGCACCTCAACATCTTTCTTAAACTGAGTGGTCAAGAACTGGACACAGTGCTCAAGGTGGGGCCTAACCAGTGCTGAGTACAGGGGCAGAATGACTTCTCTGGTCCTGATAGCCACATCATTCCTGATACAGACCAGGATGCCATTGGCCTTTTGGCCACCTGGGCACACTGCTGGCTCATGTTGTTGGCTGTCGACCAGTACCCCCAAGGTCCCTCTCTGCCTGGCTGCTCTCCAGCCACTCTATCCCCAGTCTGTAGTGCTGCATAGGGTTGTTGTGGCCAAAGTGCAGAACCCAGCACTTGGTCTTGTTCAAACTCATGGCATTAGACTGTGCCCATCTATCCAGCTTGTCCAGGTCCCTCTGCAGAGCCCTTCTGCCCTCTAACAGACTGACACCTGCTCCCAGCTTGGTGTCACCTGCAAACTTATTCAATCTCCTCATCCAGCTCATCAATGAAGATCCAGCCAGTTCTTGACCCAGCACATAGTGCCCCTGTCCAAGCCAAGGGCTGCCAGCTTGGCCAGGAGTTTGATATGGCAGTGTCAAAAGCCTTGCTGAGGTCCAGGTAGACTACATCCACAGCCTTCCCCACATCCACCAGGCAGGTCACCTGGTCATAAAAAGAGTTCAAGTTAGTCAAGCAGGACCTGCCCCTCCTAAATGTGTGCTGGCTGGGTCCAATCCCCTGGCCACCTTGTAGGTGCTCTGTGATTGCACTCAGGATGATCTCCTCCATTATCTTGCATGTCACTGAGATCAGGCTGACAGGTCTGTAATTTCCTGGGTCCTCCTTCCAACCCTTCTTGTGGATGGGCACCACATTGGCCAGCTTCCAGTCTTCAGAGACCTCTCCAGTGAGCCATGACTGTTGACAAGTGATGGAGAGCGGACTGGTTATCTTGGCTAGCTCATCTCATCACCCTAGGAGAGCTGCTAGGGAAGCTCAGCATTATGTACTTTATTATATACTATCTGTAGGAGAAAATTGTTCTGTGTTTCATTAAAAGTATCTCTAATCTTTCAAGAAAAATACAGGATGGACTAAGTATACCTCTGATATGATTTGTTGACTTTCATGATTACATCACAAACATTTCACACTAATAGTACCAACATTATAGAAGCCACATCCCTGGAAATTTTTAAGGCCAAGCAGGATGATGCTCTGAGCAACCTAATGCGAGGTGCCCCTGCCCATGGCAGGGTCTCTTCCAGCCCTGACAGTTCTATAGTTCTGTAATTCTATGACTGTTCTCAAAGGCCTGCAATGACAGGAGAAGGGGCAAAAGATTCAAACTAGAGAAGAGAAGATTTAGGTTGGATGTTAGGAACAAGTTCTTTACAATGAGGGTGGCTGAGCACTGGAACAGGTTGCCCAGAGAGGTTCCTGCAGGGAGGCTGAACTACATGACCTTTAGAGGTCCCTTCCAACCAGGGTGATTCTATGATTCTATGAACATACACACACAGGTTCACAGGAACACATCATTAGGTAACACTATTCTTTCAAATACTATACCTGATGAGTGACAAGCAGAAGTACAGTATAATCAGGAGAGAACATGAGGCTGGATATAGGTTGTAAGATATCAGCACAGACTTTCATCTTATACTGCAAATCTTCGATGTGGTAACATAATAATGTGCCCTCCTGTGCAGAAAAGTACAAACCCACATGAGGTCTAGGTCATTTATCCTAGCCCAGTCTAGCAAACTGAACTATAAGAACTTCTGAAAATCTTTAAAGCAACAGTGTTTTAATTGTATTCCATTACTAATGGTCTTATTTGCCTTTAGCATGTTTACACCAAAGTGACTCTTACCCTGGATAAAAAAAAAAATCAATTGAAAAATGCTTTTTCTTCTATTTTCTACTTTCTTTTTTAGTAACAATCCGTGTTTGATAACAACAAACTTCCTTATCAGTTAATACTTAACATTTCATACTGCATTTTTTAAGACAGTATAAGCAGTAATGTACAATGGCATTAACAGTATGAGTTAAATACTGAATTAGATATTGCACAAAACAATTTGACATTTCTTTTGGCCCTTTTCTCTCCCTTCCTATTCTTTGTCCATCTTTCTTTTATGTACCTCTAGAATACTTTTTGTTTTTTGTTTANGTATATACTGTAAATATCTGCTTGTAAATTGTGCCAGCTGTAAATATAAGCTTCATTCAAATTTCCAGAGCCAACTGAGTCTAGTCTGGGTGATTTCTAAAAGTGTGGGGGGCGGGGAACACCCAAGCCATCACATCTTTGAATACAAAAATCTCTTCTCACCATGCTCTCTTGTGATTTCTTGTCTTACGTCTTAACAAAGAATATATATACAACACTGGAGAGGACCTTTATAGTTCTGCAACCTTCCACTTTCTTTTCCTAACTCCTATCTTTGCAATGAGCTCTGCAAATGTACTCCATTTGAAAGTTCTTTGATTTTCACACAGTAAAAGCAAGCTAATAGCATAAAGAATGCCTTACACTTCCAGCTGCGTAGAGTCCTTCATTACAAAATGCCATGGCAAATAAAACAGGTTTTTGCAGATCCTCTGTTTTGCCACCTGAGAGCACAAAACCAACATAAAATATCAAATTTAGTTTACTACAACGTGGCTCAACTTCAAGTCTGAGATGATTTACAGTTTGTGAGTAAACAGGCTCCAGGGGCTGTTCTTTGGACTTTTTTCACTGCGATAATGAAAGAGAAGGTTGGTATACATAATTTGAACTGAGAGTACTACTGTGGTCTGATTGTCTAGAAATTAATTTGAGAGAACATTTGATTTTGTAAAGGCTGTTAATAGCCACATTAAGAACTGTCAGGAACAGAATCATACAGTCATTTAGGTTGGAAGAAACTGTGGAAGTCCTCTGATCCAACCTACCACACAGCACAAAGCCAACTTCAAACTCAGGACCAGTTTCTAAGTTAGATCATGTTTTCCAGAGTCATACTCAAATGAGGTCTGAATATACTCAAGAATAGAAAATCCATAGCCTTTCTGGGCTGCTTGGCCCAATGTCTGACTATCTTCACTGTGAGAATAGTCTTTCTCCCCCAATATCTACCCAAAATTTGTGGATGCAAACTCTGTCCTTTGCCTGTCTGGTTCCATTTTCTCTGTAACCTTTCATAAGGTAGCTAAAGTAATAGTAACATCTCCCATTTCCTTTACCTCAGACTGAATAAAACATAGTCTTCTTTGCCTGTCTTTGTATGCCATGTACTTGGACTCTGCAATAATCTTTGTGTCCCTGTGCTGAACTTCATCCATCTTTTTTGTACTGTAGAGCCCCAAAGAAAGTATTTGAAACAAACTCCTAAATTCCAAGAAAACTAAATTACAAGTGACTGCAGTTCAAAAAAAGTTACTAAAGCTAAGCAGTAGGGAACCTATTCTAGCATCAGTTATTCCAATTTAAATTAGAATGAATAGAAATTATTTCACTGCCACTGCTTCTCCTGAGGCTATTCATTTGGCTGTTAGCACAAAGCAATTTGTCACATAAACATAAAAGATTGCTATCAGTGTGTCTCACAGAGGCCAGTAAGAGCTGAGCTTGTCAAACTGGTGGCTTCCAGCTGTACTCACATACTATTACTCCCAGATGTTATTGAGGCTGCCTGGAAATACCTTTCTTTTTCTGTTCTTCTCTATGAACACAAGACACCATGTCTGATATTTTACACATGTATTATGCACAAAAGAAACCTATAACATCAACTTTCTTTATTTATATGTCAATAGTGCAATAAAAGTCAGTTGCATTCCAGCCTACTGAACAAAAGACCAAATTTAGTATACTGAACCAAAAATGTTAATTCTTCTCCAATTCTGACCACTGTTTCTGCCATTTATGCAACTGAGCAGGCAGAACCTTTCTGAGATTCATCTTACAGCTGTAGAAGGCAGATATACCAGGCCTGGGAAGCAGCAGAGATGCAGGTTTATTGATCTTCTAGTGCTAAGTGCTGGTATTGCTGTTTCTAACCACGATGCTTTTTTTATTTAACATACTTAGAAAGGAAACCAGTCAGGCTGAAAAAAATGCCCATGTGGAATGCTGTAGCTGCTTATGATTCTGCTTGTGACACCGTAACAGGAATTTAGCACATGCTTAAAGTTAGATATGCACTGAAGCATTCTGTTAAACAGATACAGACTGCTGTATGCTTTAAATTCCGAAGCTTCAGTACAATATTAATGCAAACAGTTTTGTTACATAGTTTTAGGCCAAGGCTCAAGGAAAAGTATACAGGCTGAGGAAAAGGTCAAATGGTAAATATTCTTGTTGCCTTCTAAGGAACTGGCAACAAAATTTCTGGTCACACCTCACACTTCTATTTGTTGATGATTTCCAGCTCTTTACTTGGTAAACTTAAAAGTGATAATTTCAAAACTAGTGAAATAATGATGGCTTGTTTGACTGTTTGCTTTCAAGAGCAGCTTTCCATTTCTTTGTTAATTATCAAAACTAAACAGAGGACTTTGGAAAAATCAGGGATATTTATTGCAGCTTAAAAATAATTTATTACATGGCAAAGGAAGAGAACAAGATTAATCATCAGCCTGTCTATTAACACTGATTCAGTGTTCATTAGAGGAACAGTTCTATGCTGGCCTACAACAGGTAATTAGCCCTTCCTAGTGTTAGAGAGAAGCATAATGCAGTACTCTTCTTTGACTTCAACTAGTGAACTTCACGTGCACGATAGGACTGATGTCTTCCCATCCTCATCCAAAGGACAACAGGGTACAGGTTGCCCATGCCAGGGCATTTTTTGCTTCATATGTCTCATTGTACTCCATCTTAGGAGCCCTCTTCATGAACACAGAAAGATAGCATGTAGCAGAGGAGAGACCTCTGGATTCACAGTAAACGGGAGGCATGGAATGGGCTGCTGTTGCCAGAAAACTTTAGTCAGTCACTAGCCTGCCAAAGGTCCCGATGGAAAAAAAGATAGGTGGGACTGTATATAGGACAGATAATTCACCCTGAAGTTATTCCATTCTAGAATAAATTAAAATCATATTTTTTGTTTGAAATCAAAGACATCTGTTCCCTCTCTGTCCTTCATACTTTATGCAGTAAAGCCTGATAGCCTTTACAACTTAATAGTTTATGTAAGAGCTGACCTTACGTTATTCTCTGAAGCAATATGATATTAGCTTCAGTTTTGCTGACTCATCATGAGTATTCAAAGATCTGTAATAACATTATCTAACATATTAAATATCATCAATTCAATATTTCATGCAAAATAAAACAAATCATTGGCACTAACAGTAAAAAGATTGTGTACAGCTGGTGTATATTAATAGCCTGTTAATCTAGTAGGGCTAATTAATAGGATCTGGGGTTCTGGAACTATTGTTCATTTTATCAGTTAGGATGTATGCCCTGGTTTTGGGTGGGAGAGAGTTAATTTTCTTCCTAGTAGGTGGTACGGTCCTGTACTTCAGATTTAGTGTAAGAACAATGTTGATAACACAGCAGTTGCAGTTGTTGCTAAGCAGCACTTATCCTAATTAAGGATTTTTCCATTTACCGTGCTCTGCTAGCGAGCAGGTGCACAAGAAGGTGTGAGGGAGGATGGCCAGGAAACCTGACCCAAACTAGCTGAAGGGATATCCCATACCATAGAAAGTCATGCTCAGAATATAAACTGGAGGGAGGTGGCCAGGAGTGGTTTACTGCAACTCAGACATCAGTCAGCAGGTGGTGAGCAATTGCATTGAGAATCATTATTTTTTTCTTAGTATTTATTTATCTTTCTGTTGTAGTCCTTCTCATTAGAATTCTTTTTATATTTTATTATTGTCATAATACTTTATTTTGTCTATTAAACTGTTCTCATCTCAACCCATGAGTTTTACCTTTTTATTGATTCTCCTCACCACTCTACAGGGAGGGAGGAGTGAGCAAGTGGCTGTGTGGTGTTCGGTTTGCTGGGTTAAACCACAGCTATGTATTTAGAGCCTTTTCTCTCTTTTGTTGCCAAAAACATTGAAATCCAATTATTGGGTGCTAAAGAAAGCCACTGAGAAATTCGAAAGACATTCTTGAACATTTAACATACTAATCAAAGAAACAGGGTTCTACAACATAGCTTTACAAGTTTTATAAGGCACATAATAGCATAACAGAATAAAGAAAGAAAAAAAGAGCAACTTTCACTTATCCACTTTCTTCTCTACTTGAATAAAACACACAATGCAGTATTTCTTACCAGGCAGAAGGTTTTGCTGAAGAACAGAAACACTGCATGTCTCAGCATCAATTGCCAAAACATATCCCTCTTCACAGCCCAGGTAAATTTCTGACGTTGCAGTCCAGCAGTAGGCAGTAGGATGTACTGAAGGCTTCATATAATTTCTAGGCTTCAACACAAAAATAAACAAGCTCAATCAACAACTGACGAATACTTGCAAAAGCAGTTACATATCATTTAATGCAAAAAAGGAGAGAGATCATTATCTCACAGAGGCTGACCATTTGTATAATAACATCAGCCTCAGTTTATTCAGTCATCCCTTCACCGAGGCTACTAACTGGAGAAACACTTTCTAGAGAAGTCTGTATCTGGAGCTGGTGGTAGAGTACTGTGATGGTTTGGGTGTTCCCCGCCCCCCC